>OY253745.1:24377491-24977491 GCA_958009045.1 Oxytorus armatus
CCTCTCGTGTACACGGGAGAGTAATGAAGAAAAAAGCTAAAAAAAAAGTGTGACACTTTACGTTTCATTGTCTCATAAAAATATGGTACAAGTAGGAATAATTCTTCCTCGCATATATTAAGACCGTAATTACACGTCCTTAGAAAACAATTCTTGACTCAAGAATGTTTTTTTTTATCGCTTTTCATATAAAGTCTTTGTAATATGTACGGCTTTCGCCGGTCGTGCAAATTATTATTTTAAACTAGCCTAGTATTATTCTGGAGTCATAGTAGATCCACTGGGATAGGTACCAAGAGAGTATTCTTCGACTTCAGTAAAATACGTTTTTTTTTTTTTCTGTGGTGTGCGATTATCGGACATTGATCCCGATCATGTATGTATATGTTGAAATTGTCACGGGAACTGAATCAAGAATTTTCGATAGGCATAACGTAGAATTCCAGATCTCTGGAGCAAACACAACGGAAACACGTCTAGCGCCGAGATCCCCGTGCATTTTGCGGTTACATTGGTAAATGGGAGACACAGCGGTCGCAGCACCATCATACCACGACGGTCAGGCCTCCGGTCGTTGGGTTTCGAGGTTGGTTGCTCTCGCTGGAGCGTTCTCTACGTGTGATGCAATGGGCTGCTTCTGCATCGTACAGTCGTTGGCTGACAGAGGTGGAAGTGGATGGGGGGGAGGCTGATAGGTTGGGGCTTAGTTGGTTTCGGCTTTTGAGGTCCGTGATGTAACAGTGCGGCGAACCCCATTGTCCACAGCGACATCCAGCATTGTAGTACGCGTCGCCCGTGTACTTTCCCCCTCCTCCTCCTCCTCCTCATCGTTCTCCTCCTCCATCCAGCACCGTTCCGTTGTTGCTCTGCGCTGCTATGTTCGCGTTGGTAGTAGGATTCCTGGGTCCACGTACGATCAACGTGCCATGGGGATAGGAAGTGGAAGTGGAACGGGACAATGGGAATTGGAAGACTGCGAGGGAGTGTTGGGAGTGCAAGTGAGAGATTGGGAAAGGGATTTTAGGGTCGTACGGACATGCTTTACCTTTCCAAGCATTTCAACATCATGCACCTCTCTGCCTCCCATATCTCTTTATCTCGCTCTATTCTCGGTTCGTTTTCCAAACTTCGGAAAATATCCGCTACCTGCACTGTCCCCTCTCGAGCAGCCCCGTCATTATCCTGCAGTATGACGCGGGTTCCGGCGCCTACGGTGTGTCCTCTCGGATCGCCGTTGTTGCTACTAGAAAGTATAGTATTGTCCGCGGTGAAGAGGACGGGACACCAACCCCGATAAGCGCGTTCAGCGCCGTTCAACCATCGAGCCTTCACCAAGTGTGCCCGAAGCCCCGGAGCTTTAGGCCCTCTTCATCGGACGCCTTTCTATATAATAGCAGACGTATCATATATAGCCGTACCCACAGTACGACCACTGTCGGGTGCAGAGATCGGCCAACTCGTTCTATACACGTTCGTTCCTCGCGCTGCCGAGCGTCGATAACCCAAGGCGCGGGTGTTCAGTAAACTTGCCTCTTACGATACGGACAAAACGAGTAGCACACACACACAGAGCGCAATTCACCCATACACGCATCCTTGCTTTCTTCAACCTCGTACACCTTTCTTACTTTTTCTCTTCCCCGTTCGGCTGCCTTCTTCGCTTTTGCCGTTGATTCTCACACGCGGACCCGTGGGAATAAACTTTTTTCGTAGTTTGAAGAATCGAGTGTGCGACCAGTGGTCGGACGGCGTCGTTTTTCTCTATTCTCCTTGTGGGGTTTCACGTTTCTATACGCGACTCGAGTCTCGAGATAAACGGCCACAGATCGAACATCACAGCCAGTCTCTATCCCATAACCCACTGTACCATACTGTTGTCCGTTGTGAAAAAGTTTCGTTGATATCTCCATTTCTAATGCCCCGACGAGTGCGGAGAGTGCCGAACTGGAAAAATTCAATTTGATATATATAGAATTGATCTTTCGGATGAGTTGAAATAGTCCTTGCTGTCATCGTACATCCATCGTTTTTCCTCTCCGCGAATTCAGCTGTTATCAATGTCACTATTGTGTGCTCGCTGTACTCGTCATATTTCAGAATCACTTATTATATCGCACGTTATAGTATTATATCGTCCAATATATGGAAGAAGGGTGTTCTTGAACTTAATGATTTTGAACTTTCATCCGATGTGTAATTACCTGGATTTACGGAGCTTCGATCGTTTAGTTTGATAGAATATATACACATATATATATATAAATATATGTATAGAGAAAGAGAGAGAGAGAGAGGATTCTAGAAAGCACATCAGGGATAGTAAAGGGATCGAGAAAGAGGAGAGGTCAAGAAGCAGGGTCTGCCGTGCCGACGAGACCGATCTTTCGTTCTCTTATCTGGAAGAGGCCGGCGTCGGAAGAAAACATCCCTCGTAAATATAGAACGTATAAAAGCCATCCTTTTGATGGAGTGGCCTCTCTCAAGGGCGGGTCCGTGTGTGTGTTCACCGTTCTTTCCCTTGGCTCAGAGACCGTTGACCAATACATTCCAACTCAACCTACACGTACAAGTGGCTCAACACGGGCCGGATATATCTCGTTCACTCGCTCCGATTTCGTGGTCTAACTCTGACCCTATTCACCGTGTACCACGCTTTTATGTGGTGTATGTATTTGTGTATTTGTGTACTTGAGGATACAAAGGACTCTGCGGACAGGGGATGCGCGTTTAACGATCCCCGGTTTATGGGTTTCGTATTTTGTTTAAAATTTACTCATAAAGTACCTACTGCCGGTCGGTGAAAACAATCTCGCGTGCGGCCACTGTAAGACCGATGTTCGGCTAGTCGGACGGAGGTTTATCGTTCTGAATAACGTACGCGACGTACCGGTTTTTCCTCTTGTGGATGTTCTCTCCTCCGTCTGAATCTTGTTAAAATGACATTCGCCTCTTGGTTATCATATTCCGGGAAACCGTTTTACGGTCATTTGTATATTTCGCGCTACATTACCAGGGGGACACAGAGGGAAATGGGGCAGGGTAAAATTATTAGAATTTAAACGTAATTCTGGAGTAACAGTGGAAAAAGTAATAACTCCATCCAATACTTTAACTTTTGACATTAGCATTCGCATATAAAAGATACATTTTTTTTATGATCGTCTTAAGAGCTTGTTCGATCGGAAATCTTCCTCTGATGATGAATTCAATATTCTTTTGGCAATTCTCAAAAGTTTTCCTCTCGAATAAGACCTGTACGACGCATGGAAAATTCATTCTATCTCGTCTAGACACAGTACATAGATTTCCAAAGGTCATAGACTTTAGCCGAACGTCCAGTCTATAGTTGTTACAAATTTTATGTCCACTTCTGAATTAGTTCCGATAGATTTTTGATAGACAACACGTGATAGACCAATTGCAGATTTAATAGCGACGATTTTTTTGTTCACGGGCACCGGTTGCTCCGATGAATTCCCAAAATCGTCGTTACCACAAGATGATGAAACCTTAAAATCGTTCAATTGTCGCCCAACACGTAGTATCCGATACAGGAGATTCACGTGATCCCCCTTTTACGACTTTCCGTTTGCAGCACAAACTCCATCCTCATTTTCAGTATAACTTTACCGGAGAAGGACGAGCAACAGCAGTGGCATTACTGCCCTATACACATAGATACAGCAAGAAGAAGAAGAAACTATAAATCGCGCGTTATAGTACGAGGGTATCCATTAGGATTGCTAGCTCCGTGTCCTGTTTCCTTCCTTCGATGACCCCTCCGACAACCCCCCTTTCGCCTTCCTTTACTCTCAGGCATAAAGCTTGTGGATGGCGAAGAGTATACGTGGTCTGTTCAAAAAGTGTCGCGAATTTTGAACTTCCGCGGGCTACGTATATTCGATTTTCGATTTTTTTGTGTCGTTAGATTGGTACTCATGTCCCTCACTTATGCTGAGAAAATCGGCCATTTTGAATGTTTAGTTAATTGTTGACAGCTGTTTTGGTTAGACGTGTTTTGGTTTGTCTTCGATTTTTGCCTATTCCAAAAAATGGATCAAAGAATCTGTATCAAATTCTGTGTCAAAAACAAAATTAAGTGCCTTAATTTAATACCTTGGACCAAAGCAACGTTTATCGGTGGTAAAAAATGTTCTCAGAGGGCCGAGAAGATGCGAACAACGAAATGCGTTCCGGACGCCCGAGCACACCAACAACAGACGAAAACATTGATGAAGCGAAGAAAATAATATTGGCCAATCGTCGAATCACCGTTAGAGAAGTTGCTGAGGAACCCTAACATATCGATTGGCTGGTGCTATTCGATTTTTACTCATGATTTGGGCATGAGACGGGTCGCCGCGAAATTCGTGCCAAAATTGCTCAATTTCGAACAAAAACAGTGCCGCGTTAATATTGCTAAGGAGCTGTTCGACTCGGTTCGCGACGACCCAAATTTGCTACAGAGGGTCATAGCTGGTGACGAATCATGGGTTTGTGGTTATGACGTGGAAACCAAAGCTCAATCATCGCAATGGAAGCTGCTTTTTTGGAATAAGCAAAAATCGAAGCCAAGCCAAAAGACGTCAAACCAAAACAGCTGTCAACAATTAACTAAACATTCAAAATGGCCGATTTTTTCAGTATAAGTGAGGGACACGAGTACCGACCTAACGCCACAAAAAAATCGAAAATCGAATATACGTAGACCGCGAAAATTCAAAATTCGCGATATTTTTTGAACAGACCTCGTACACATACAAACGGTGCACCAGCAGCTGTCTGTGTGGATGAGAGCCATGTTTTCACGATGCCGTGCGCGTTCCGATAGTTTCTCCTGCGATATTTCCGAAATCGTTTTCCTATCTCGTCGCTCTCGTGAAACGACTCTGTAGATTGGTCCTCGAGAGGGATAGTTCGGAGAGTGAGAGGCAGTGATGAAACGGTACTGCACAGAGAGTACTGAAAAAGTCTATCGCGAATGCTAGCAAACAGAAGGACGTAAACAACTTATTAATACAAAAAATTATATTTTAGTTACGTGTTTTTGTTGTACTAGCAGTCGATATATAGCGATCAGCAACATACGACATACACGAACTGATACCCCGTTGAGAGATTGGATGTCATTGAGCTGCGGGGCTCAGTGAGCTCGATCCATCGTCCGTTGATACATATACAGATAGGCATTAACGTATTCCATTTCCGTAGTGGAAAACTGGCGGGATACACTCTAAGAGCTGACGTTAGACTGACGTCAAAAATGCAGAGGCACATATAGTTTCGAGCTGTGGCAGGTTTCGCGAGGCGTAGGCTCAGTAGTATGTTAGAGGGAACGCTGTCGCATATGGGGGTATCGTGTCACCCTAAGTCTTTGCTTGAGCATATACCGCTGTCTCACGCCGCCAAGCAGCAGCCAGAGGATCCATTCTAACTCCTACTGCTTGACTACGAGCGGCGCTGTCTTAAAGCTTCGACTTTAGAGCCCCAGGGTGAATAACTTATGTTTACTCGTGAATTCCTACGGATATAACGCTACACGAAAGAGATACACGCCTCTACTTTTTTTTGCCATCTTTTACCGGGCCGCGGTTCTTCTCTCTGTGTATAGATACATGTGTGCGAGTAGCCAGAGTTCTCACTGCGACTGGAGTGTAATGTTGCAGGAGTCGGCAGTTGTTGCGAGCAGGGTGCGAGGGGGGTAAGACAGTGCATTCTTGAGAGAGGGTTGAACAAGTCTCGAGATGTACTCATATATATATATATAGCTGCAGTTCTCTTTCCTTCTTGGCTCAAGGTTGTAGTTCCCAAACGGCCCAACAACCCTGCAGAGCACTTGTTCCAGCAATTTTAATAAATAATGCAAAGCTAAAGAGGAAGATATGGCGCGGTCTAGAGTACCAGTGCGATATTTTGTGACACACGTTTACGGGGATGTTCTCTTACGCTTCTATATGGTTTTATATTCGTTTTTACGTGTTTGTATTACGATTTCATGTTTTTTTACCACTTCCAATTCACCGACGATCCTCCGTATATATGCTTCCTTTTCCTATTGTAACGTCGTACAAGTATATCGCGTTGGTTCCCACGAGGGTGTGCGAGGCATTATTTTTCGGAAGTGAGATCGCGAGAGTGGCGAAGTAACCGAGTATATCCCGAGAATGGCCATAAAGCACTTTTATATCCTCGGTGAGGCAGATAGAGAGGAAGAAAGAGAGAGAGAGTTAGATGTGGGCATGCTTCAAAATTCCACTCCCGAAATAAAATGGCTATGGTATGTAAGCAATGCTTCGGAAATAAGGGAGAGCGATCGAAGGAACGATGCGTAAAGCGTTGTTCTGGCGGGGAAGAAGGGAAAAAAAATATCTGCACGCAAATGGAGAAGTGGAAGCTAAAACGTGCTGGAATGAGAAGAGTCAGTCGATAGCTAGAAAGAGACAGAGAACATGAAAGACAAGGGTCTCTAAAGGACAAGGGGATGAAAAGAAGCGAGGGCTAAAAAAACTATGCCCGACATCTAGTTGTGGATTCAGCGGGGTCGCTCATACATACGGGACCAATTTACAAAAATTATTCGGATACCACGGGAAAAATGCCCCACATGGAAAACTCGCAGTCTCCCCCACGTTATCGTCTTTCTTTTTTACCCGTCCTCTCTCTTTCTCAGCAAGTCGTTTTCCTACGAAACTTCGTAAACGCGTATCATTGTCAGAGGATTTGTGAGATTTGGCGAGATGCACGAGAAGCCTGGAATAAGAGAGGTATGATGGAGAATCAGGGACGAATATATGAAAAGATCGGGTGACTTTTTATAGGGCGGTACAGGTGTTCGTGATGTCTGACCGATTACTGACCTCCACTACTTGAATTTCCTGCGCGATTAGAAACTTGGTCGTATCGATTGTGTTTGCAATCGGAGGATCTTTCAGTTACATAATCATCGAAGCGCTAGTAAAAATTAATGTTTTATTGATGAAACGATTTTCGCGAAAAAAAAAAAAATTGCCTAATAATCAATCACCGCCTCAAACCGTTCACTATTTATTTTTGAACAACATTTTCCTAGCGACTTTTTTTTACTGCCACTAAATATTGTAATCATTTGATAAATTTCCAGCTAGTAGAACTCTTTTTATGGACAAAGTGACATCGTTTCGAATGTTCGAAGAACCTAAAACAAACAAAAAAAGTTGTGTAAATTACAATTTTTAAGAGAATAAGTTCAACGACTGAAACTTCTCAGAATGATAATTTTTTAATTACACGAACCTCTGTTAAAAATATTCAAGTTTTAGTTAGTTTTTCTTAGCGTGATATGAAACGCGAGAGCGCCACTAGTAATATCAGATCTCAGATTTTGTTTCGCGCGTTCAACGGCGCGATAAATAAAAACCTCGGAGCAACGTTGGTTAAATCTCACCGAGAGACGGTTTGTCCAATTTTTCGCTCTGTGACTTCTTACAATCGCCGTAGGTGTAGAGATACACACATAGAGAGAAAGGAAGAGACAGAGCGAGAGGGCCAGGGAGCGGGGGTCCGCAAACTGAACAAATAAAATTCACCGGTTCACTGTACTCGGTATACACATTCTACGTTACTGGTATACAATACCCACTGAACGGCGAGTTGTTGCCTCTCTTTGTCTCTCTCTCTCTCTCTCAAGTATACCAAAGAGTTGTCAGACTAGAGCTAGGCGGGGATGAAATGGGAATGGGTACGAGAATCCGAGTAGAAAGACAGCGTTACGGTAAAGAAGAGACAAGCAGAGAAGAAAGGAAGAAGAGAAAAGAAAAGGTGTATTGCCAGGGAAGGTAGAAAAGAGAGTCGAGACTCCCAGAGAGAAAGCTTGCCGGTGAGGCCCCCGCGGGCCACTCGTCCGACTTTGCGAAATAAAAGCTCACTTTACGACGGGAGCTTTTATTGTGGCCTCAACATTTCTTTTGTATATCGTTCGGGTATCTTGGCCTAGTCGAGCTCCTCTATTCTACGTTTCAGCAGCTAGCACACCTTTCAATCGGTTCAACGAGCAGTATAAAAATCGCTCTGTGTATACTTCCAGTACCGGAGAGTTGAATCAACGACTCTGATATGCAACTAATGTATCCTCGTTTGTTCTATTATAATATTTTTTTTTGTTACTCATTATCTGGTGATCCAGCTTCGAAACGAATGCAAGTGAAATGAGCAAAAAATTACATAGAAGTTGGCCATCGTTTATGACTTGTCCGTATCATGAATATTTACTCGGATAGGAGGCAAACATTCTCGCATAAAGTAACACGGTGATGTACCCGCGCATCTTTTGTTTTGCGAAAATCAACCCTTCTTGCTTCGTTCGATAAAATGTGTTTGCGGCAGAGGCGAAAAAATAAACTGTTGCCAACCTCCGCTCTCGCAAGATCGACGACGGGTATGTATAGAAGGTTGGGAGAGGGATTGAATTTTTCCTGCTTAAACGTCGATTAATTTAGCTGGCAAGGGAAAGAGAGAAAGAGAGAGAGAGAGAGAGGGAATGAGAGAACGTGATGGCGGAGCGGAGCTGTATGATGGTGGCAAGGGAGAAAGAGAAAGAGAGAAAGCCACGGCGTAGCAGCCCTGTCAGGAGCACTGATTGAAATATAGGGCGGAAAAGCCTCGGGCCACGAGTTCTCGGTCGCTCGTGCTCAACGCGAACTTTCCGTCTCTCTCTCTCTCTCACTCTCTCCCTCTCGGGCCTGTAGTCAGACAGAAACCTGATATAGACCGTATCTCGAGCCATGTGATTGAAGAGAGACGAACGATTTAAATCAGCCCGTAGCCCCCTTTAGGCGATCCCTGAATTATTCACTATCGAAATTGTGGCAAGCCAACCACCCTCCTTTTAATCTGAAACAGTGTGCTTTCTATCCGGACAACTATACGCATACTAAACTATAGAGGTTACTAACTCACTCCCACTTTACTTCTATCTGCTTTTCTTACCAAAGTCCCCGATGGTATGGAGTTTAATTTGAAATTGTTCATTGACTATCGCAACCTTCCCCTCAATTATCACAAATTTTACGTCAGAACGGCGATACGCCATCAGAAGAAGATTTTCCATTGAATAAGTCCTTAAAACTTTTATAAAGTCGAAAAAATCAATTTTGTTCATGTTCGGTGACTATGAACTTCGATAAAATTCGTGTATGATTAAAAAAACATTCACGAATTTTGCCGATTCCTTGAAAAACCTAGAAATATCAAAAATTCAAGTGGCCATATGTTGAAATGTAAGGGAATTTCGAAAATGGCAAAAAATATATAATCAAAGGTTTATGTATGCAAAAATGTATCAAAATACTACGTTCTTATTTTCTTCCGACGTTACAGAAATTTTAAAGTCCTATACTATAAGAAATTTCGAACTGATTACGAATATAACATTGTTGCCATTAATATTTCAACAAAAAAAGAAATATAACGGAACATTGAATACATGTGAAACGGCGTTTCGATCATCTGCCAACACTTTCTTTATGAGAAAGATATATTCCAATCCAAGATCCAAATCACTTTACCCTGTCGGGAAATCCTTTCGATTTAATAACTACTTTTGGGTAAATATGGAGCAAACGGGACCCACTTCCGATTGACTTGCCTTTAATATATGTTGTCGAGGGACCCTTTCTGAACAACTTTTTCCTCTGACACAATTGGGGGTCGTTATTTATTAAAAAGTCATTAACAAATAAAGTTTATAATTCATAAAGCTATTTTCCTTATAGCAGCCAGTCCCAATCATCTCGTCCTTCACATGTGTTGTTAAGAATACCCCCCTGAGTAAAATACCAAAAGTTTTATCCGTCCTCATTGTTTGTTAAAAAGTTATTAACAAAAGAAAATTCATAAATAGAATATGAAATACTTGCATGGTGGCCAGTACACGTATGACCGGAGGGGCTGCGGCCCCCCTGCCCCCGCCGCATACCAGCCCATAGACAAACCAAAAACAACCCAAAACAACCCCAGTAACCTAAAGAAACAAACAGACAAACCCAACAAACAAACAAACAAATCCAACAAACAAACAAACCCAAAACAAACCCAAAACCCAAACGAACAAACCCAACAAGCAAATTCAAAACAAACCCAAACCAAAAACCCAAACCCAATAAACAAACAAATCCAAAACAAACCCAAACCAAAAAACCCAAACCCAATAAACAAACAAATCCAAAACTGTCGACCAGCGTATCGACAGTTTCTTCGACATTATGAGTACCATGTATCCGCTTCATAATATAAATAATGAATAAAACAAATTATTTTTTTTTTTTATGTTTGTTTGCGTTGTTTTTGGGTTGTTTTTGGGCTGTTTTTGGGTTGTTTTTCGGTTTGTTTTGGGTTTGTCTTTGGGCTGGTGAGTGGAGGATTGCATGGGGGCGCAGCCCCCCTCTCATGCGTGTGCTGTTCACCATACACTAGAACAAGTAGTTCATGTTTGATTTATGAAACTTTTTTTGTTAATAACTTTTTAACAAACAATGAGCGACGGATAAAACTTTTTGTATGCTACTCAGGGGTGTATTCGTAACAAGAAATGTGAAGGACAAGATTAGGACTGGCTGGTATAAGGAAAATAGCTATATGAATTATTAACTCCATTTGTTAATAACTTTTTAATAAATAACGACCCCCAATTGTGTCAGAGGAAAAAGTTGTTCAGGAAGGGTCCCTACCCAACATCTATTAAAGGCAAGTCAATCGGAAGTGGGTCCCCTTTGTTCCATATTTACCTACTTGTGTATCAAATACTTGGATCACAAAGTTTAAGGTAGTGCATGCGTGACGTCACTAAATCGTCTGAACCGAGATTCAATACAATGAAGCGAGTTGACGTTGAAAGACCACATGACTAAAAGTCACGCTGTGATTCGTCCGTATATATCGGTTTTCATTTTTTTCGATATAAATCTATCGAAGGTCAATCTTCGAGTGTCATCAATTTCTATAGAAAGAATCTCGCACTTCTCTCTCTAATTCATCGACGAATTTAACACATTGCACGAGTAATTGTTAAAGTTAATATAAATTGTTATTTCTTGTCGCGTATACTTTTTGGAGCCCGGACATATCTCCTCTCGGGGGTTTTTTACCCGCTGCGGGTTTAATAAACGAATTGCGCGTTACTGCGGTCGCTGGCAATTAAACTCTGTACAATGCTGCAGCTACAAAATACATTACTCCATGTTGTTTTACTACACTGCGAGGCTCGTTGCGGTGTACGCTCGGCGGGTTTTCGCTGCTGCTGGCCGTTTGTTTTGGAAATTGCGTTAATTTGCCGAACGCTAACGGCTGATTTTGTGAGTGACGTGGCAATCACTGCACAATCACCGAAAACGAACGAAGCGCGACGGGGCCAACGAACGGACACTGCCAGACGTTGGTGTTGTATTTCGAATACCGTGATGTATACATTACAGTATCATAGCCGGGATTTCAAAAACTTTTATTACGTATCAAATTCATTGATCGATTACTATCACGTTTTTTTATTTTAAATCGGTTATTATGATTCACTTGTTTTTTCAATTCTCAATCGAAGGAATGTAATTTTAATACTCTTTTATTTCATTTCGCCGAAACATTTTGATGAAGAAATTACTTTATACATTAGGACGATTTTTTTTTTCGACTATTTTTTTTCTTCAGTCCCCACCCGAAATTTTGTTGGATATGTCGAAAAAGATATTCCCTAAAAGTTACAGCACTTGATATTAATTCTAAGTACTTTCCATTAGCGTGAGAAGATTTTCCATCTTAAATACACGTGAATCGAATTTTTTTTCTTCAAATTCCTATAACTCAGCCGCATTTTATGCTATCATATTATTCTTGGTTTCGATTTACTCAGAATAAAACAATCTAAAAAAGTGCCTTTTGCGACGAACGTGTAAATTGTACTGGTGCGTTGGTACGGGTCACTGTAGTTGATTTTTACCCAAAATTCTCGTTATTTTGCTGTTATCTCCGAAACAATTAACTTTACGAAAAAAATGTAAATGAAAAATTTGTTGAAAATTTAATTTCCTACAAAAAAGGCCCTATCGACCCAATTGGTTAGATTAATATTTCTTGAGATATTGAACTTTAACTTATGAGTAGTATAATATTTATAAAATATGAAATATTAAATAATAAAAAAAATGAAAAAAAATAAAGTTCAATATCTCATGAAATATTATTCTAAGCAATTGGGTCGATAGGACCTTATTTGTAGGAAATTAAATTTCCAACAAATTTTTCATTTACATTTTTTTCGTGAAGTTAATTTTTTCGGAGATAACAGCAAAAAAACGAGAATTTTGAGTAAAAATCAACTTCAGTAACCCGTTCCAACTCACCAGTACAATTTACACTGTCGCCGCAATAGGCACTTTTCTAGATTGTTTTATTTTGAGTAAATCGAAACCAAGAACAATATGATAGCATAAAATGCGGCTGAGTTATAGAGTTTTGAATTAAAACAATTCGATTTACGTGTATTTTAGATGGAAAATCGTTTCACGCTAAGGAAAAGTACTTAGAATTAATATTAAGGGCTGTAACTTTCAGGGAATTTGTATTTCGACATATGCAACAAAAATTTCAGGTGGGGACTAAGAAAAAATAAAAATAAAAATAAAAAATTGCCCTCGTATACATATTAATACAATTCATATTGAATCTGTTGAATTCAAATAAATCAATCTTTGTGGATGTCATCGACAGATCAAAAAGTAAAATTACTAACAAAAAAAATGGTATATACATTTTTAAAAAAACGTCGTTCGAAAATTTCAAAGCTACATTCCTGAGTTATAAACAGATGACCGGAGTAGACGAAACATCCTGGAAAATTCTCTAATTTTGTTTGTGACCCATAGAAAAATAGCAGCATTGTCCTAGATAGTGAGCGGGATATATTGTCTTCTCGCGCTTTTCTCACAGTAATATTAGTTCGCTCCCGGAGAAAGTGATCGGATGAACGCCACGGTTGATAAGAATGATCCAATAATATTCTAATCAAAGTCAACAACAACATCGCTGAGGGAGTTAGCGAGAGAACTTCTCTCGCGAACAAAACCGACATCACGACCCCCCCACCCACCCACCCACTAACTCCTTACTATCGTTACAGACACCGCACACCACGAGCTCTGATACTCATCGTCGGAGTATCTCTCTCACCCTTCCCGAGATAATATTTTAAGTGTCATCCTTCGTCGGTAATTAATCATACATTAATTGGCAACGAAAAGACGCCCGTCATCGTTGAAAATTGCCTTTATTCCGCCGCCAAGTTTCGAGCACGAGAGATATAAGCCGTTGGCGTTGCTCCTCGCGCCATAAAGCCATTTTGTCCGACAGCGCGATGATGAAAACAGCGTTTTCTCGTGTGCGCGACGTTGTTTCATCAATTTTGAATTAATTAATGAGCCCGTGGATTGCGGCTAATCGCTGAGACTATTTTCGCATACGCGTCACGCTTAAAGCGACGTCTCGAATCACAGGCACGAATAATCACGTCGCACCATGAGATATCAAAGTTACAGATTAAAAAAAAATAAAAAATACAAACCCAAGTCCTTTGATATTGATGGAAATTGAAACTTTTACAATTTGTCGGACAGTCAAAGGCTCAGGTGGATCGAAAACTTTGGAGATAGGACGTTTCCTCGATAATTGGGGAAATTCAAGTAACGCGAGCGATACACTTAGACGGCTGAGGAGGAAGGGAGGGAATGGAGCTGGAAATCCGGTCGCTTATCGATTTAGCAAGAAAAAAAAATTAACCGAAAGAGAATATCGAACATAAAAATAATGCTATGTTTAACAGCTGAGAAAGGTGTCTGGGTGGTAAGGAAAAGGTTACGAAGGTTAGGTCAAATAAGGTATTTGGATATCATACCAAATGGAAGAGTGCAAATATTTTTCTTCTACGCGTAACATGAATAAAGAGTAAATATTAGGCGGACGGGTGGATATAAAAAATGAGAGAAACCGATATATAATCGGAGAAGAAAGAAACGTGATGGTGAAAATGTGAAAGGTCGTGTTTTCAGCATCCAAAATGTATATGTAAAATAGTATATTGCAAATATAGACAGTGCCGCTTTCCGTAAGCGCTGGTGCATGCATCTTTCTTTACACTCTCACCGTACCGTTCGCTCGTGCACCACTATAGGTGCATCAGAAACGTGTGCGAAATATATGTCCGCGTGTGCCTATACATAAAATATCTATAAAGCCGAATCGAGTCGGGACGCGATCGTTCGCGCTTTTTCATGAAAAATCGAAACACAGAGATACACACAAACCCGCACACGCGCAAGAACATAAGTATAGGAAACAGGCCTCAGCCTCTCAATGCTCTCACGGTTTTGCCACAATGCACCGTGCGACCGTCCGCACTCGCACATAAATCATATCGAAAATGTATACGAATCAATAGAAAACTGCGTGAAAGCCTATAACCGATCCCTCTGCTCTGCCTCGCATGTAATAATGGCAAACGCCACAACGACGATGGTAACAGTGGCTCCAAGTGTATTACTCCGTCTATATAACTTATATTCGCTATACATATGCCAAATCTATACTTTTTTTATGTTTCGAACATTTTTTATTATTTTTTTGTAGCATAATACTGAGCGTATTGAGTATCGTAAAAGAAAATTGAGCAAACGGTCCTCTCAAATTGTGAAACTCGATTTTAGAGGACTGTATCATGTAGAAATGATGGGGCCGGGTCGAAGTCTCGAACCGTAAAAGCTTCGACGGTGCAAAACTCCGAATTTTAATAGTACGAATTACATGGTTCATTCCGACGACAGTTTGAATAATCGACTGTAAATAACATCGAACGGGTATGAATCGATACCAAGAATGATACGAATTTAATAATCGTCGAGTAAATATTTTTTCGAAAGATTACGCAGACAACAGAGCAATTTATCGAACGGTCAGTAGTATTACTTGAAAAATTCCGAATTGGTGATTTTTAGAGTTCCGTAAAGTTCCGAACATTAGATTATCGAACAAGAAACTATCGGAAAGGTGCGAACGTAATAAAATTGAAGAAAAGAATTCTCGGATATACGAATTTTTCGGACTCCGAAAATTACGGCGTCGACGATGCAGTACGAGGGGGGACCCAAAAAAAACGGGAATTTCGTCATAATTTCTGTATTTTTCAATATTTTTACACCAAATTTTGATCACCTTCAAAGTATTCTCCTTTGACCACAACGCACCTCTGCAAATGATCCTTGCAATGTTCAAAACATTTTTTAAATTCACTTATCGGGATGTTCTTTAGGCGTTCCAGCGATTTTTGTTTTACGTCCTCCACAGTGGCAAAACGCTTGATTGCTGCTTTGTTTCGGGGTCGTATCCATAGCACCACGATTCATCACCAGTAATCACCTTGGAAAACAGTTCAGGGTCCTCTTCGAGCTGATTTTGAAGTTCAAAACATGCCTGAAGTCGACGCTCCCTTCGCTCGTCTGTGAGAAGGCGAGGGACGAATTTGGCTGCAACTCTGCTCATGTGCAAATCTTTGGATAAAATCCTCTGAATTGAACTCCATGATATCCCAGACATCTCACAGAGTTGATCAATGGTTCGGCGACGGTCTTCATGAATGAGAGCATTGATTTTGTCGACGTTTTGGTCACTCCTTGACGTTGTGGGGCGTCCTGAACGGGGTTGGTCTTCATTTGACATTTCTCCATTTTTAAAACGTGAATACCACTCGTAGATTCTGGTTTTACTTAGGGCAGCATCTCCATAAGCAGTCTTAAGCATTACAGTAGTTTCCGCGGCTGATTCCCCCAACAGGAAACAAAATTTCACAGCCGCGCGTTGCTCTCGACAATCGGCCATCAGGTTTTCGCCGAAATGGAAAAAGTTGTTTCACTACAAAAATTCCCTCGGGCGAACCGATGCACTCACGGAGACAGAACTTCGTACACTAACTCAGGAGACGTGTCCCCAACGGACACCTGGTCGAGCAATGGGTTCCCCCACTCTCCCTCCCCACCGCAGCGCAATTCCCGTTTTTTTTGGGTCCCCCCTCGTATACCGAAAATAAAAGTTCCGAAGGGGCAAAATTCCGAAAATTCGCAATTCGTGCGTTTAGATGGCAGCACCACCTGTGTTATGTCCTATGGACCTTTTTTCACGAGCGAGCGTCAGAGCCCATTAATAGCGGCTAGTTTTAGTCACTTTCGAAATTTTGCCCTGTCGGAATTTTGCCCCGGCGAATTAATACACTGTCATCTGTTTACCCTTTTCGGGACATACAAATTCTAATATATTTGGCTGCGAACTTTTTTTTTCTGAACCTTTTCAGGTATAAAACTTGACTGTTCGGCAACTCGAGTTTCTAGCACCACAATTTTTCGGAACTTTACATTTTCTAATTATTAAAATACGATTTTTTAAGTAGTAGGATTCTTGATTTTCGATACTTTTGCAGATCGGTCCCATAATTATTCTTGTCATTTAATCCTCGACGTATAACTATTTTTCGCAATGACATTTCTGTTTTAAAAAGGACGGATTTTAAAAATTTCGAAAAGTTTTAAATCGTCCCACATAAGTTCGGAGTTTTGAACCGTCGAAGCTTTTACGGTTCGAAACTTCGACCCCGCCCCGAAATGATGACATCAATAATTCACCAGTTTGATATAACATTTTTATTTTCATGGAAATATAGCTATATTGATTTTTCATCATTTACGCAATAACGATATGCGTGGAAGTATAGAATAGAATACTTTAGATTCGTCACCCAAATTTCGACGACTCGACGAGAGATTGGGTGTAAAAAAATAAAGCTTGTCGAGAAATGGTAAAGTATTCGAGCATGATTTTCTTTCGGTATCGAGGGTTGGAACGTCGTGAATGTCAGTGAACACGTTTAACTTATTTTTCAATTTGTAGCTAAGGAGTATAGCTGTGGCTCATAGTCATCGATATGTCGAACGGGATCGAGTTTTTTTCCGTTTTTATCTTATTTTTTTTTGCAAAATCAATCACTGGTTACATTCGCTGTTGGTGCGACTTGTATACGTCGATTCTTCGCCAGTGAACGGCAGGGCGAAACTAGTTGTGCGAGAGAGAGAAAGAGAGAGGTAAACGTTAAGGGGATGAGGGTACGCGTCGTAGGGTTGAGAGGCTAAGACGTCGTGCTGATATCAGTGCCGGACACTCGCACGATCGACTCTCGCTCCCTGCCATTCTCGTGATCGGAAAGGAGCAAAAAAAAAAGCTCAGAATTTATCGGTTGTCGCTCTTTCCCGGTGACCCGAGAAATATTCAACGGCACATTCTCTTTCTGTCCGTCTCTCTGTCCTTTCTCTTTTTCTCGTGATTCATCGGGACGAGACTACGGTTGCTTGGAAAAGTCTCGTGACATTGCATTATCGTTGCTTAAAGGTGAAATTCCATCGTCCCATAGTCTATAAACGTAGACAATTTTTGTCTACCGCAGGTTTCATCGTTTTGTATGCATAATTGTGACAAAAAAAAGTTGTGTTGCGACGTCGACGAAAGCCTCGCTCTCTTTTTCTCCCATGGGATTATATTTTCCCGGCGGCGAACGTTCGACCCTTAACAAGGCCGTGATAAACTTTATTCGCAAATCCTTTTTAATCCACTTGAAATCCTCGAGCGCGGAAAATTTGCAGTTTAAACACCGTTGGTCACGGTCTCAATCTCCTTCCACGAAATATGCGAGGATGGTAGGTGAACCGGGAAAAAAGCATATAAGTACGCGGTGGAGGGCTGTGAGCTATGCCGCCACAGAAACAAGATGATAATCCGACCGAGGGATCGTAAAAAAAACGCCTGAACGAGCTCTCGTGCACGACAACGGCTCTCTTGTAAATACTATGTTAGTATGACTATGGTCTACCCGCGGACTCTACATGTTTCTACATATTTAGGAAAAAGAGAAAGAGCCCCTGATTTTGTTCTCTATATATCGTATACGAGGTCTGTTTAAGAAGTATCGCGAATTTAGTGTTTTTTCAAAAAGTATTTATTTATACATTAATATTTATTTTGACCCCTTCAAAGTGATTCCCCTCGGATATAATACATTTATGCCAACGTTTTTCCCAATCCCTGAAGCACTTAAAAAAATCATTTTTTGTGATCTTGTTTAGCTCCTCCTTCGATGCCGTTTTTATCGCTTGAATCGTGGCGTAGCGTCGTCCTTTCATGGGCCTCTTCAGTTTTGGAAACAGGAAAAAGTCACAGGGGGCCAGGTCTGGGGAATACGGTGGCTGCGGCATCATTAGAGTATTGTTTTTGGCCAAAAATTCGCGCACAAGCAACGATGTGTGAGCAGGGGCGTTATCATGGTGCAAAAGCCAATTTTTGTTCTTCCACAAATCCGGGCGTTTATGGCGCATTGCTTCGCGAAAATTGCGCATAACGTGCAGGTAATATTCTTTATTGACTGTACGACCCTGTGGCAAGAACTCATGATGCACCACGCCCCTGCAATCGAAGAAAACTGTGAGCAAAACCTTCACATTCGACCGAACTTGGCGCGCTTTTTTCGGTCTTGGCTCATGCGGCAGCTTCCATTGCGATGATTGAGCTTTGGTTTCCACGTCATAACTATAAACCCATGATTCGTCACTAGTTATGACCCTCTGGAGCAAACTTGGGTCGTCGCGGACCGAGTCCAACAGCTCCTTAGCAATGTTAGCGCGACACTGTTTTTGTTCGAAATTGAGCAATTTTGGCACGAATTTCGCGGCGACCCGTCTCACGCCCAAATCATTGGTAAAAATCGAATAGCACGAGCCAATCGATATGTTTAGTTCCTCAGCAACTTCTGTAACGGTGATTCGACGATTGGCCAATATTATTTTCTTCATTCCATCAATGTTTTCGTCTGTTGTTGATGTGCTCGGGCGTCCGGAACGCATTTCGTTGTTCGCATCTTCTCGACCTTCTGAGAACATTTTGTACCACCGATAAACGTTGCATTGGTCCAAGGTAGCTTCACCATATGCCACAGTCAACATTCGGAATGCGTCCGCGCACTTAATTTTGTTTTTCACACAAAATTTCATACAGATTCTTTGATCCGTTTTTTGGAATAGGCAAAAATCGAAGACAAGCCAAAACACGTCTAACCAAAACAGCTGTCAACAATTAACTAAACATTCAAAATGGCCGATTTTTTCAGCATAAGTGAGGGACATGAGTACCAACCTAACGCCACAAAAAATCGAAAATCGAATATTTGTAGCCCGCGGAAATTCAAAATTCGCTATACTTTTTTAACAGACCTCGTATATATATACATATACATATACATATACGCAGACTCTGTTGAATTGCGATCCGTTTTAAAAATAGATCGCGTCATACGAGAAAATTGGTGTCGTGTGATACGCCATATCATTCCCGAAACACTTGTCTGTTTCACATTTCAATTCGGTTCAATGAGCAACGTACCCACGGAAATTTTATTGAAAAACTAGACGGAAATTACATCAAACGACTTAAAATCTAATAACACTTCTTTGATTTCCAAGACAAACAAATAAAATATATTTTATTGAAAGAACGTTCACTTAAAAAAAAACGAAACATTCATTAGATTTGAATAATATCAACAAAATCGTGACTTGTCAAAATTCCATTATTTCCGGCCTAAATAAATATTAATCTCAATAATATTGTCCATAATGAATTATTTTGACTAAGATGAAATTTACGGAAAAGCTAACGTATTTGTAATCTACGAAACATCATACTATTGAACGAAGAAAAAATCTACAGATCATACATTTATTGCCCAAATTCTTTGTAGAAAAGAAGGCTGAAGCAATCCCGTACCCGGCACTCTGAATATATATATATATATATGTATAGATATATTTTATCTCTCGAGAGCATTCCAATTTACTTTGTGAAATCATTTACTCCCATCCCCGAAGTCCCGTCGTCGCTCCTAGCAAAGGCGTTAACTATATTTATACATGTATACGAGGGAGGATAGAATAAGTATTGCGGGGCTTCCGGAGCGACGGAGAAAAGGAAGAGAAACGGGAGTAAGAGAGAGAGTGTGTAGCTGGATGGTGCTACACTACGCCGGAAAGACGATGCTCCCGAAAAATTGCACCACTAAATTTCCGTGGCATGTACCATCATTTACGTAAACTCTTGGTGTTCCGCTCTCACAGCTTTACAGCAGCTTTTCCCCAGACAACACACATATATATATATACGTGCACCGTAACGTTTGTGGAAGAGATCCAACGCCAAACTCGAGATCGTCAATTGTTTTCACTTACCCCACACTACTCTCTCTTTCTCTTTCTCTCTCTCTCTCTCTCTCTTTATATATATATATATATATATATATATATATATATATATTACCCATTGCCATTTCGCGCAAACATTTACCCTATGAACAATTACCGTGAGCCAGCACGTCCGGCTGTTGTTCTTGGGGAAACGAACGCTAAACACAGCACGCTAAATACAGCATATAGGTAGTACGTCTGGCGGACCATCAAGAGATAACGAAATAGCCGGAGATGTACGATAATTGTTCGCGATTATTGGCCAACCCGGGGGGAGCTAACTTTGAGATCATTCCCGACGACCATATAACCGGCAAATTGTTACCAGACCCCATTTCACGTTTCCTTCTCATCTTCGCGTCCTCTGTGTTCTCTGATGCTCAACCGTAAGTGAGATCCGGGGCGATGAGGATTTGCCCCTCTCAAATTCAGTCCCAAAATTCTGTATCTCTCTCACTCTCCGTAAACAACACTCCTACACTAGATTCTGCTTCGCGGTCTTGATCAATTCGCTACTGCCGTATGTTTCGCTTATGTAACAGTCAACGAAACTCCTTCGCTAACGGGACGTGTGCAACAAGACAGAAGAAGACATTTCGCTACCACCTATGTCTCATCGTTAACCAACTGTATGTCGTGCAAATCGATTGGTAACAAACAATAGACAGGAATACAGTTAACTTTCTTTCTTGGATTGTCTTTCTTTCTTGTAATCTATATTTCAGTAGCATTATACTTGGTGATTACGTCCTATCGCACTCGCTCAAACTTATACAAGAACTCTTACGCGAAACTCTTGCTGTTGCAACGATAATCCAAAGCAGATACTGCATTGTGCTAAATAACCGAGTCGAGTAATAGGACTAACCACAGCAACGGGCGACATATAACGAACTAGAGAGACGCAAATGGGGCAAGGTATTCGAATGAGCGCGAGGCACCTCGATGACAATAACTCATAATTACGAATGCCAACTGGCTATCGGTTTGCGGTTTTCAATGAAGTTTAGCTGTCATTTGGGGGATCTCTTGCCTCTCGGTGACGTCTGATGGTGTTACTGCACCAGTGACGATCGTTTTAGCGTACTTGACAGCGAAATAGTAATTTGTCATTCATCGGCTCCCGTATCGATAAGTTTGCCCGTGTACATTGTGGATTCTTCGATACAGGGACATACACAGGGACAAATTATTTTATGAGAAAAATGATTACGAATACTTTTTCTCATCATCCGATGAGTATCAGTGTTCTTTTGAAGAATGCGAGAGTACGAGGTATTTTGAACGTTCGGGCGAGAGAAAAATTATAAGTTATTATCGTGGTACGAGTGACACGAGTGTGATGATTAGAGGGAACCACCGCGTACCTCATCGATATTGAGAATTTCTCGTCCTCTTTCTCCCTGGAAGGCCGAGCCATCAACAACAGTCTATTTTGGGAAGCATTTTCGATTTTCAAGTCCGATCCACCGACGTGGAACTTATTCATTCGGTCTCGAATGTACTTGCTCTCGGACTTGGCGAATTCGAGAGGCAAGGACAAAAAGGGAATTCCACAGGTAAATATGGAGCAAAAGGGACCCACTTCCGAATAACTTGCCTTTGATATATGTTGTGTAGGGACCCTTCCTGAACAACTTTTTCCTCTGACACAATTGGGGGTCGTTATTTATTAAAAAGTTATTAACCAATAAAGTTAATAATTCATATAGCTATTTTCCTTATATCAGAAAGTCCCAATCATCTTGTCCTTCACAATTGTTGTTACAAATACACCCCTGAGTAGCATACAAAAAGTTTCATCCGCCGCTCATTGTTTGTCAAAAAGTTATTAACAAAAAAAGTTTCATAAATGTTGGCTTGTTTGTTGGGTTTGTTTGTTGGGTTGGGGTGTTTAGTTGGGTTGTTTAGTTGGGTTGTTTAGGTTGGGTTGTTTGTTTGTATTATTTCGGTTGTTTTTGGTTTGTTTAGGTTATTTGGGTTTTTTGGATTTTTTGTTTGTTTTGGATTTGTTTGTTTATTGGGTTTGGGTTTTTTGGTTTGGGTTTGTTTTGGATTTGTTTGTTTATTGGGTTTGGGTTTTTGGTTTGGGTTTGTTTTGGATTTGTTTGTTGGGTTTGTTCGTTTGGGTTTTGGGTTTGTTTGTTTGTTGGGTTTGTCTGTTTGTTTCTTTAGGTTCCTGGGGTTGTTTTGGGTTGTTTTTGGTTTGTCTACGGGCTGGTATGCGGTGGGGGCAGGGGGCCGCAGCCCCTCCGGTCATACGTGTACTGGCCACCATGCAAGTATTTCATATTCTATTTATGAATGTTCTTTTGTTAATAACTTTTTAACAAACAATGAGGACGGATAAGACTTTTGGTTTGTTACTCAGGGGGGTATTCTTAACAACACATGTGAAGGACAAGATGATTGGGACTGGCTGCTATTAGGAAAATAGCTATATGAATTATTAACTTTATTTGTTAATAACTTTTTAATAAATAACTACCCCCAATTGTGTCAGAGGAAAAAGTTGTTCAGAAAGGGTCCCTAGACAACATATTACAAAGGCAAGTCAATCGGAAGTGGGTCCCCTTTGCTCCATATTTACCGTTTATGTGTTTTAAGCGAATTATATAAACCTCTGGACGCTTTTATAATTTCTTTCTATCGGCATTCCTCTCTTTCTGGATAGCAATAATTCAATATCTCACAATTAACGCCCAACTAGGGGCAGTTCCTTTCTCAGTCTATTATAATAAAATAATATCTGTTATAAGAATAATTAGCAACGATTGTTCGGTAACGATAATTATTTCAGATTATTTCTTCAATACCCCTTGAGCTTTTTCTCGAACTCCCGGTAGCCCACGAGAATGCACAACAAATAAAAATGAAAGGAACTATTCCACGAGGAATTACCTTGTAAGCTCCGTTATCGGATAATCCCCTCACTACGCATATGCTCGCAATGAATAAGCAATAAATATTTGATTAAACGTTAGTGGTTCGGAGTGTATTATACGCCATGCATTTGCTGAGGGTAGGGGTTCGGTCCCCGTGTAACTGTCAGAGATGCTACGCCCGGAGTATTCTCCTCGGAATTCATGGTAACTTTGTGTTAAACGGTAAAACCAACAGTGAGACTCGCACGAAGGCGTCGGGGAAAGCCTGTCGTTCTACAGGGTAGATACAAAGAGAGAGGGAGAAGTCTGGGAGTCTATACACGACGGACTAGAGGAGAATATATACACGTATAATAACGTGCGAGGGCGTTTCAGAAGCAGTATCACGTTATATCGAGTCTCTCGACACTCGCATATCCCCATCTGCGCTCACACATACGTATATATCATCCATATACGAGCCTTGATTACATGTCGTGCACTCGCATGTGTATAAAGCACACAAATATATTTATCCCGTGCGGTGGGTCCAAGCGGAGGGTATATATGTACGAATGGGGGGAGTGCGAGAGAGAAGTAGGAAGCGTATAGTAACGAGTCCTCCATATTCATGGAACACCGACGCCGCGACGCCGCGCACACTTGCGCAAATTTAATTCGACCGGGACTCACGCTCTTTCCACTCTCTCTCTCTCTCTCCCTCTCCCTCTCTCACTCTCTCTCTCTCTCTCTCTCTTTCTCTCCCTGTCTGTCGTGTGAGGGCTCTTGCATGTCCCGTCATTTGACTCTGCAGAGGTTTCACCAGGTGGTTTCCCGGCACCTGAGGGCCAAAGATTTCAACCCCCAAAGTATATTCATCTACTATATATCCTTGAAATTTGATTATAACGTCTAGACGCGTGGTTTTCTCGAATCATTAACGAATTTCTTGCATGGTGAAGACGCGGTCGAGAAGGACGGCAGGGGAGCGAGGGTAGTTTGATGAAACGTTTTTAATGTTTGTTGGAAATTGATAAACGTCATCGCTCTGTTCCCGAGAGCGAGGATCTCGTTTTCTTAAGTCTCTGGGAACGGGTGAAGGGGGAATATGCATAATGAAAACCCCTGTATCGTAATTCATGAAGTCAGAAAAATTATTATAAATAATTATTCTAAACAAATATTAATATTCGTTATTGATTGTCCTTAATTATATGAAAATAGTTATCAATTTTTTCCCAATAATTATTAATATTCATACAATATTTTCATAAAATCACTTTGAATCAATTCTTACCGAAATTACTCGTATCCCTCTTGTAAGTATCGAAAACTCGAGACTTTTTCTCTTGTTCTGAGGAATGAGTAGAGTGACTTGCGTTGAAGAAACAGTTAAGCAGCCGACGAAACCCAATAAGAGAGCATTTTTTATGCACTTATTTCAACCGGAATTGTTCCTTCACTACCAGTATTCATTCGATGGGCAAGTCACCTTAGATCAATGAAATAAAAAAATGTTTTCTTTCCCCCACTGTCTCGAATACTTGTATCCCATATTTCAATGAATTACTGATCAGTGCTTAAATTTCAGAGCTTTTTTTCCCCTAACAGATTCGTGCCCGTAATAATAAGGGATAAAACCTGAGTATCAGCGATGAACGTCGGCGATAGCTAAGCTTCAGTAAGTAAACCAATATCTTTGAATCATCTTTTGTTTCATATCTTGTTCCTTCGTATTTTTCTTCGCGTTTCTTTAGTATTTTTATTCCCCCCGAACTTGTTTGCGACCACTCGCAATATTCCCAATACGAGTCTCCGACGGTTACAGTTCTAGTCTTAAAAAAGCAAGGGAGAGATTGCCGAGGGGAAATGGTAGTAATACGCAACTTTAAGAAGAAGGTTAGGTCAAGCGAATATCATATACTAGTTCGCCGATTCGTGAGGTCGGAAAAAGGGTCGATATACCCGCCCTAAAATATGGAAGTTAGAATGCTGGGGGGAAAAAAATGAATTTGTTACGTTTGACCAGAGTTCGTTTGAATTGCCTGAAACTTTTTCCATTGAATTCGCACACATTCAATTAAATTTTCAATTCTCCCATAATTGTTAAATGATTAATAATTAATACGAGGTCTGTTCAAAAAGTACCGCGAATTTTGAATTTCCGAGAGCTACGTATATTCGATTTTCGATTTTTTTGTGGCGTTAGGTTGGTACTCGTGTCCCTCACTTATGCTGAAAAAATTGACCATTTTGAATGTTAAGTTAATTGTTGACAGCTGTTTTGGTTAGACGTGTTTTGGCTTGTCTTCGATTTTTGCCTATTCCACAAAAGCAGCTTCCATTGCGATGATTGAGCTTTGGTTTCCACGTCATAACCATAAACCCATGATTCCTCACCAGTTATGACCCTCTGGAGCAAATTTGGGTCGTCGCGGACCGAGTCCAACAGCTCCTTAGCAATGTTAACGCGACACTGTTTTTCTTCGAAATTGAGCAATTTTGGCACGAATTTTGCGGCGACCCGTCTCATGCCCAAATCATTGGTAAAAATCGAATAGCACGAGCCAATCGATATGTTTAGTTCCTCAGCAACTTCTCTAACGGTGATTCGACGATTGGCCACTATTGTTTTCTTCACTTCATCAATGTTTTCGTCTGTTGTTGATGTGCTCGGGCGTCCGGAACGCATTTCGATGTTCGCATCTTCTCGGCCCTCTGAAAACATTTTGTACCACCGATAAACGTTGCTTTGGTCTAAGGTAGCTTCGCCATATCCCACAGTCAACATTCGGAATGCGTCCGCGTACTTAATTTGGTTTTTCACACAAAATTTGATAGAGATTCTTTGATCCATTTTTTGGAATAGGCAAAAATCGAAGACAAGCCAATACACGCTTAACCAAAACAGCTGTCAACAATTAACTAAGCATTCAAAATGGCCGATTTTTTCAGCATAAGTGAAATGAGTACCAACCTAACGCCACAAAAAAATCGAAAATCGAATATACGTAGCCCGCGGAAATTCGAAATTCGCGATACTTTTTTAACAGACCTCGTATATCACTGTTTCGCCACATCATCAATTAATAGAGTGGTGATGATTTTTCTTCAATTCAAATGAAATTTCGTTAAATACGTAAATAAAATAAATGGATATAAAATTCATTAAAATGACGTTTGAATTAAACAAATTCATTTTTCTCTCCACCGCATGATATTTTTGTTTGCGATGTCCACGAGCGAGAGGTATACGATGAGAAAATATGAGGCATATAGAATGAAGGTAAAAGAAGCGTGAGGTAGAGAGAAAAAATAAAGCCCGCACGAGGAACCAGAACGGAGCGTGTGTGGCTCAGCGTTACTGTCCTGAAATAACATTTGCCGCGACGCGATCGAAGGAATCGGCAGCGGGTAACTGTGGAGAAGAGGGAGGATTTGTCCGCGACTTATCTGGAATCAATCCGGTTATAACGTTTATAACCCCTCCGGATCTCGTTTGCTGTAGCGACCGCGGGATAGTCATACATACAGACATACACATGAAAAGGGTAGAGGGTGCTATGGCTTTTCGCACCGCTGGCTCTCGACACTCTATACACACATATCGCGGTATATACCCGAGCTCTTTCCCTCTTAGGGCACACCAATCCCTTCCCACCCACGTCTAGTCTTGGCTCTCGCCATCAGAACGTGCGAGACTCTCATGGCCATCGGCTGTGTCAATAGCTGATAGTACTTTACCAGTGGCGAACCCCATTTTCAGGATCGCGTGCTGGAATAAATCGGGATCATCTGGTATGATCTATATACGGGCTCAAAGATTTTATTATCTACGGATTTTCGACACTCTTAAATTTTACGAAGCTATATATGGTATAAACGTATGAAAAATCGCTCAAAAATAATGTTACTAATGACTTCTAAATAACTAATAGTGATCATAACTTTCTGCGTATAATGTAACAATCGCTTGAAATACCTCTTTTCTATGATATATTGTTTTTTTTTTAATTCAATTTTTGCGATTTTTTGTACGATATTACGATTATCATTTATAACTACTTAGTTACGATAATTGTTTCGAATGACTTCACAATCCAACGGCTTTCCGCAGACAAAATATATTTGTGACTATCACCTTGTGGATCGAGCGTGCGGTTGTTGTAAACTTCGGCTGGTCACCGTTAAGGAAATCACACCGCCGGACGATGTCCAGAACGGAAATTGAAAATCTAACTCGGTGTCATGGATATACGATGTGGATGTGTGCGTGTAACCGTGCGATCCGATCGCAAAATCCACTTTCGCGAGATCGGGACCCGTTCAAATAGCACGGTTTCTCTCTTGTCATCCGTTCGAACAACGACCGCGGATCAATTCGCATACAACACTTTTGCTTGTTGCAATGTGTCCCGGAAATACGCCGGGGTTTTGACGTCGAAACAACATCAGCTCTTGTTCCACGAAAATGTTCGCACTTTTTTTTGCAATTTGCATGTGAAGAATATTGTGTCTGTAATCGGTGACTCATTTTCAATCGAATATAGATTATTAACGTTTTGCTTAAGGTCTGGGTATTTTGTTGAAAGTACAGAATATGATTTTTAGCTCCATTTTCGAGATTACGCGTAAATTGACCACCGGGCAAAACTTACGTGATGAAAATAGATAGGCCAATTTTACGCTCTATTGTGAAGAAGTGTACGTTACCCGTAACCCCCGACATTGATTAAAAATCCAATTCGATAGTAGTACGGGATTAAGGGAGAAAATAGGGTGAGGACAGCGTTTTCTCAATGATTTTCATGAATTTTTTTATAGTATAAAAAATGAATATAATTTATTGAAACTTTGAGAATATTTTAGACATATATTTAAGTATGTACTATAAAATTTTTGAAGAATTTCCTTGGAAAACACCGAAAATATTAGCGACCCCATATTGCAGGTCACAATCAGACTCAGCATTTTGCGTACATTCTGGAAGCCGCAATTTTCATCTGAAATCAAACGAGGTTGGAATTAACTTTTATTATACCATGTCTCTCTCCTATATGAACCTAAATGCTATCAAAAAAATAGAAAATTGAAGGGGTCAAAACAAAAAATGATTTTTTGCCATTTTTTACAACTTTATTGGAAAAAAAAATTATTTTAAATAATGATAATATTCCAATTTTAGGTTCATATAGAGCCCAATACTATGAAGAAATTAACTGCCAATTTTCAAAACGATTGGTTGAAAACTTTTCAAACTAGCGTGTACGCAAGTTAAAAAAAAGTCGTTTTCAGAAAAACGCGGCTGAAAAAATAGTACCAAGAAAAAAAAGCAATATGGGGTCGCTAATATCTTCGGTGTTTTTCAAGGAAATTCAAAAATTTTTCAAAAAATTTTACAGTATATACTTAAACATATGTATACAATATTCTAAAAGTTTCAATAAATTATATTCATTTTTTATACTATAAAAGAATTCATGAAAATCATTGAGAAAACGCTGTCCTAACCCTATTTCCTCCCTTAATGGCTTATACTAATAGAACGAGTCGGAATTTTCATTAAAAATTTTGGGAACATATTTTTCAATAGTTTTGCTAACAATTTATGGAATTAAAAAATAATCGATTTTTTAAACCGTCTAACCCTATTTCCCCCCTTAACTGACCATACCCTTTTTCTCTATTACTCTCTCGCCTCCGGACGATTTTACTGCAGTGTACCGATAAATAAGTCGAAGGCGATTAATCTAGGAAATTCCATTTTCACTACATTTTCACTGTGTTTCCCCCACACTCTTTCTCTTTCCGGTTGGCAAGCACACCAGAACTACGGGCTGTCCTCGTCGCTAGGCGAAAGCAAAATAATCAGCGCATAAAACCATTACCTCCAATTATACTTTATAAATTATATTAATATCGATTACAGTGGGACAGAATTATTTACAAAGATTTAAAAACAATTGATCGTTCATTTTCTATAAACCGATTATTCATAATAAGTTTGTTATTTCAACACGATTTTCTACTCGGTGTTAACGCACTTTACCTTCAAATATTTCGACATGTTAAATAACCCTTTGACCAATAATTCATCTCGTTATGAATCACACGATGTATAAAGACTCTAATTAATAGATGAATCAAACAATTACGAGCATTTACATAGAGTTTCGCTCTCCCCGCTCGATTAATCAATCACTCAATATATGTGCATAATAATCTTCATTGATTTCCGGCCAGAATACCGTCCTCCTCTTACCCTCGGAATAATCGTTAGAATGTCGTATTTGCCATAGAATTTCCGTCTTTATCTTGCGGCAATGCTTGGCAGAGAAAATGAATGACAAGGGCGAGGGAGAAAGGAGAAAGGAGAAGATGGTACAGTAGGTTGAAGGTATGTCGAGAGGCAAGGGAAGCACGGCGTATAGGAACAAGGAAGAGTCGCTACTGGCATCTTATATCATACGAGTATATATACACTTGCGTTATAAATATATATCCGCGTCTACCACTCTCGAGATAGGCGTACATCACACATGAGGTTGCTAACGTATACACACAAATGCACACTGCTACCGACAGATTCTTTCTCGAATTCAGAATAGGTTACCGCTGGATGAGGAAGAGGTGAAAGCAGTATATATGTATAGAGTAACTAGGCAGAGATGGGTTGAAAGAGGTTCGGGGCGCTTGTATGATCTGCGGATACGTACGCAAAGAACCACAGAGTGTGTGTGTGTGTGTGTGCGAAGGTTACGACGCAGACGAAGGTGGGTTGTACGCGAGAGATAGAAGTTACCGGGGCGAAATAGAAGCAAGCAACGGGGGCCACATCCATCGATAAATTGGCAAAGTTACGGAATATTGAATGGTACCAGCCACTAAAACTCCCTGGGGCATCCGACGCCGGTATACATACGTATATATGAAATAGAAACGCACACTTGTGCCTATACGAAGTAAGGTGAGGGGGATGAGACGTTGGGGTAGGAATGAGGAAAGACGATGGTTCGTATGGTGCACGTACTGTGTACAGCATACGGAAGGTTGCTGCTTGCACTACTGGGACTTGTATGGTTGGATGCTACCGAAGGCATATGCTGTATCGGTGTATGTCAAGAGAGGGGGAGAGAGAGAGAGAGAGAAAGCAGCGAGAAAGTTCCAAGGGTTGAAGCTGGCGGATGGAAGAACGAGAATTTTTGCCAGTATATATTGTCGACCATACACGTACAAAAATGATATTTTCTCTTATACACACGATACGAAAGAAAATATCGATATGTATATATGGATGTTATTTATATACGTATATGTGGGTGAGTTTGTGAGTATAGTAGATTGTAGAAGGCTATGATATCCGGGAAAGCAGAGTTGAGTCGTCTCTCAGTTCGACGGGCGATCGTCGTCGTCGTTTTCTTGGGAATGGGAAAATGATCGTCTCCTTTGGCCCCGGAAATTCTCCAGCTGCCAGGAAATACGGCTTAAAGGTGCCACGAGTTCTGTCGATTGCGTTTCTCTTTTGCAAGCTCGCGGTCTTTTTTTTTTCTGGTATTGAGTATCTTTTCTCTCCCTCTCTTGCCATCTGTAATGTACGCGCTCGCGTTGGCTTCATAATCCGGTGTGATGACGACCGGTAAAACGATTGGCAAAAATTCAATTCGCCTCTCCTCGGAGCCAGAACGTTCCAAGCTTGCCACTTTTTTTTTACAACTCTCTCCCCCTCTATATCTCTCTTTCTCTCTTTTTCCGTTCGTTCGCCGATCGAGGCCGAAATGAAACATAGCTGCGGTGGTGCGCACATTTTCATATATATATATATAAATATATATGTATTTATACGGTATACCGTATACGTAGAGTCCACCAGAGGTAAATAGATAGGGGGTATGTATACATTTCTCCTGCCACAGGTTGGTAGGAGAAACGGGTGTGGAGAGTGTATACGCGAGAGGAACATTTGTACAGGAAGAAAGAGCGAAGCGAAAACGTAGAGACGGGTTACAAAAGAGGGGAAAAAAAATGAAACAAAATAAAAAAGATACAAGGGAGTAACGATTGGGAGCCCGCAGCCACGAAGAATCGACGTTGCGTCAAATCGTTAATTAGTTTGCCAATTGATTGTCGAACGACACCGGTTAGATCACGTTGGAGGCTATGGGTCTCTGTTCTACTGCATCCTCCTCCTTCACCCCGCCGCGCTTGCGACGCCCGCCGCTCTGGCGTTCATTGTATGCGGGTGTTAACGGCACACCGCGGTTTTCCACGTTGGTAATTTGGATATTCGTTGAACCTCGACAGAGAGAAAGAGAGAGAGAGAGAGAGAGCGACCACGAAGCATAGAGTGTGTAGCGTGTAGTGAGAGAAAGCCGAGGGTACACCGAGCGCGCCATCATTTTCGACGAGAATCGTTGAACCGTCTGCGTTCCAGGAAATCCCTTTTTACCTCGCATAGATATCTCGTTTCACGATTTTCCCGCGGTTAAATACTTTTTGTATTTGTTGGTTTTTTTTATTTAACGAATTTAATTATCCGAGTGCTTTTGGTTGATTCTGCGTAAAATTTCGTATTGCATAATTAAATGACGAACGAACGAATTTTCATAAATTGAAAGTAAATTTAGTCGGGTTACAATAACACAATGTGCAAATTGATGAAATGCATTTTATCGAATTAAAATGCATTTTTGCTTGATTTAACTGCGCTTTGTGTTATGATACTCAAGAATCTCGTTTTTTCTCAGAATTTCGCAATCTTCAAATGTAAATTTTGAATCGACATTATTGATCTAGGTTCTTTGAGGGTTTCGATAGACGATTTTCGTTAAATGTTTTTCCATCGTTCACTTTATATGTATATAGATATAGTTCTTTGAGTTTTTTTAATCATGGTGCGAACCGAAGTCGCGAACGACTTTACGTCTTGCCAGTTGAACATGCAAGATCCGTTAGTACATTGCGACCAAACGACGACTAGCGCGACAGGGAAAAAACAGCCTGACTCTAGTGTAATAACAGCAGAGACGATTAAGGGTGGAATTAGGGTTAGACGGTTAAAAAAATCGATTTTTTTTTAATTTCATAAATTGTTAGTAAAACTATTAAAAAATTTGTTCCCAAAATTTTAAATGAAAATTCCGACTCGTTCTATTGTTATAAGCCATTAAGGGAGGAAATAGGCTTGAGACAGCGTTTTCTCAATAATTTTCATGAATTTTTTTTATAGTATAAAAAATGAATATAATTTATTGAAACTTTGAGAATATTTTATACATATATTTAAGTATATACTATAAAACATTAGCGACCCCATTTTGCTTGTTTTTCTTGGTACTATTTTTTCAAACGCGTTTTTTTTAACTTGCGTACACGCTAGTTAGAAAAGTTTTCAACCAATCGTTTTGAAAATTGGCAGTTACTTTCTTCATAGTATTGCGTTCTATATGAACCTAAAATCGGAATATTATCATTATTTAAAATAATTTTTGTTTGCAAATAAAGTTGTAAAAATGGCAAAAAATCATGCTTTTTGTTTTGACCCCTGTAAAAAATTCAATTTTCTATTTTTTCGATAGCATTTAGGTTCATATAGAAGAGAGACATATAATAAAAGTAAATTTCAACCTCGTTTGATTTCAGATGAAAATTGCGGCTTCCAGAATGTACGCAAAATGCTGAGTCTGATTGTGACCTGCAATATGGGGTCGCTCATATTTTATAGTATATACTTAAATATATGTATACAAATTTTATAGTATACACTTAAATATATGTATAAAATATTCTCAAAGTTTCAATAAATTATATTCATTTTTATACTATAAAAGAATTCATGAAAATCATTGAGGAAATGCTGTCCTAACCCTATTTCCCCCCTTAAAGAGGGAAATGCACACGAATTTCGCCAGCTTTGTTGGACTTATTACATTGAAATATAAAGAACATACTATTTTTTTAAATTTCATGTCGACTGAAAAAGTTCCATTTATCTTGCCCGGTGGACGAACGGGATGGGGAAGAAAGAATCAGAATAAGAGAGAGTGAGAGAGAATGAAAATATATCCGGCAAGAAGAAGTAACGAGAGATGAGTGTGAATTCAAGGTAAAAATAGAGTTTAATAAGAAGACAGAAGTGGAAAGTGGAGGGGAAAGTGCAATGGAGATGATATGTCCCGAGATGCAAAAATGAGCTAACGAGCCATGAAAGAACCGAAGAAAGGGAGTCTTTATTATGCTATCGACATAAAACGCTTTAAATTACGAATCCCTCTGTATACGCCAATCACGATTTTTCTCTGCTTATATATATCGAATGTTTTTTTGCAAAAAGCGATCCAGTTTCTCCATTATTTTCAGTCCTGAAATTTCTTGACCAGCGGTATAATGACGCTGTGCTAAGACGAGTATGACGAAAGGTATAGAAACTTCATCAAGCTAATGAACAGATGAAATTTTTTTTTTTTTTTATAATTGTGAACACTTATTGTAAAAAAATATTAGCGTTTCATAAAAAATAATGTTTCTAAACTATTCTTCATTATTACAACTAAAATGTCATTGTCTTTCATAATAAATATTTATAGTTATTCCCGTTGAAATCATTGTGGGTGGTGTTTTAAAAAAATTGAAACAGAGCCCACACCCTTCAATACTTTATTATTTTGATCCTGGCATAAAATATATCGATTGCATACGCCAATTGGACTATGATCCCGCTACGGTTCAGTGGCGATCAGTTTTTGGTTTGTTAACGAAAAAGCTCTTGTTACAAATTGCCACACGCATGAACGAATAACGGTCATTGTAATACGGATACCAGCGAGAATAATAGGATATGAAACTTGATATCGACATTGCGGCTTATACATATGTTTCGTTGAAACTGCATTGATCCACAATTCTCTATACCCTACAAAGTGGAAAAAAAATGGAACGATATCATTCGAATGTTAAAAACGCCATTTTAATGAGAGGGATGTATATACGATGAAATTCAACTCAACTGCTAAAATCATCGTGTATTACCAACAACCATACAGCGGACGCGCTGAACTCTATCATATCTATGCAGAGGGGAGAGGACCAGTGTCGAACTTTCGAAAAACGTCGCCTCTCTCCGCATCCACTCCCGTTCTCCCTGTGCATTTAATGATACCTTGAAAGCTTCCGTTTACCGGTTCCGGTTCGCCCGCGACGTCCCGCGGTAATACAATTCAGCTCCATAATCCTGTGCTTTACGAGGATCGACGGGACGAACGAGGAAGAGAGACGAGAGCATAGAAACGGGAAAACCAAACGGAGATGGGAAACATCTAGAGAGAGAAAGAGAGCGAGGGAGATAGTGTGCGAAAAAGATGAGAATATATATGCAGCATCGATGTTATGGGAGTTGGTTTCGTTACCCGGAAGTGCTGACGAACGAGGGAGAGAAAGAGAGAGAGAGACTAGAGACTTTTAAGTGTGGGTATGACATGGAGTGGAGCGGCACTGGCCTAAGCTTGTTTTCCTGGAAGATAAAAATGTTAATTTAAAAATAGGGCGCTAGTTGGGATTAATAGGGTAATAAAAATACTCGCGTCCCTCTCACTCTCTCTCTCTCTCTCTCTCTCTCTCTTCCTTCCCTTCATCTCGCGGAGCTCGACGCATTTTTCTTTCTCGACTCTCTCCTCCGTCTTCCTGCCGTTACGTCGTTCTCTCGCGAAATGAGATAATTCAGAATTACTGCAAATTAGAGAGAAAAATCCAGCGTTGTTTTCCGCATAATAAAGTGGGAGTCTCGCGGGACTCTCAACGTAGATATTCTTAATACACATAGGCATACTGACGACTAGCAAGTAAATTATCTGTATCGCTCGACATGATAAATCGATGAGATGAGTTGCGACCTTGTGTTTGTTAGGTAAACGATACATTATTTTTGAATATTTACGATCAACAGTAGAATTATAATCGATATAAAATGAATTACAATTACACTGCCTAATTATGATTGGATACGAAAAAAATTCAATCAATTGGATCAATAGTAATTAAAGTGATAGAGGAGAATGGCGATCAGCGTTGTAACTAATGCTGCTGCGAGCAAACATCGAGCAGTTTAGCACTAAGTATTATTGCCAGAGGTTTATCTTCTCACGGCGAATTACTAGTTCGTCATTAGTTCATAGGATCTTCGTGACTACTTACAGATCGGACCAATGGCGAACATCGCGCCATACTTTTCTAATTTGTTTAATTCGATTTAAAAAAAAAAGTAATTAGTCATTTATTTCGTCACGTATGGCTGACATTATAAAAAAAAAAACTTATCCAATCGTTATTTTGTGCTCGAGGACATTCGAAAAGTTGAATTGTATCGGAAAAAATTTAACTCTGACCATAAGGGTAATGGCGAACGTCTATAAAGGCGTTCGCCATTGTTCCGTTCTCCCTTAATCAATTACTTGTCTCAATGACACATTAAATGAATTATCATTATTATATTCAAGGTATCATATAGTACGTTAGATAAGTGTTCCAGGACCTAGTCTAGTACTGAGCGACAGCTCTTAAGGTAGTAGTCTGGTAACTTAAGCCGATTTTCATGTCTTTTTTGGAGAGCGTTTTTTTGTAGGAAAATGAAAATGAATCGTTTTGGATATTTAGGATGTTTTTATTTACATATCAAAGATACAAAAAAAATTAGTTTGAAAAAATTTAATAGTTTATTATTATTATTATTATGGATCGAAGTGGGCACCTCGAAAAAAAGCGCGTCGGTGGCCCCGGTGATTTTGGCTCTTGATGTTATCTGAAATAAAAAATTCTTGATAATTCTTAATCTATAGACATGTCATTCTGGTCGGAACTACTGAAGTCAAATTTCATGGATAAATAACAAAATGGCGGACTTTGGAAAAAAAAGTTCAGTAGTTCCGACCAGAATGACATGTCTATAGATTAAGAAGTATCAAGAATTTTTGATTTCAGATAACATCAAGAGCCAAAATCACCGGGGCCACCCACGCGCTTTTTTTTCGAGGTGCCAACTTCGATCAATAATAATAATAATAATAAACTATTAATTTTTTTCAAAAAAATTCTTTTTTGTATCTTTAATATGTAAATAAAAACATCCTAAATATCCACAACGATTAATTTTTATTTTCCTACAATAAAACGCCCTCCAAAATATATGAAAATCGGCTTAAGTTACCAGACTACTACCTTAATGGACCAACGTTCCGAGAGTACCGCGAATTCGATGTCATCCCTATCGTGACTATATATGCATATTAGGGTGGGTCAAATAAAATGACTAATTTTTTTTTTCCTCGATATAATGAAAAATGTATTGTTTGGCATCTCAAAAAAACCCTCTGCAAGTATGAGTCTTCCATATTTATTTCTTCCATATTTAGAGGTCCCTCATCGCGAATTTTCATTTAAATAACATGGAAACATTTGTTTTTAACTTTGGAATTTTATTGGACTTAACCCGTTGATGTTAGGAGAGTCTTTTAGCACCTTTTTGTAGAACATTTGATGCTCTACAAAAAAGCTCTCTTGTGTCTAATCGATAAAAGTAACCGTACAAAAATAATCGGTGATAATTAGCTCTGGATTCTACGTATCTCATTTATTAGTACATAAATTTCAAATTTTTTAACATTTTAGTTATCAATATGAATAAATATACTACTAATATTATATATATACTACTAATATTTACAACTAATATATTACTAATATACTAATATATTACTAATTGTTTTCAAACAAATATGAGAGAATCCAGAGTTAATCATCACCGATTATTTTTTGTACGGTTACTTTCATCGATTAGACACAAGAGAGCTTTTTTGTAGAGCATCAAATGTTCTACAAAAATGTGCTAAAAAACTCTTCTAACCTTAACGGTTAAAGTTTAATAAAATTCCAAAGTCAAAAGATAAAATTTCCCATGTTATTTAAATGGGAAATAAAAATTTGCGATGAGGGACATCTTAATTTAAATATGAAAGGCTAATACTTGCAGAGCTTTTTTTTGAGATGCCAAACAATACATTTTTCATTATATCGAGGAAAAAAAAAATTAGTCATTTTATTTGATCCACCCTAATGTATATACACGATCTACCACGGTTTTTTTTCACTCCGGTTATCTGCATTTGTGTGACTAACATATCCATTCATCCCTTCATGTCTCATTCCACCATCACTTTTCATCGAATCCTCAATTTGTTCTCCCAATCACCCGAAGATCGTTTCTCGTCCCACTCGTTACGAGATAGTTCGACCGCATCAGGATCGATTAATCCCCCTCTGTCGGATCGTTGATTATTCCGAAGTAAAAGGGAAAAAAAGAGGCGGTCGAGAAAGCGGAAGGGGAGGAAATAAAAGAAAGAAAATAAAGAAACGAGCCACAACTACACTGTATTGTCTCGAAAAGCGGTGGAGTAGCCGCTGAGAGAGGTTAACTTTTAGTGCCCCTTGTATCTCACTCCCAATGGAGAAAAGTAGAGGGTACGGTTGGATCGCTACCCCGCTATACAATTCGCTATATACACCATATACATACATTATTCCTATAGTATATTCACGTAATACAACACCCCAGTTTGCCAACGTACACACCGTCAGGAGAGACGGTTTCAACTTGGTCGAAACATATGTATAGTATATATGCATTATAGGCTAGAGATACACCAGGACGGGGATAACATTTTTGTTTCGTTTCGCATGGCGTGCTGGTATGGCCGCTTGTTTATATGTATAACGAATACGAAAAGGCGAACGAACGAGAAAGAGTAAGAGAGATCCTCTTGCCGGTTACTCCAGGCTGCTTTGGCATTCGAGACACGATCGGTGCTATCTGTTTATTCCGAAACAAGCGTATCTCGAGTGCCTCCTGGTCCGGGATGCTCTATACCACTCGGCTGTATGGTTCCTATCCTTGCTGGTTGGTGAAACGAGCCGCTATATCTCTCTCTATTTCTCTTTCTCCATCTTTGTATATATATATATATTTCTTTCAGTCTCTATACACTTGCTGGTACATCTCCCTTTTACAAAATTGATCGTGTCTCAACGCCGGAACCAAAGAGACACGTTAAACCCAGCGGGGTATGCTACTACACAGAAAACCCTCGAACACACTTCGTCTCTTTTCTCATCGTCTCCGTTCCGGTGAAGTAAAGGGAGAAGTCAGAATCTCGCTTTCCAGCGATCTCTCGTTTATATACAAATATATACATATAGATAAAGGACCGTAGAATGCCGGTACTCTATCTATATCTCTCTCATTCCACCCTCTCACCCTTTATTTCTATCTACTTTGACACCCGATCGAGTGTCCCTTTCGTAAGGACCCACTCCTCCGGACCGGAGATGTGCAGTACGCGCAATAGCGTCTGTCCGTCCCTCCTGCCACGTCTCTTCGAGCGCTTTGAACGTCCGACGCTCCTGCACCCTATTTCTCTCGAAACTCTGTCATTTAGACGTGAAAATCCATAATGGAGAAACGACTTTGACCCCTGCGTAATAAATTGATATTTAGGTATTTATCGTTAATATAATTAAGTAATGTAAAATGTCGTCTTCCGTAAAGTTAATCAACGAAACTACAAAAGATACAACGAAAAAAAATATGAATTTTTTTTTTTTTCTGGTTGCAAATAATTAGACTTTCTGAACTGTGGCACTCGTTTGAAGGGTTGAATTTGATATGGGATTCAAGAAGAAAAATGGAGTTTATATAAGGGAAGAGGTAGAGAGAGGAAGGTGGAGTGAAAAAAGAAGAAAATCGACGTTGGTGAATCGGATGAGCTCACGATTTCATTCGGATCAGTAAACAGTACGGTGCGCGGTTTCTTCTGGTCGCTCTCTCACTCTGTCGCTCTGTGGCATCGGCAGTGTCAGGGACAAAGGGAAGTGAGCAAGATCGGTATATCCGTAGATACCAAAAGCCAAAAAATAACGGGTGGTCTCTCTCTCTCTCTAAGCACGGATGGCGCAAGAGAGAACGGACGAGAGCAAGGAGCCTTCGAGGCGCGCTCTCCAGGAGAGCTCGGGAGTTACGGGCCCGGTCGCCGGAGTCACGCACGTGACCGGCGAGCCAAAATACCACGATGGAAAATTGTTGTCTCGAAGGGGGTAAGTTTCCCGGATGCACGAGGAAACTGGAGCCGAGTCATAGACATGTACATATATGTTGGCTCTGTTTGCTTCGTGTTTCGTCCCGTTGTCGACGGGTGGTTATACTCGTAGTCTTCGTTCGTTCGGTTCGTTCATCGTAGTATAGCCTCGTATAGTGTTCGAGGGCATACTGCTCTCGCGCTCTGATTAAATTCTCCAAGGAATTTAGGTGATATTCCACGTTGATTCGATAGAAGGCATTTCGTAGCCGAGCGGTCACGGATAAGTGCCAATAAAGGCGTGGCCTCTCTCTCTCTCTCTCTTTCTCTATCTATCTTTTTTTCTCGCTTGCCTTTTACGTTTAGAGTGGTGTGGATAAAACAGCACCGCACTATACATGTTGCTCGGATCCGAGAGTTTAGGGCAATCGCCCACTCGATCACAACCTACAACAACGGGTGATCACGAGGCAGCAGGTATATATTTTTTGCTTTCTCCGGGAACGTACATACAGTAATCGATGGAAGATGAGACAGAGGGTATGAAACAAATTGTCACATCAACATCATTTCTCATATTCAACACCGTTCGTTAATTTCCGGCTTGCTTATTTCGCACAATTCATCGAATAATTCGAAATGTTATTTCTCGTTTTAAATCCCCGTCAAACTTTACGAACCGTACGCGAGAGAGCAAACGAAGAGGAGTCGGGAAGGTTGAAGAGTGTTAAAAAAAATGACGAGTATCATTATACCGTCCCTCTTGCTCTTCCACCCATCTTCATCCCTTCCGCATTGAATGGTCATTGATATTTTTAGCGTGTTATTTGTGTAGCCAAAATTCCTACCGTTCGATTCGGATAGGGGTGAGTTTCGCGTATACTATATCTAGTGTCGTTTCTGGCGTACGCGATCAACGAGTACATGTACAACGTGGATGTGTGATTCAAGCATACGTACGCTGCCATAAATAGCTCCGGGAGCGCCTGCCGTGATCCGAGGCCGTAAAATAAAATCATCCCTCGCTCGTCGACGAACAATGGAGACCAGGGTGAAAGAGAGAGAGAGAGAGAGAGAGAGAGAGGAGTACAGGCAACCAGCCAGGAATCTATATTCTCATATGTACGAATTTGCCCTCCGTGAATACCATCCTCTCTCTCTCCCGCTCTCACTCTCAGCAACGTTGCTTTTGCTGTCGTAGTTGCTCCACTCTGTTACGCGCCCCGACCAATTAAATCGACGATGACCCAAATGTACGTGTGCGAATGACGACGGTACGATGGCGAGAGAGAAAGCTCAACGACGTTCACTCGCAGCGGTTGCGAAGTGCCGAATTGAATAATTCAATGCTCATTCTCATGTGGAAGATCGTTCGATGTTACTATATATCCGAATTTCGTTTTACTATACTCCTATGATTGACGTCGTAAACGAATGTGTACGAAAAATACTGAAGGGCTCTGGAAGATACGATATTTTCATTCGTAACCAGTAGACATTTGATCCTTTTCCAATAAAAGATCTAAATAATCATGAATATACTTACTCTAAAAAAGAAACGTTAACATTCGTTCATCATTTGGAAAAAAATATACTTTTTCCAGTGAAATATACTACATATCGTATTATCCTACATCTCGTTGAACACTCAACTGGTACGAGAACGTGAACAAAGAAAAATAATGGGAAGAACAGCATTTAGCATTCATCGAAATGCACACAAATGTCACAGAGAGGACGTATTGATGAGTATAACGAACAAAAGCGTATTGAAACCTCTCGGCATCAGGTGTGATGTTATCAACGATTCTCTCAGCGTATGAAAAAATGTGTATAGCGTTGTGTACGGGAGCGTTGAATTCGACGGGTGTTAACAAAAAGGAGAGAGAGAGAGAGGGATGGCGGAAGGAGAGAAAACAGATACGAGAGTGGAAATAAAGGCTAGGAATTAATATTCGCTTGCGTCTCGTAATTGGATATTGTCCGGTCGAATTAGAGTTTTAATTTCGGTAGATTGGACCGTGTGGACAAACTGCGGCCCGAGTGCCCGCGGCTAGTGGTCCTTTCGTACGCGGGGTATTTCCCCTAAACCATCGATAGAGCATCGGCCCCGCTCGCGTTTCATCAGTCCTCTCACACTGCCTCTCACTCTCTCTCTCTCTCTCTCTCTCTCTCTCTCTCTCTCTGTCTCTCGTATCGAGCTTGCAGCGTACAATCGCGCGATTGCCGGGAGCGCGACGACAACTGCGTCCATTGAGCTTCGGATAGACCGGGGCAGCGGGGAGGTCACCCACATCAGCCCTCTTGCAATCCGATCCTCATGTCGTTTGAAAACTCGTTGGGTTGTGTAGCACATACACATACACGGGCACTCACACAATTTCCGTTCAATCGAATTCGTTGCTACGCGAGCGGCCGGAGGGCGCTGTCGAAATTTTCGGACCGGAGCGTCATCGCAAACCCCGACGAGGGCTTCTCCGCGGTCCCGTCGAGTTATAGTTGTCGGGGGCAAAACGGCTTCACCATCAGGTCCAGCCTGGGGAAGGATAAAACTGGGAGAGCGTTCCTCCCTTTCCCCCGTGCGGTTAACGCGCAGAAATTGAGAGGAAAAGGGTAAACTATACTTCTATATAGATATATATGTACTTATCTACCGGTACCAGGGGTGCTTTCGTCGCTCGTTGAAATATGCTGACTTTTACAGAGTAAAAGTCTCTCTCTCTAGCGCCCACCGGAAGGCGCGAGACGGACACGCGAGAGTTTTGTGTAACATTGTCATCATCGCTCTCTCCCTCTCTCTCTCTCTCCCGTGAGTTAAACGACTACGGGATGCTGATGCCGGCTGCGACCGAAGAGCAGCGGCGGGGTGGGGCGAAGATGGAAGGGGTTCCAACACTCCGAAGTACCCCGAGACCACAAAGGCTGATGCGGTCGCGGCTCAATTTTACCGAGCAGACGTGTCCTCGACAATTACCGAACTTTTAAAGTCCGAAAGCCATAGCGCGTCGCACCCCCGGAACTCACTCGAACCGTTCACTCTTCCGCCACAATGGCAACGGGGTATGGCGTGTTATATACAACTATATGTATAGACATAACTGCGCATCCTATACTCGTTGTTCAGCGATCTCACACGGGTCCATTATACGTGAGTTTCGAAGTAGAGTGAGGCGTTGCGGGCGAAAAGGAAAAGTGAGACAAAAAAAATCGACAGACTTCGATGACGAGAGATGAGAGGGAAAGTAGATTGCCGGGGAAAAGAATAACGTGCACTTATAAAGGCGGGGTGGTGTTAATCCGCATGAAGAGCGATCTTTGACCGAGACTATTTCTTGGAATTATAATTTTTGAGAGCTTTCTAATTCATGGCCTAGGTGTGAAGATTCATTAGGAAGAACCATTGTTCGAATCTTCTCTTGAATGAAAAATACACGCTGTGTGATGAATTTATCGATATTATAAAGTTAAGGTAACTGTGTACTGTATATATATGAAAGGAGGTGTCTCATCAAGGGACGGAGATGAGCAAAAGCTCTACAAGTATGGGCGAGAGATTCAATTAATCAAATGGGAAAATACAAGACAAGGTATATATGTTCTTTACAGAATATCTAATCCTCACTCACACGCTCACACACACACGTTTAACAATTCGTTCTCCCCACTCTCGTCGCTTCAATTTTAACAAATGTTCAACAAAGAAAAAAAAAGCGTCTACGTCGCTCAAAATCCAAGATATGGACATACAAAATATATATATATATATATGTATATCTCACAAGTTAGAATTCGACGATTAAATACTCATCTTGCCAGTAGTCGTGCAGAGGAAACCCGTTCTAGATAAAATCCAGGCCTGGGATATGATAAGAAAGCGTTTCCTCGATGCACGATCCTTGTAACTGGACGAGTTCCCGTTGTATCGAAGGGTATATTTCGCACGTTTCCACTGATATTATATATATATTAGGGTGGATCTTAATTTGGTGATGTTGGAAATTCTTTGGTATTGTTGCTCAAAAGTAATCAACATATCTAGAAAAAAAAATTGGGCGCAAGTGGGACTTTGTCCAATAATTCTAACCCACCCCACCGAGCTGTCGAATTTTTATACGAAAAAATGCATGCATTCAAAATTTTGTTAAGAAAATTGTTTATTATTTCAAAACTATTTATGATAAAAGAATTTTATATAACTTTTTTGTAGGAAATATAATGCTCTACAAAAAAGGTATCTTGTGAAGTTCTCGTGAATCTAATATTTATCACGTAATTAGCAAAAAAACTGTCATCATTTATTCCAAAAGTCGATCATTATGGTCAAAACAGTAGTTTGACGTCGAATAGCTGCAATTTATTTTTCGTATGTATATAAGATTATGAAGTAATACGTAGCGCACTCAACAATGAAATGTAAACAATATTCAAATTTTCAATTTTATCAATTTTATTGTGAATTATAATGAATGATGTCATATATTTTTTAAATCAACTTACAATAATGAACTACATCGGTTGGAGCAAAGTTGCTTTGTTAATATCAGGATATTTTTTTTTATATTCTTCAATTATTTGTACAATGAATTGTTTCTGATCTTCATCCTAAGTGAGACGATCATTGTACTCTGTAATAAGTTTCACTCCTCTTTCTGCAACATCGTTAACCACTTTTATTCGTTTAACTATTTTTAAGCCTTGTAAATAATTTTCATTAGGAATCCACTCGCTCACATCGATATCAAAAAATAAGGAGTTGATTTCAAAACTTTCGAAAAAAGCCATCGATTTGGAACTGATAAAGAAATCAATGTCCTTATCGATCAAAGAAGAAAAATGTATCATGAATGATAATAAAATTGATAAAATTGAAAATTTAAATATCGTTCACATACTGTTATTGAGTGCACTACGTATCTCTTCATATTTCTAATTGCATATGAAGAATACATTGAAGTTGTTCGACGTCAAACTCCTGTTTTGGCCATAATGATGGACTTTTGGAATAAATGATGACAGTTTTTTGCTAATAACGTGATAAATATAAGATTCACAAGAATTTTACAAGATACCTTTTTTGTAGAGCATTAAATTTCCTATAGTTTTGAAATAATAAACAATTTTCTTAACAAAATTTTGAATGCATGCATTTTTTCATATAAAAATTCGACAGCTCGGTGGGGTGGATTAGAATTATTGGACAAAGTTCCGCTTGCGCCCAATTTTTTTTCTGGATATGTTGATTACTTTCAAGGAACAATACCAGAGAATTTTCAACATCATCAAATTAAGAACCACCCTAATATATATATATTGTTACGTCCCGATATGTCGAGATGGAGAGAGAGCGTAACGAGTCCCGGTTGAATATGGGGTTGCCTCTTATTTAGACCGGAATGTGCCGGTCAGGGATCGAGGCACAGCGAGGGCGATCGTTGACTAAATTATTAATGAATTAAAAACAGGAGCGCCAGGGCGTAGCGGGTTCTGATAACAAAAACCACCGTTGAACATTTTACAAATAACAAACATTTACTTTATTCACTTTTCGGTTTAAGTTTTGACCATTTTTAAATTTCTCAATTAAAATTTCACAATTCACATTTTCGCTGAACAGTTTTACAGTTTTGGATTCGTGTTTCGTTTAACGATTTTGCAATTTAACATTTTCGTTGAACAGTGTTTTACAAATTTACATTTTCGGTTCTTGGATTTGTTTCGCAATTTAACATTTTCGTTGAACAGTGTTTTACAAATTTACATTTTCGGTTCTTGGATTTGATTCGCAATTTAACATTGCGCAAATTTGGTTTCGCCATTTTTATTTCACGGTTTCACAATTGTGGTTCGTATTCACAACAAAATATAAAATTTTCGTTGCCCGCTTCAACGCCACCGAAACACTCGCGACGACATCTTGTATCGGTACTGTACCGCCTGCTTCAGTCCAGGGTACCGAGTCGCAGTGCTAAGAGGGAACTGCGGTATTTTATATCGGTTATGTGCCTCCCGCTCTATGACGGGTGTCGAACGCCCTATGCTCGGTGCGCGATTTACGGGCTCTCGGAGGATCTACTCCAGACCGTCGCTAAGATCGGTCTAGATTAACGATCTCCGAAAAGCGATGATTAACTGACTTACAATTTTACATTTGGAACAAAACCTTGTATTTTAACGTGGTCGTGAAACTTGAGTTTATACATTTTGTGGGGGATGATTCGTTCCCACACGCCTCGACATCTACGTTATCGGATTGATTTCGGCTTAGCTTGGACGTCGGCACAATCTCGCCTTGGTCCAAGTCCTTGTCGCGAGCACACGTGCAGTTCCGAGAACGCTGACTTCCGAGTCAGCGTCTACAGCACGTCCGGTGATATGGCTGCTCGACTTCACAAAGAAGTTTCTCACGCTGGTGGTCCAGCAGCCTCATCGCTTGGTGTCACAAAGGCCTAACTTTCTTTTGGAATTTTGCATTTTTCCATTCTAATAGAGTTTTTCGATATTTTGAGATTTTCTCCTTTTTGAAATTTTCCTTGCTTCAACCAAATTTTAGTTTTTCGCGAGGATTCCGAAAATCCGAGCAATTTTTGAAAATTTTGTTTTTGAAAATTTCCGAATTTCGAAAATTTTGGGTTAAAAATTTTTTTTAATTTTTTTGCAAAATTTGGCTTCGGGATTCGTGTCCAAATCAAGCCAGGACGTGACAATATATAGATATATGCGGACACGTAAATTTTTCGTGACGAGATGGTCGACGCTTAGTGAGAGCCAGACAGAGAGAGATTATGAACAATATAAGAGCGGAAACGACTGGACGCGACGAGCGTGAGACGGGAAGTGCCTTGAGAGAGATCACGCGAGCGAGCCGATGATCCCTCTTTTGATCGATATATTTATGATAGATCGAATTTTGAAATTGTACTATCCGAAGTACTAATAACGACTCCCTTCGTCCAGCGCCTGGTGCTCTCTACATATATCTCGAATTATATATGCTACGAAACATAGTCATTACAGCTGCATTTTTCATTCTCACTTTTACGGCATGTATGGATTAAAACGATTATTAAGGATTAAGTTTTAAATCATTTCACTTCATGTAGCATTCATTAGACCGTCATTTGCGATGGCGATTAGGGAAAACCGTAAACGATACGTGTCATCACTACGCACGTACTTGTGTACCAGATGTATATGTACGATTCTATAAAGTATATATAGACATCAAGATGCAGATGAGCAAGGAAGGAGGAGGGATGAATGAGGATGGTCGAGGGGCTCATCCTCCACCAAACTTCCCCAAACTAATCGACGATTCTCTCTTCCACGAGTGTTATATGCATAAGGGGTAGTTGGCCGTGCCTGACTCTCTCTCTCTCATCTATCGCCGGGGTGTTGGGTAGTTTGGTAGATATGCCATAACCCCCTCGGGCGGGATGCATGCATATTTGGCAGTCGGAGGCGGTGTGGCCATGTAGAGTATATACCCCTCACTCTGCACGCTCGTTCTCGGTACCTTGTACCGGTAACGCTTCGGTAACGTTCCAGATATGCAAATATATTCATTACGTCGCTCCGCCACAATCCTCTCTTCCTTCGTCCCTATATTCTCTCTAAAATCCCCCTCGAATGACCAACACCTGGACATTGCAAAAAAAAAGGTCGACTGATAGCAAGGGGTACTGAGCTTACCGTGTGTCCAACGCTGAAATAGTATATGTATATCACACTCTTGTACGTTCGAGAGGTCCGAGGTAAACCGGACTAACAGCCCTATCAGTTTCTATTACGGTCTTCCTGGAATCTGCATATAAAACGCTAATGACGCTAGAGAGAAAACAAAATTATAGATAACGATCGAAGTAGAATGTGAACAGTAAAGTTCTCGTGGCTTCATCGCGCACTGACGAACAACACTTTTTTTCGTGAAATTATAATGACATCGGAGAAATTCTGATAGCAATGAATGCGCGCTATTTTTTAAATGATTTTTTTTGTGTTTGACTAGATCAGGTAAGATGAGAATAATGTCTACCAAAGTTATTTTGACGTGTTTCAATTTATCTAGGTGAAAATTTCGTTGGAATTATTGTACTCATTTATATTCGTAACGTTTAAACTAAATATACTGGTTGCCTATAATGCCTATGCATTTCGCCCCGACTGTTTGTGTTTACGTGTGTGTGTGTTGACGACTGCGCGCATGCGTCGATTGACGAAGATTGAGAGAGAGCGAAACGGTTATCGATGATAACCGTTCGACCCGAAATCCCGAATAGATAAGACACGATAGATATAGTGCATCCCGTGTAAAAAAAGTTGAGTCTACATTAAGTCTTTCACGTGGTCTACGAAAAGTCTCCCTATTGGAACAAATGCAGCCTCGAATTGTAGATTTCTGACTCTGTGATTAAATCCATTATACGAGTAAGTCTACGAAAGTCAATATCTCTCGATAGTGTATGATACGTTCCACATTCAGTTTACTGTAAGTCTACAGGATAGACCTGATAGACCTCACGTTCACGATCGCAACTCGCAAATAAATTTATGGTCAGTCTGCCCGATGTATTTATTATGTATTGAAATATAGACTTTGTATCCGGAAAAGTCTATTATAAGTCCACACCAGGTCTACTATCGTTTTTTAAAGCTAGTTTATCTGAAGTCTAAAAATTACAACGATTATGGACCTTAATGTAGAACTAATTGTCTGCAGTAGAAGAGGTCACGAAAAATGTATATGAAACCTACAAACGGTGTGCGATCGATTTATTAAGTATGTCCAAAGTCTGCATATTCTAACGATTATAGACTTTATAATAAAATTGATAGTTTGGAGGAGAACGTGAGTCTTTCGTGAGGTCTATCGGGTCTATATTTAAATCTATACTCATTATCTCAGGTCAACTGTTGGTAATCCTGCTCGAAGAGTCGGACATGGAAATCCTGTAGACTTACAGTAAATTCAATGTGGAACGTGTCATACACTATCGAGAGATATAGATTTTCGTAGACTTATAATGGATTTAATCACTTAGTCAGAAATCTACATTCAAGGCTACATTTGTTCCAATAGGAAGACTTTTCGTAGACCACGTGAAAGACTCAATGTAGACTCAATTTTTTTTACACGGGATTGTACGAAATAGAGCTCTTCTCTCATATTGAATTGACTTGTATCTTGACACCTTATTCTCTTGGAATTATTGAAACAAAGTAAACCCCTTAAATATTATATATGTACGGGAATGATTGTGTAACGAGGAGTACGATGAAAAGAAATGATAATCATAGTATTGGGATTAAGACAATTAAATTCGCGTGACTTGATCACAGCATGAAAATCAACCCGACAGTGAGTTTCTTTTTACCGAAAACTATATAAAGATCGGGGTGCAAGCCCGACGCTCCGTTACCCCGTACGCTCCATCTCTCGATCTCTCACTCTCTCTCGTTCATGTTTCCTTCAACCCCCTCGACGATTCGCTCATCGAGGTGGCACTAATTAGGAGGGAAGTTTAGCGAACAATTCGAGTCGACGAGCACGACGAACAAGAAGAGCGAACGGAGGAGTGAGGCGAAAGCGAGAACTCCCTCTACTTGCGAGCGTGGCGATGGCCGCGTCGACGCGATAGACGCTCATCGTGCCCGACATTCCGATTTTCATTGCTCAACACGAGAGTATATACCCATCGTACATACACGTGTATTACGTCGGCTCTCTATATCTGTATTCTATATTTTACTACGTGAACGTATATGCATGCACTGAAAGTAGATGTACATCTGTTTACGGAAATTGTACAGAGCAAAAGGGTATGCGGCCACGAAGGAACATGACGACCAGACGAGCGAAGCTTTTCGATCCGATTCCCAGAGTCGAGGCTGTCGCCGAGCTTCTCGACTCCACTCGACTTTCTCGCTTTTTTTTTTCTATTTCGCTCTCTTCCTCAATAAATATATAGGTATAAATATCTTGTGCTGCGTACGGGGGAGGCCGAGATGCGACATTGATTTCGAGATTCCGATTTAGATAACCGTCAGCTTGAGCGCGGCGTAGATAAATACATCTATATATATACATACACACTGCACACACATATACACACACACACACACACACACACACACACACACACACACACACACACACACACACACACACACACACACATATATATATATATATAGACACACACACACACACACACATATATATAAATATATATATATAGACACACACACACACACACACACACACACACATATATATATATACAGGCATTGGCATCGCAGCGATCGATCCTTTTTTTAAATACCTACTCAAGCATATATAGGGGCGGAACAGAGATCTACGGAGAAGTCGACATTTCCGTACTTTTCTCGTTTCACCTGAACCACATCGTCACCACTCTCCAACGACAACCTTTCTCTTGTATGTATATATATTTTTTTTTTGCCAGTTTAGTACAGAGTCGGAAATGCTAGGTGTACCACCAACTCCACAACGCTCTCTTTCTCTCTCTACTTTTCATTAGTCTCTCGCTAAAACCACTTCTACGCGAGTGGAGAAGCGGACTACGAGTTATAGGAATATAGGGGCACAAGTGTTAGGAGTGCAGGTTTATAGAGAGAGAGTAGAGCAAGCGAGAGACTCGTATACGCGAAGCATAGACGAGAAACGTACGAGTACCAACTACCAACGCCGGGAGACCGGCTGGAGTTTAATTTTTCAACTACCCCTAACGTGAGAATATAGAAAGCCCTTACTGGCTCTCTCTCTCATCCTGTGTCCGTGTGCGTGTGTGTGTACTATATGCTCGTGAGCTCACGAGTATCATACACATATAAACTCCATTGCGATTTCGCGAATTATAATCTCGGTCGTTTTATCCACCGGTAATTTTCTTTTTTTCATACATTTTTTCGATCCTTTTTTTTCAACTCAAATTTTTCCATAGCAACGAGAGAAGTTGTCTCGGTCCCAAAGATTAATTGCAAGAAGCATGCACGAAATAATATTGCGAAAAATCATTTTATCTCACTAATTGCAACGGTCTCTCGCAGAATGTGAACATTATTTTGTGAACTGCGACTGAAGTAGATTTGATTGGTTTTTTCGTAAATTTAATGTAGTTGCGGGATTGAAAGATTTTTTTATATCAGCCTCCGTTCAAGTTCTCGACTAATAAAACCTGAATTCTTTCACCGATTCTAGCTGTATGTCTAGAAAGTGAAGACAGAGAGAAACAAAATTCGAGACTTTAGTCTAGTACGGAGATGACTTAACAGACTCAGAAATTGTTTAATGCTAGTTATATACAAGGCATAGGTATTATATAGGACTGGGAAATATGAAGCGGTCGTGAAGTAGGAGGGCTTGAGAAAGCAAAATATACATGGTGTTATGAGGAACTTCAATACCCTCCAGCATCGGTAGTTCTCGCTGTACCCGGAAATTTGGAAACTTCAAGTCTCGATGTGGCGTACATCTGGCATGGGCTATACATATGGAATATACATTTCTGTGAGTTCATTCGTTTGCAGTTTTGGATGAATCAGTTTTTCATGACGGATAATCCGTTTCGCCGTCTCTTTCTCTGCTTTCTGTATCTGTTCTCATTTTCTCTATCCCTACGCCTTTCTCACTATCTTTTGCTTTTCATAATCGTCTATTTCTCTACGATTTGCATTCGTTCGTGACTTTTTTTTTTCAAAGCCTTTGGTTTATCCCACTTTGCGGTTTTTAATCAATAATCAGATGACAGAATGACTGGTTGCGAGATATGCTTGGTAGAACTCGAAAGAGCCGAGGTCGATGCTGCGTTATGTAGGATAGAACATTGTAGAGAGTGAGAGACAGAGACAGAGAGAGAGAGAGAGAGAGAGAGAGAGAGAGAGAGAGAGAGAGAGAGAGAGAGAGACAGCTTTCCATGATTCGTTCGGGCACTCATTCCTGCTCCCATCCGCATCACCTTTGTCTCTCGCCGTTGTGCCCCGTGTTTATTGCATATCGTCTCCTCGTCCATTGCCTCTCTCTCTCTCTCTCTCTCTCCCTCTCTTTCTCTTTCTTTCTTTGCATCGTCCTCTAGCGATTCCACAACACCCCATCACCTTTATTCTCATACTTCGACTTTCATTTCACCACTTCCTTTTCCAACTTCTCGCAATCTTTTTCTCTCTTCAACCAAACCCCTGCTTCATGGCTCTTATATTTACGAACCCGTTCGCTTCGATGTATGTATATATGTATATATGTCTATCGTATCTACAGTGGGTCAAAAAAGTATTCATACACCTTGTTTTTTTGCGATGACTTTATAGACATAAGCGATACGCAAAAAAAGCCAATTTTATTCAATAGTACATCAGGTACAGAGATAAACTGCAAATGGAGAATTTTTTTCCCAGGAATAATAGAAGAATTATGCAAAAAAAACGAAAATTTTCGGGCCAAAAAAGTATTCGTACACTTACGATTGAGCTGCTAAACCTCGATATTCACTCACGGATGGTCTGACCTCTGCGTACAATGTAAACAAGTCCTCGTTTACACAATGATTTTGACCTATTCCATGCGGTAGTAGATCTTCAAGCTCTGAACAGACATGATGGCAAAGAAAAGCGAAATATCAATATCCATGCGAGATAGAGTGATTTTTCTTCGGTAACGCGGTGAAAGTTATCGAAAAATTAGTAAAGAACTAAATCTAAGTTTCGCAACAGTGCAATATATAATAAAAAAATACGAAAGAACAAACAGCACAGAAAATAAGCCACGAACCGGTTGACCGAGAATACTAACGGTACGAGAGCGTCGGAGTATTGTTACAAAGGCTACAAAAAAACCGTTCACAAGTGCTCGCAGTTTAGCGAATGATGTCGCGTCAACATCGGGGAAGAGCGTGTGTCCCTAGACTATTCAAAACGTTTTGCATTCTGCCCAAATATACGGCAGAACTGCCCGCAAAAAACCATTAATTAATAATATAAATCGAGAAAAACGTTTAGGTTTCGCAAAAACCTACGAAAAAAAATCTATAGAATTTTGGAAACGTGTCGTATTCTCGGATGAATCGAAGTTTAACATCTTCGGGACCGATGGAAAAAAATTCGTCTGGCGGAAACCAAATACCGAGCTCCAGCAGAAAAATTTTATACCGACTGTAAAGCACGGCGGAGGAAGCGCCATGGTTTGGGGCTGTATGGGATATTATGGCGTTGGTAATCTGGCTTTTGTAGATGGTACAATGAATGCCCAGAAGTATATCGACGTGTTGCGCAGCAATTTGAAAGCAAGTGTAGATAAAGTGGGCCTGGATGGATATTTCTACTTCCAACAAGATAACGACCCGAAACATACTGCCATGAAAACGAGGGAATGGTTACTCTATAATGTCCGCAAACAATTGATTACACCACCACAATCTCCGGACATCAATCCTATTGAAAATTTATGGCACTTGGTGGATGTAGAAATTTGAAAAAGAAAAATAACAAACAAATCCGATCTCCAAAGAGTGCTTTTAGAAGAATGGACGAAAATAGCAAAAGAAACAACGCAAAAGCGTAAATCCATGCCTAAGAGACTCGAGGTGATAATTGAAGCAAAAGGGATGCACACCAAATATTAGTTATAATTAACAACTATGATGATGTAGGTTTTCACTATAATCGTAAGTGTACGAATACTTTTTCTGCCCGAAAATTTTCGTTTTTTTGGCATAATTCTTCTATTATTCCTGGGAAAAAATTCTCCATTTGCAGTTTATCTCTGCACCTGATGTACTATTAAATAAAATTGGCTTTCTTTGCGTATCGCTTATGTCTATAAAGTTATCGCGAAAAAACAAGGTGTATGAATACTTTTTTGACCCACTGTATATGCATGATAGCGTTCATCGCAGGTCCTCCACCGTAACCCCACACACCGAGACCTCGTTTGGATGGCGGTACGTTGGGGGTGAGCTTGAAACGCTACCGTCCCTGAGAAAGGTAGTAATAACACAACGAAACGAAGAACATCGCCGACCGTCTCGACGCGGTATACCCCCGTGGATTGTGCTCTCGCTGAGCTTTATGATAGCACGGCAGAAGCACAATGGCATAAACCAACCCTCTCGGCCCCTCTGCCCATCGCAGCTCCACTTTTGTTCTCTATCTTTCTCATTCTACCTGCCATTTCTCTCCCTACTCTTGTGCGAGACTACCGAGAAACGCAGCGAACAGCTACAGGCTTGGGAAAGCTCGCGGAACGAATCTATACCCCGTACAACCTCGCAGGTCGCTAAGGCTCTGTGTTCCTTGCTCTCACACACACGCACAGACACTCGTCTTTTTCATTTGCACCGTCCACCCATTGCACGCCAGGCCACTTGAAAGCTTTGTATACATATACTATAACTATTGTGTTAGAAGCCCTTTTGCCCATAGCTTCACCGTACCAACCCAGTTATTTATCGTTGTAAGAATGGATTTCTCCTTTTTCATCACCGATTCATTGGCTAACCTACACGGTCCAAAGTAGCGAGTTCACTCTGCCATAGTTTAAGCTGGGTTCTTGGAATAATGCGCATGTGTGTGTGCCAGCGTTCGCCACAGTTAACAGAAGTAGCTATCTTCCATGCCAGCAACGAAGAGGTAAACTGATAGTGGTAAAATAACTGGAGTTATATACGTCACTTTTACGGAGAATAACGCCATAGCCTCTCTCTCTTCTCACCTTCATACACCATCGATACTCTTGGGAGTTTGAGACGTTTGGTACCGGATATGAGCGCGGCACCAATTGGATTACTTCCATTGTGTTTACCCAGGCATACCTGTAAAGCTTGCCTCTGTGTTTTTGTGTACAAGAATTTGCATCAAAAATCGATTAATATTCGTTTTTCACCCCTATAGACTACAATCTTTCTAACTTTCATCACTAGCGTTCACCATTGTATCATCTTCTCTGCGTGGATATATGCCTGTTTCTTTCCATTCCGACGAAGGAAATGCAGACACCAATAAATTTAAATCGTTTAGCAACTCCTCTCGAAAGCACTCAAAACCTAATTTGTTTAACGAGGCAATATTGACATTCCGGGCTTTACTTTGAGTCGCTGTCGCCCGCGAGTCTCTCTCCTGTCTCATCGTGTATACAAATATACCTATGTAGTTTACTATATATAGATATACGTGTTGACAATTCTCTACTATGTATCTACGGAACATATATTTTCACGTTGGTGGAGAGAGGGAGATGAAAATAATTTTTTCATCTCTGCAGCCTTGAGTTATTTCATTGAAATGTACAAGTTCTAGTTAACCGACGTAACTTTCTCTCGTTTCCATTCTCCCTATCCAGAATTTTTACCACTTTCCCCATATACTATGCATATATATATATATATATATATATATATATATATATATATATATATATATATATATATACGATTCGGGAAAAGACTTTTCAATTATTTATTTAGAGTAGCAGAAGTCCTTAATTATTTTATGAAAAGTACACATATTCTGAATTTCGCGAAAATATATTGCCGAGATACCGGCGTTCTCGTCAAGCGGATCTCTTTAAGGGGGGAAATAGGGTTAGACGGTTCAAAAAATCGATTTTATTTTAATTTCATCAATTGTTAGTAAAACTATTGAAAAATATGTTCCCAAAATTTTAAATGAAAATTTCGACTTGTTCTATTGTTATAAGCCATTAAAGTGAGTGGCTCTCCTTCAGGCCCCGAGCGCGCCGCGTTTATAACCGAGCGGTCACTATTTTTTCAAATGCGTTTTTCTGAAAACGACTTTTTTTGAACTTGCGTAAACGTTAGTTTGAAAAGTTTTCAATCAATCGTTTTGAAAATTGGCACTTACTTTCTTCATAGTATTACGCTCTATATGAACCTAAAACCGGAATATTATCATTATTTAAAATAATTTTTTTTTGCAAATAAAGTTGTAAAAATGGCAGAAAATCATGCTTTTTTGTTTTGATCCCAGTGAAAAATTAAATTTTCTATTTTTTTGATAGCATTTAGGTTTATATAGAAGAGAGACATATAATAAAAGTAAATTCCAACCTCGTTTGATTTCAGATGAAAATTGCGGCCTCCAGAATGTACGCAAAATGCTGAGTCTGATTGTGACCTGCAATATGGGGTCGCTAATATCCCCGGTGTTTTTCAAGAAAATTCTTCAAAAATTTGATAGTATATACTTCAATATATGTATAAAATACTCTCAAAGTTTTAATAAATTATATTCATTTTTTATACTATAAAAAAATTCATGAAAATCATTGAGAAAACGCTGTCCTAACCCTATTTCCCCCCTTAACACTAATTTACGCACAGAGCGAATATTTTATCGCAAACGCATATTTTGTTTCACTCCGTGGAGAATCCCCGTGTACTAATTATGTACATATTTTCATTCCAACTCTATCTCTCTCCCTCTCTCTCTTTCTCTTTCTTTCTGATACACATTACGAGAATCCAATTGTGTGTCCGGATTTTCATGCAATTTGCAGGGAGAAACTGAGGAAGAGAGAGAGAGAGAGAGAGTTAAATAATTAATAGTTCTATTTCCGTATGGGGCAGTCGAAAGCAGGTGCAGCAACGTTGGTTGCCGGGGTTGTTGTGCAGAACGAGAAAATGAGAACGAAAGGGTAGATAAAAAGAGAGAAAGAGTGATAGAGCCTGCGGAAGCGAGAAAGATGCGGTGAACAGGATGAGGATTCACAAGTCCAAGGCCGACGAGATTAACGCCCAAGTGAAACGTTAATTCCACTTGGCTACGTTTCGCACGAGGGACCGGGAGATTTGCTGTGTTTACCACCTCTCTGTATAGCGAATTAACCAGAGAAATAGGGAAAACTGAGTGTGTTGGTTGTCGGCTGCGTTCGAGCCAGAATTTCGAACTGGGCGTATACTGCACCAGTTATTGTGTAATTTCCGAGCAAGTATATGACTGTACACATACAAATGTACATGAATGTATATGTATATGGGTGGCGCACTGGTCGCCGCGTGTTAATTGTCAGCTCTCATCACACCGTACGCGAGAGCCAACACCCTTGATCTCGTGTTATATTTATGTTGTGCATACGGATTCGTGCATGTACCGCCTGTATATATACATATAACCACGCCGCCGGGGTGGATTTGTTCATGCAAACAGTTTTCGAAAGTTTAATCGACACATTCGTCGACCGCGCGGCTGCTCTCGCCCGCGCAGGGACCGACTCCACGGTTTGGGGGGTTGATGCGAGTGCGCTCGGTCCGACGATAATGCGGAGTGTGAGTGGATAAGAGAATGGGTCTACAGCAAGTGTGAAAGAGGGCATTTAGAGCGAGAACCAGAGTGAGCAAGAGCATATATGAGTGCATGGGAGATAAAATAGAGATAGTGGAACGGTTGGGCATTGGCTATATGGGATGGGGGGGTTGAGGTGGGAGGTTAGAGAGAGAAAACTGGCGAACGTCGGAGAGAAAGAGTCCGTGCCACCGGGTTCGGGAGCATAGAGGGTGAGAGAAAAGTTGTTATCCGGGTTATACCAGGTAGCGGCGATAAGACCGCGATTTGTTTCCTTCCGTATATAGGTATATGTATATAGAGATCTCGTTAGTTGTATATGTAGTTACGGAGAGTATGCACACAAACCATTGTATGTTAGCCAGGAGCCTCAACGAGTGCGAAATCGCTTCGAAGCACCCCGTAACGTCAATCCCGGGAGAGAGAAAGAGAGAGAGTTGTTACACCTCCTGGAGAAGTCGTTTCAGAGCCTTCGGTTTCGCGAGCGTTACGCGCGTTCACAGAACGAACTTTAATCTATCCTCGCTTACCGCACCAGCCAATGAGTACCGGTAAAAAAGAGAGAGAGAGAGAGAGAGCTCAGTCGCGCGTTAAGCTCTTGCAATATTTTTAACTGCCCCATGTGCGCTTCGTCTCTCTCGACTCCTCTCCTTCTCCTTCTCGGTCGAACTCTCAACTCGTCGCGATCTACGGCTTTTCGAAGGAAAACTCTCTTTCTCCGCGGCAGCGAGTAAACGAAGTTCCAATAACGATTGGTCGCGATGGCGGTGCGCGACGTGCTCACGACGACTACGAAAAACGTGCTGACTCTCGCTCTCTCTCTCTTTCTCTTTCAGCTAGACTACACTCGAGAGCTCTGTGTAAGCTCGCAATCCCGTAACCAACTCGACCTCCCACCTCACCTTTCTCGTCGTGAGCACTTTCAGTGTCCCTATACCCGGCCTCGAGTACCACCCCACAGTCCTGTCCTCACTATATATACCTGGAATGAAACTAAACGAAGAATTACCGTCCCCACCGGGATAACAATCGAGGAGCGAATTAACGCAAATTAGCATTTAGCTGTAGGAACTGGGTAACGATCGGATCACAAGTTTCCGTTTCGCTCTCTCCTTTAAATTTGCTCCGTCTCTCTCTCTCTTTCTCCCGTTCGGTCATGGATATTCCGAATTTCTCTCGAATCGAGAGGTATATGTAGACAAATTGGGAATGAGAGAGGTACGATATCTATGCACAGCACGCGAGGACAAACGCCAGAAGGGGGGTTCCTTTCATTTCGCATGTTAATACTGCTGGTTCTGCCATTTCAACACATATACGAGTATATAGGGCAGGACTCGGTGAGTGTTTCAACGCCTCGTTCCGGATGTCCCTGGGTCACGCGTGACGACCCGAAATATCCTAGCCCCGGGTCGCTATCAGTCGTCCTCTTTCTGGCCTGAATGCAACACTACAGTAACACTGTTCGTTGCGTATAGAAACAATTCAACGATAATCCGTTGAATTTGCAAAAGTCTTTCAACAACGATAAATTAAAAATAAGATAAAAAATCTTATTTCGATACTAAGCCTGATCTTTATTTACTTAATTAAAGTGATTGTTGTTACGGACGAAATTCTTCATTGCCTTTTGAAGGAATCGATATAGCAACAGTAGAGTGGATATTGGAACGTTAGATACTGATTGAACGACACCGAACTGCCGCGAATTAGGACTTTCAGCCGAATAATTTCAACCCTTAACTCATCCTTATCCTTTGCCTTTCTCTGCGTTTATCATCAATTTCTGTCTCCCACCCGCGATCTATTCCTTGCCACATCCCTGATGCTTCGACACCGTTCCAAACGCCCATTTCCTCAATCAAGAGGTCGGAATCGATACGATGCGCAAGGGAAGTGGCCAATTATCGCTAACTACCACCGCGGTTATGCTATGTACTGAGATCGGAATCGCACGGGGGCCCACGCCGAACGAACCTTGATATTATATCTTGAATCCTCTATGCCACGTTGCTACTGATACCAATGACGCGAACGTTCCCTTCTCTTGGTTCTCACTGAGAGAAGTGTATGCCCTTTGTCCGTACTGTAAGATAATGCTGAAATGGTCTGTGATCCAAGCTCTCTCTCACTCTCTCGCTCTCTGTATGTTGCAAGCTAAAACTCAAACTACTTGATTAATTCGAAACCTCTACCACCAACGTCAAAGATACATCATTCGTATCTGCTACTGGTATAGCCTTGGCGTTAGCCGGAAGGACTATGATGATGATTGGCAATCAGACACAGCCAAAGATCAAGAGAAATTGAGAAATGTGCAAACAGAATTCATCAATTGGTAATTTCCCCGTCGATGAACGCCGCAGCTTTGAAGATACAAGATCCAAGTTTGCTTTCGCCCTAGTCGTGATGTACTAATTGGCGTTTAGTTTTGACGTTGAAATTTCAATCGAGACCTTTTGTTCCATCCAGTAACGCAAATGGTCCTTTTGGCATTTTTAATTGCCTTACAAAAATTGATTAAAAATACGCATAGTATTTTTTCTTTTAATAAATAAATTGATACGACCGAAAGAGGAGATTCGTGACGCGCACATATAACGAATGAACAATGCAGATTGCACGGGAATGGGTGCGTCCGGCGCGTGAATCGCGCGAACAACGATAAATCAATCTGAAAGCGATTCACCACCTTCACAAACATATCTGTGCGTGTCTGTGTGCATGTACGGGTCGCCCACATCCCTTGCCGCTTCCTGGCACACAGAGAGGCGGGAACAGCGAACACACTGTGGTTTTGACGATCTTGACATGCGATGTTACAATTACCGGTCTTCGGGCCATATTTCCAAGCCATATTCTACATTCACCATTATACACTGTATCGGTATCGTATCTATACTTCTGCCTGTATACCCTCTCTTTCTCTTTTCCTAACCCCGGACGATCGGTGAATATCCATCGGACGAGAGCGCCAAGTGTTAAAGTGCAATGGGACGATATGATCTATAGGATCGTGTAGACTGTAGGTATTACACACCGTATATATTATACCAGTTTTCTGCGGGAATAGCTCGAACACTATATGTACACACCACATACGAATAGTCTTTATCTGGAGCCGCAGGTAACGAATCGCGCGCATCACTCGAGTGTGGATTCTCGAATTGGCGCGTTTAGAGTGGTAATTTTAGCATAAGTGTATCTTGACGCCCCGCCGGTACAGCTCACACGCTATCTTATGTATATATGTGTAACAGGGCGATTTTTTTTCGACTATTTTTTTTTCTCAGTCCCCACTTGAAATTTTGTTGGATATGTCGAAGAACAAATTCCCTGAAAGTTACAGACCTGAATATTAATTCTAAGTACTTTCCCTTAGCGTGAATAGATTGTCCATCTAAAATACACGTAAATCGAATTTATTTTTTTTCAAAATTCTATAACTCAGCCGCATTTTATGCTATCATATTGTTCTTGGTTTCGATTTACTCAGAATAAAACAATCTAGAAAAGTGCCTATTGCAGCGAAAGTGTAAATTGTACTGGTGAGTTGGTACGGGTCACTGAAGTTGATTTTTACCCAAAATTCTCGTTTTTTTGCTGTTATCTCCGGAACAATTAACTTCACGAAAATAATGTCAATGAAAAATTTGTTGGAAATTTAATTTCCTACAAAATAGGTCTTATCGACCCAATTGCTTAGATTGATATTTCTTGAGATATTGAACTTTAACTTATGAGTAGTATAAAGTTTTTACGGTAATATAAACTATAAACCATAAAAATTGTATACTACTCATAAGTTAAAGTTCAATATCTCAAGAAATATTGATCTAAGCAATTGGGTGGATAGGACCTTTTTTGTAGGAAATTAAATTTCCAACAAATTTTTCATTTACATTTTTTCCGTAAAGTTAATTGTTTCGGAGATAACAGCAAAGAAACGAGAATTTTGGGTAAAAATCAACTTCAGTGACCCGTACCAACTCACCAGTACAATTTACACTTTCGCCGCAATAGGCACTTTTCTACATTGTTTTATTCTGAGTAAATCGAAACCAAGAACAATATGATAGCATAAAATGCGGCTGAGTTATAGAATTAAAAAAAAAAAATTCGATTTACGTGTATATTCGATGGAAAATCTTTTCACGCTAAGGGAAAGTACTTAGAATTAACATTAAGGGCTGTAACTTTCAGGGAATTTGTTTTTCGACATATCCAACAAAATTTCAAGTGGGGACTGAGACAAAAAAAATAGTCGAAAAAAAAAATCGCCCTAATGTGTATATGTTTCTACAGAATAGTTCGCAACTTCATTACCGTTACTATAAAAAAACTACCCCCTAAATATGGTATATTATTATAATTTTATCAAACAGAATGTATTTTTTCTGTTTGTTTTCCATACAAGAAATATTGTAAGGGAATGAATTTGTCTTCAATTTCAATCGAGTCAACGCGACCTGATGTTATTGAGAGTAAGTAGCGTGTGGTAATTAGCAAGCTTTGAATTGTGCTAACTTAATGGTCGTCAGGCGTTAAACTTGTCGCGAGTGAGGTCGTTGAGTTTTCTGAACGATTTTTTTTTTGTCACTTCGACGGTGCCTTCTCGCACTTCGGCTGATTGCTATTTAATGCCCCTCCCGGTGCTCTATAGTTAGGGCTCTCATCAGAACGACTAGGAAGTTGTAAAATATTTAACAAGTTGTTCCCGGTTCGACGTGCGAGTTCTCACATTCAGGAGCGAGGACGAGCTCGTGCAATCCTCTGTATACCTCGTTTATCTCCGATCAGTCTGCAACATTAATGCGAGGCATTTACAGTAATGGCCTTCTGCGGCACGGAGTCCGGCTAGTTCTAGATCAACCTTCGAGTTTCAGCGTAGCCTCTGCTGCGACCGCTTTGTCCCGAATGCGACGCATACGATTCAGACACCACGCGATCACGTTCGATCCATGACAAGTGCTTGCAACACAATTACCGATGCCTCCTAGTACTATTGTAGAACATCACAGTCAGTTTGTCGACTATACATATGTATATATATATATATCAAGCCGTACAAGCACTAGTATTAGGTTTATCGTACTATATATATACATATATAGTATACATACTTGGAGGATAAACGCTGTATCCTGGCTTTGCGAACGTCATCGTCGACGTCAGCGTGTATACGACTGATCGGAAACTTCGATTAACTACAATAACGGGGTGAGAACGATGCTCTCATTGTCTGTCGTACCTCTTCATCCTCTTCACCCTCTTCTGTCTTTCTCTCTCTCTCTCTCTCATACACACAAACACATACACTATCAATCCTCTTTCCATACAACTAATAATTTACTCTTAAACCACTATTTATGCCTATAATACATTCAGGAACGAGAAACATGCATAATTTTTGCAAAACTGTTTCGACTATCTCTTTTTGGTACATTTCGTTTTACAGGATAACGAGGAAGGTCGAGTAGATAAGTGAAACAAAGACAGAGCGATATAGAGAGTAATATGTTGGAAACTTCCATATGAGTATGCCTCGCTTTCTGTTACTTTTTTTTTTCACCTCACTTGAGATAAATCTCCAACGAGGTCGCGCAGTTTTTCTCCTTCACCGGCTCTCGTACATACGTATATCCCTCTAATTTCTCTATATCTCTCTGAGTACTATGGTAAATAAGCTCACAGAGAGTTATATTTTTCAGCTTTAATTATTGCCCATTTTCATATTAGCCGAAAGATTCAGAGATCTCGGGAATAAATACAGCTGAGAAGTATATGTTATATGCGCGCATTGCATACGAATAAATGGGATCACGTTCTAAACCGTTTTTCGTTTTCTATCCCTTATTTTCTTTCAACGAAGGGTCCCGTCGAGAGGAACGTGGGCGAGCGGTTAAATGCACCGAGATTTAATTACACAAATCGCCTTGCAGCACTAGACAAAACCAATATTTACCCGAGTTCTTATACAGCGCAGGGTGATATATACAGTTGCGAAGGGGGCAATCCGCTAAAAGTGTATAGGGGCAAAGATGAGCAGAGGGGAGAAACTCGCGATATCGCATGAAAGTCGGCGGAGGGATAGGATTTTGGGAGATTCATAATCAAGAAGATTCATTTGCCTCGGCAAATAAAAATGTAATCCCTGAGACCTTCGCAGTTATGACTCCGAGCTTTTTTTCACGGATCCCGAGAGTCCAGTACACAGTGTTTCTCGGCATTTAATCCATTCATGGAAAACTGTCGCTGCCTTTATCTGCGTTAAAATTGTTCACTCTCGCAGTGTAAAGCGCAATTTTCAATCACAATCACACTGTACAAGATGCTCAATATTTCTTTGTCATCTGTATAACTATTACACCCCGGAACTATACTAATCCGTGATATGCCAGCATGTATATATGTGCATGGCTTACCGTGTGGATATCGTTGTGGAAAGCACGAAATCGCAATTACACGAGAAATGCACGAAGCGTTTGAAAGCCATGAGCATTTTGTACAACACTGACGTACATATATATAATACCACCGTCGAGCACGTTTTGCTCATCCTATTTTACGTTGGAGCGCGTTGAACGCGAAGCATCCCTCGACCGCTTATCTCCTTCCTCGTTTGCTCGGTGGCTTACGCGACTGACGGTTCAATTAATGCATCGACAAACGCGATTAAGGGGGGAAATAGGGTTAGACGGTTCAAAGAATCGATTTTTTTTAATTTCATAAATTCTTAGTAAAACTATTGAAAAATATGTTCCGAAAATCTTAAATGAAAATTCCGACTCGCTCTATTCTTATAAGCCATTAAGGGGGGAAATAGGGTTAGGACAGCGTTTTCTCAATGATTTTCATGAATTTTTTTATAGTATAAAAAATGAATATAATTTATTGAAACTTTGAGAATATTTTATACACATATTTAAGTATACACTATGAAATTTTTGTACGTATAATTAAGTATATACTATAAAATATTAGCGACCCCCATATTGCTTGTTTTTCTCGGTACTACTTTTTCAAACGTGTTTTTCTGAAAACGACTTTTTTTGAACTTGCGTACACGCTAGTTTGAAAAGTTTTCAACCAATCGTTTTGAAAATTGGCAGTTGCTTTTTTCATAGTATTGCGCTCTATATGAACCTAAAATTGGAATATTATCATTATTTTAAATAATTTTTTTTTGCAAATAAAGTTGTAAAAAATGGCAAAAAATCATGCTTTTTTATTTTGATCCCTGTAAAAAGTTCAATTTTCAATTTTTTTGATAGCATTAAGTTTCGAATAGAAGAGAGACATATAATAAAAGTAAATTCCAACCTCGTTTGATTTCAGATGAAAATTGCGGCTTCCAGAATGTACGCAAAATGCTAAGTCTGATTGTGACCTGCAATATGGCGTCGCTAATATTTCATAGTATATACTTAAATCTATGTATACTAATTTTATAGTATATACTCAAATATATGTATAAATTTTTTATAGTATATACTTAAATATATGTATAAAATATTCTCAAAGTTTCAATAAATTATATTCATTTTTTATACTATAAAAAAATTCATGAAAATCATTGGGAAACGCTGTCCTAACCCTATTTCCCCCCTTAACCGGTGGCTACATAATAACCGCCGGCGTTCCTCACAGTGCCAGTGCACGGATTTTCTCACCAGACAGAAATAGGAAGAGAGAGAGAGAGAGAGTGAGCATGACGAAACTAGAAGATCCAAAAGTTAGGTCTAAAAACCCTTTAGTATTTATATGATTAGAGTATAATGGGTAAATTCAATAGGGAATTTCACACATGTATCGCATACAATACTGATTATATAATTATACGGCAATTCCTCAGTTCGTTTTCTCATATATGGCTGCTGAACTAAACGACAATCGAAATGCCTTGTCAAACGGAACTATAGGTTTGACCCCGCTGTGTAAAAAATCCATATCCAAATTCTGACGATCTTCACAGCTCCACTCTCCAGACTTGCCAAGGAATTCATTTGTAAATGTCTGGGTATAAAGAAAAAGTCAAGTCTAAGTGGTTTGAAAAACTATTCTACTACGATCGTTAGAAGTACTTTCTCAATGAATAATTTGATGAATTTTATAAGTGTCTCGAGAGGAGGAAAGGCGACTGCCTCGGCAAGTAAAACTCTCGATTCCGCTGTCGTCGTGGCAATAATGCGCATACCTTATTACCCACAGTTATATCTTCTCGATACATGTCTATACTCCCACGTACTGCGTCTACAAGTTTTAACGATGTCCCTTACTCGAAGTCAAAAGTACCGCGCTTTCGTATCGAGGAGAAGAGAATAAAAAAAAGTAGACAGCGTCAACGATGAATCTTCGGAAGATGAAAAAAAACAAAACATTATCACAACCGACTAATGAATCGCACTTATGGGATTAATCATTATTTTTAGATGATTTTTGGCACAATGCGTATCCACAGTGCACTATGTAAAACTGTAATGTAACAGCCATGACTGGAACGCATACAATGGAAGTTGAAAAGCATTGTATGCCGGTAAGAAAAAAAAGGAGGTTGACGACGCCAACGAAGTAAAAAAAAGAAAAGATTACCGAAGAAAGTGGAATGAGTTGAGAAAGGTTGGTACGTCGGGTAGTCGAGCAGGTAATGTATCCAGTTAAAAGTTTTCGCAGCTTCTAAATTCGTCCTGAGTCGCGAGGAAGACGGTGTACGAGAAGGAAGTAGACGGTTGTTGCGCGTACTACTGTATGTATATGGATGAAAAGTTTTGTGGGTAGAAAGGATTCGCGTGCATATATAGACAGGAAAAACGGAATGAGCAAGCTTACGTGAGATGTGCGGCAGTGGAGATTGTGCATTTGTTATTCATGGGGTTCAGAGTGCGCGTATAGGATATATGTACAGCGACGAAGCCTTCACTCCCGCACGGTTAACTTTAATACTCTATCGTTTGAACACTGTACTATAGAGCACACACTCTGTATGATATCGTCCAGCACATCTCGGTTGCGTTCATCAGGACATTGGTTTGGGATCGAGTATGATCAGGAGTCACCAGAAATGCGGCTCAGAGCGGCCCCTTCCTCTATCGCATTATAATTTAAACAGTACATATACAGTGGGTCAAGAAAGTATTCATACACCTTGTTTTTTTGCGATAACTTTATAGACATAAGCGATACGCAAAGAATGCCAATTTTATTTAATAGTACATAAGATGCAGAGATAAACTGCAAATGGAGAATTTTTTCCCAGGAATAATAGAAGAATTATGTCAAAAAAACGAAAATTTTCGGGCAAAAAAGTATTCATACACTTACGATTATAGTGAAAACCTACATCATCATAGTTGTTAATTATAACTAATATTTGGTGTGCATCCCTTTTGCTTCAATTATCGCCTCGAGTCTCTTAGGCATGGATTCTACTAGCTTTTGCGTTGTTTCTTTTGCTATTTTCGTCCAATGTTCTAAAAGCACTCTTTAGAGATCGGATTTGTTTGTTATTTTTCTTTTTCTAATTTCTACATCTACCAAGTGCCATAAATTTTCAATAGGATTGATGTCCGGAGATTGTGGTGGTGTAATCAATTGTTTGCGGACATTATAGAGTAACCATTCCCTCGTTTTCATGGCAGTATGTTTCGGGTCGTTATCTTGTTGGGGGTAGAAATTTCCATCCAGGCCCATTTTATCTACACTTGCTTTCAAATTGCTGCGCAACACGTCGCTTCCTCCGCCGTGCTTTACAGTCGGTATTAAATTTTTCTGCCGGAGCTCGGTATTTGGTTTCCGCCAGACGAATTTTTTTCCATCGGGCCCGAAGATGTTAAACTTCGATTCATCCGAGAATACGACACGTTTCCAAAATTTTATAGATTTTTTTACGTAGGTTTTTGCGAAACCTAAACGTTTTTCTCGATTTATATTATTAATTAATGGTTTTTTGCGGGCAGTTCCGCCGTATATTTGGGCTGAATTCAAAACGTTTCGAATAGTCTGGGGACACACGCTCTTCCCCGATGTTGACGCGACATCATTCGCTAAACTGCGAGCACTTGTGAACGGTTTTTTTGTAGCCTCTGTAACGATACTCTGACGCTCTCGTACCGTTAGTATTCTCGGTCGACCGGTTCGTGGCTTATTTTCTATGCTGTTTGTTCTTTCGTATTTTTTTATTATATATTGCACTGTTGAGAAACTAAGATTTAGTTCTTTACTAATTTTTCGATAACTTCCACCGCGTTTCCAATGAAAAATCACTCTATCTCGCATGGATATTGATATTTCGCTTTTCTTTGCCATCATATCTGTTCAGAGCTTGAAGATCTACTACCGCATGGAATAGGTCAAAACCATTGTGTAAACGAAGACTTGTTTACATTGTACGCAGACGTCAGACCGTCCGTGAGTGACTATCGAGGTTTAGCAGCTCAATCGTAAGTGTACGAATACTTGTTTGGCCCGAAAATTTTCGTTTTTTTTGCATAATTCTTCTATTATTCCTGGGAAAAAATTATCCATTTGCAGTTTATCTCTGCACCTGATGTACTATTAAATACAATTGGCTTTCTTTGCGTATCGCTTATGTCTATAAAGTAATCGCAAAAAAACAAGGTGTATGAATACTTTTTTGACCCACTGTATATATTTGTTTACCGTCATCGTCGACGCTTTATCTGTGTTTTTTATCATTCTCTTGGCCGCCTATCCCGTTTCACTCAACGGCGAATTAAACCATTTACCACCCAGCTACTGTGTGGGGAAAATTACCAGATATATTCTCCCTCTCTCTCTCTCCGTCGTTGATTCCACCCGGAGACTCGATTATGACTTCTGATTACATTTCTGGATTAACTCTCGCGACCCAGATAAACTCGTTACGGAAGGGTAGACGATTCTTCTCGATACACACTCGGGTCAACGGAAATCTCTGACTTTAGCCGTATACACATATAACTACACTTTCGAGGATTTCTCATACGTCGCATCATTGGGCCGGGCATTTTCGTTACATGGAATAATCGCTTTCGCGGGGCTCCGACAGCTTATAATATTATACATATACAATATATGCACATATATATACACACAGAGAATTAGGTTTGTGCGCGTGGTTCAGGAGTGAATTTAGCATTTTACCATCCACCCACTTCGTCCTCATGGACTCGCGTGATTTTTAATGGACAGTCCCTGTCGATATTCCTCTCTCGTCCATCACACAAAGTCCACGATCACGCAACGTGTAGTTGGTAGTTGCAAAGGGGGTGTTACCTCTCACCGACCCCTTTCTCCGCCACAGGGGATGGACATTATACAGCAGAGTGAAATATACAGGACAGTCGACCGTTCGAGAGTCAGGGTTTTGCGGGAAGGGAGGGGTTGCAACCGAACGAGAGTGCCCGCTCGGGAAAACCGCTTTCACGATGTATGCTCTGTCCGCATTCCCGCCCCTCATACACACGTAGATGTGAGGTCAGTGTAACCAGAATTAACACCGCGGCTTGATTTTTGTACCATCGATTTGCTGTTGACACGATTGTACTCGACGAGATTTTCGAGGGCGCGAAAACGAATGACTCCGCCTCCTCGCTCCTAGCCCCCGATCGGGATTGACGGGCGTTGGTGCATGTTCCGGCATCACACACATTAACGGCAGCAGGATGAAATTGGTAAATGGAAGAATAGAGAGAGAGAGACAGGGAGGTTTATCGTCGTGCGAATACCATCGTGCATTTTGTTATCCCCAAGCTACGATTCATCGGTTAAACATCACAAGCATTTTATATGAAAACCGCGCGCGACAATGCATGACTTTTGTAAAATGCGTTATAATTGCATTTCGTTCGACGGTAAATAATTATCCGATGGTGAATTGAACTCTCGAACCTCTCTGGGAATATTCATACATAGGAGAGGCGCCCATTTCGAAAAACATCGGACAAATTAATCGTCAATTATTTTCCTTTTATCTCGAATCTATGTAGAGTGTGCGCGACACATTGAAATATCCAATAAAACACAAACGTTAATAATGTCGTTACGCCAACATACATACGGTCATGTTGTCATATTGATGGTTTATAATTCACTTTCGTGATGAATTAGTGAACGTTGGAGGAAAAAAATGCAAATGACGACGTATAACAGTGGCATTCAACGAAATTAAATGTGAGAACTCGTCCAGAAGAATTTAAGTTTATTTTTAAATGAAACGGAACGGGATAAGAGAAATATCAAACGTGTTAAAGGTGCCGGAAAAAAGTTCTTTCCATTCCGCGCAGACGGGCCCGTGACGGTCGGAGTTTTTCTCGTTTCGTTCTTCTTTCATATACTCTCGCCTCTTTTTGCGTCTTGATACCCGCGTGTGTGACGTACATTTTCTTTTTCTGTACCTTCCCCCTTTTTCCCCTCTTGATAGCTCCCTTTCAGTGGCGCACACAGAGCTGCTGTTCGCGCGTGCAAGCATCTCCTCGCTCTATATATCCATAGCTCTCTGATGTGGCGCAGACGGGCGCAAGCACCTTTTTAGAAGCTTCCTAAATTTCTCTCGAACGACATTTTTCTGCTCACATACGCTGGCGAAAGTGGAGAGTATATAGGGTACGTCAGTACACCTGCGTTTCGTCGTACTGACAGTATTCCATGGTTTTTTATATTATACCGCTGTGCTACGAGCAATATATACGAGGGGGGACCCAAAAAAAACGGGAATTGCGCTGCGGCGGCGAGGGAGAGTGGCGGAACCCATTGCTCGACCAGGTGTCCGTTCGGGACACGTCTCCTGAGTTAGTGTGCGAAGTTCTGTCGCCGTGAGTGCATCGGTTCGCCCGTGGGAATTTTTGTAGTGAAACAACTTTTCCCATTTCGGCGAAAACGTGATGGCCGATTGTCGAGAGCAACGCGCGGCTGTGAAATTTTGTTTCCTGTTGGGGAAATCGGCCGCGGAAACTACTGTAATGCTTAATACTGCTTATGGAGATGCTGCCCTAAGTAAAACCAGAGTCTACGAGGGGTTTTCACGTTTTAAAAATGGCGAAATGTCAATTGAAGACCAACCCCGTTCAGGACGCCCCTCAACGTCAAGAAGTGACGAACACATCGATATAATCAATGCTCTCATTCATGAAGACCGTCGCCGAACCATTGATCAACTCTGTGACATGTCTGGGATATCATGGAGTTCAATTCAGCGGATGTCATCCAAAGATTTGCACATGAGCAGAGTTGCAGCCCAATTTGTCCTTCGCCTTCTCACAGACGAGCAAAGGGAGCGTCGACTTTAGGCATGTTTTGAACTTCAAAATCAGCTCGAAGAGGACCCTGAACTTTTTTCCAAGGTGATTACTGGTGATGAATCGTGGTGCTATGGATACGGCCCTGAAACAAAGCAGCAATCAAGCGTTTTGCCACTGTGGAGGAGGTAAAACAAAAATCGCTGGAAGGCCTAAAGCACATCCCGATAAGTGAATTTAAAAAATGTTTTGAACATTGGAAGGATCGTTTGCAGAGGTGCGTTGTGGTCAAAGGAGATTACTTTGAAGGTGATCAAAATTTGGTGTAAAAATATTAAAAAATAAAGAAATTATGACGAAATTCCCGTTTTTTTGGGTCCCCCCTCGTATATCCTGTTCCTTTTTGATTCCATTGTGACTCCTTGTCAGGACCGTCTAAAAGCATGGGCGAGCAGGGGCGTGCGCTCTTCCTCTCTTCCTCTACCTTTTTCTCTCCCCCACGAGCTCAGCTCACCGAAAGACCCGGAATATGAAACTTCTCCTCTCTACAGTTACGCAACGGCATCCTTATCTTTCCTTCTACTCCCGAACGAGTCTCTACCAGGTCCGCCTCCTCGCGCGTCGTCGCCAACTCTTCCCATTCTTTCCACGTATCTGTTTTATCTATCTATAGTTAGTTTTATGTATATAACGTAAACCAGTCTTAGCCGCCTTCCGTTCTCTACCGTCCTTCTTCTTGAATTGCCAGAAGCTCTTCTGGCCCTCCACTAGCTCTCTGATGCCGGAGTTGCCCTCATTCGTCCACCATTCGCAGCGTGTCTTTGTTGTCCCTCTCGTTTTCTCCGGCCCTTCGTGTCACACTTTCTACCACGCGCCATCGCCAAATAGCGTCCATCGCTTGTCGTCCTACCTTATACCCATCGCGAGCTTTCCCGCTTTTCTTCCTTTTCCTACTGCGATACGCCGCATCCTAAGTTTTATCACCAGTACCACAGAGGAAAATTCTTTTCTCATCGATACCGGTCAACCCGTTTGCTCCACCAAATACATGAGCGGAATCGCCATGGTCTGCACTTAGTGCGATGGCGGATAAAAATGTCTAAGAAATATTTCCCGGAATCTTACGCTCGTCCTCCCGCTTCATGTTGAACAAAAAGTTCGACATACGCGTTGCAACATTTCATCTATGGAAAACCAGCGGATACAATTCCGAGATCGAGACACACACCCGTTGCTCGACAAGACGATCAGGCTGCAAAAGCTATACAGCGTACCTACACTCTGAAAATGCATCACTCACTAGGTGACCGCTACCACTACCCTCTCCGACAAAGCAGCCCTCGACGCTTTGCTGTGATGGAGTTATGCGCGTCTTTGCTCTCTGCTCGTCCTCCCCCTCCCCACCCTTCTTAGGGAACTCTTTAAAGTCCTCGCGACCACTGAGGTAACAGCAGGTGACTTCACCTGCTGATGCTGCAAACGTTTCGTAAAGCGCTAACGCGTGCTCGAGCGAATGTGCCTATATCACGATAGATATACACATACGAATGTGTGTATATACAGTAAATGAGATAATCTAAGATGAGAGGACGAGCGAGAAGTGGTAAGATCACTTGGTACAGTGAACATCACACGATATATATTCTATCCAAAGCTACATAAGGTATATTAAAGTTACTTGTCTCGGCAGACCTGACGTCTCAACTTTGATGGGTCCTTAAATCTTGCGTTAATTTGTCACGAGGGCTGATGGTACAGCATTCATTAGTCCGGGCCGGAGACGAGTGGAGTGCGTCTTCCGGAGAGAATTTAACTGCGTATACATATATATACACAGACGTTCTTGTCTCTCCTTGATCTCTATCTAACCACATCTGGATATATACACACTCGTTGGCAACCAATCTCCAGTGTCGAGTATAGTACGCGTACGTATAGCTGGGTGTAACGTATACAACGACCATCTCTCTCATACCTGATACTTGCCGCTTTCTGGCGCGTTACCCTCCCGTGCCCTATAGCCCTCTCGGGTGCGGCTATATAGTCGGATGAACCGAGAAGAGACTCAACGTATAGAGCGGACACGTGAGTGTTGGAACGGGAGTGCTCCGCTCCATTCGTGGAGTATCCATGTTGGGTGTACGAAACGTAAAGGCCAGTGTGTGTGCCTGTGAGTATGTGCGAAATAGCGCAGAGCTTGAAGTAGGCAAGAGAGTGCGTTAAGAGAGTTTCTTCTGGTATATGATGCAAGAGAGTTGGCAACGGGGGGGTTAAGCCAACGTGCAACCACGCTATCACCTACAATGAAGAATCAAATCCACCATAACCCTCGTCTGCTGTATTCGTCTTACTCCGAGCTTAACGGATGATTAATCTATCCGCGCCCTGTGCAAACAGCCTACATAACCGTATAATACCTGTGTATATAACGTAAACTATATATGGACCTGTACGGTACCGTACACCCGTACAGCCAAGTATCAAGCAGCAGAGAACGCTTTTCAAACCCTTCGACGCACCTACTTGATCGGCTTCTAGCCTCTCATCGTATCGCGTTAACGTCACAGGTATCTGTACCATGGCTTTCTCACAGAAGTTGTAAGTTCCTATGCGCGGTGTTGCGATGAGATTCTACCGTACTTATTGTAATCAAAATTAATTGACGATAACTAGTTTCGCGTAAAATGACTGAAGAAATAAATGCAATATTAAGGATAACGATAACTATAGACTTGATTTTTTAACTTCACCGTTAAATTATTACAAGTATTGTTGTATGTGTGTGTCGACAGTTTCCGTTTGTTAACTCCCGATGTTGACTCGGCAACTAGTCGCTGTAGACTGACGAAATGTCAAAAAGGGATGACGCTTGAAATGTTACTCCCGGTTTTTGTGAGTGGAAGGGGAAAGTGTCACCGGTTCGCGTCGTGGATCCTGATTTGTCAATTCGGTCAAGAAAAAATGTGTCTGGTTTTGAGGGTTGGCGTCCCATGCAGGTAAGGCGCGAAACGTCTCGACTCGTATACTCGCGGAAAAAACCCAATAAACGCTTGGTTGTTAAAGTTATTCGGGGATTTTCCCTTGAAATTGATCAGAGAGACCCTTTGAGAATCCGATTGTCTATTTTTCGAATGTGTAGTGAGTATTTGTGCGTTGTGTGGTTATTCAACAATATTCCTTATTTTCTATCCAATTATATATCGTCGTCGTCGACGATCCAGTATCGGTGAGTATGTTAGCCCAAGAATATACATACAGAGCGCGCGAGGCAGGTACGGGGTTCCTAAGCGCATGAGTTGAGCGCCCAGGCTGGCGCCAAAATGACACCCTCCTGATGAAATGCGAAAGCGGTTCCAGGGGGGCCAAATGTCAAGGAGAAAGGGTGTGTGGTTTTCAGTGGATACAAATCCCACACGTTGGGGAGTGCGTACCCTCCCCAAGCGTCTTTTTGAAGATTTTCCACAATCCCTCGAAAAAGAAAAAGAAAGTATATACATTAGGGCGAATTTTTTTTTTCGACTATTTTTTTTCTCAGACCCCACCTGAAATTTTGTTGGAGATGTCGGAAAATAAATTCCCTGGAAGTTGCAGCCCTTAATATTAATTCTAAGTACTTTCCCTTAGCGTGAAAAGATTTTCCATCTAAAATACACGTAAATCGAATTTTTTTTTTTTTCAAAATTCTATAACTCAGCCGCATTTTATGCTGTTATATTGTTCTTGGTTTCGATTTGCTCAGAATAAAACAATCTAGAAAAGTGCCTATTTCGGCGCAAGTGTAAATTGTACTGGTGAATTGGTACGGATCACTGAAGTTGATTTTTACCCAAAATTATCGTTTTTTTGCTGTTATCTCCGAAACAAATAACTTTACGAAAAAAATGTAAACGAAAAATTTGTTGGAAATTTAATTTCCTATAAAAAAGGTCCTATCAATCCAATTGCTTAGATTAATATTTCTTGAGATATTGAACTTTAACTTATCAGTAGTATAAAATTTATAAAATATGAGATATTAAATAATAATAAAAATAAAAAAATTCAATACCTCAAGAAATATTAATCTAAGCAATTGGGTCAATACGACCTTTTTTGTAGGAAATTAAATTTCTAACAAATTTGTTATTGACATTTTTTTCGTAAAGTTAATTGTTTCGGAGATAATAGCAAAAAAAAACAAGAATTTTGAGTAAAAATCAACTTCAGTGACCCGTAGCAACTCACCAGTACAATTTACACTTTCGCCGCAATAGGCACTTTTCTAGATTGGTTTATTCTGAGTAAATCAAAACCAAGAACTATATAATAGCATAAAATGCGGCTGAGTTATAGGATTTTGAAAAAAAAAAAATTCGATTTACGTGTATTTTAGATGGAAAATCTTTTCACGCTAAGGGAAAGTACTTAGAATTAATATTAAGGGCTGTAACTTTCAGGGAATTTGTTTTTCGACATATCCAACAAAATTTCAGGTGGGGACTGAGAAAAAAAAAATACTCGAAAAAAAAATCACCCTAATATGCATACATATATACATGTATAATACTTGCAGGTAGCTCGAGCGCTTTGTGCGCTCTCCCATTGTCACAAAAGATAAGAAACATTTTTGGCTTTTGCGTTTTCCCATCCACATCTGGAGCTTCCGACGAAAACTTCGTGTTATTCATAATCAGCGGAAATTTTCCTACGGAATATACACTGAAAACGTTGTAAGTGGTGCATCGAGATGCAGAAATATACTTGCAATTTCCCACGAGGATTACGGTGATTTGACGATTCGATCGTATTCGCGCAACGTGTTTGGCCCGGTGAAATTTGGCAAACACACACGTTCTCGCGACTCAGGTGTCGGAGACACTTTTTGTTTCGTTCTCTTTCACTCCGGGGACACCGACACGTCAGCAAGTCTATTTTCTTATCGGGATCTCGAGCACGCGTGAGTGTCCACGGCATCGAATCTACAGGAGAGACAGAGATAATGACGAAGACACCCCCATCCTATCTTCTCACTCGAACGGGCCATTCCGCGAGGACTTTTCTATTATCGAATATTCTACTATCGAAGTATTAAGCCCCCGGAGCAAAACGAAGGAGCCATCGAGGAAGCTATCACTCTGCGCAGAAATTGAGTGTAATTTAGTGTAGGATCATTAGACAAGAAACAGGACTGCAACAAATATGATTAACTTTATTGGATTAATAAAAGAATAAGATATAAAATCATTTTAAAAAAAGTCACATTGACTTTCGATAGCAATATATGGAGATCAACCGCTCTTGCTCTGCACACTAATTCTCCTCGTTCGACATTGACTCATTCGAAAGTTCAATCGCTCCAGCATACTCTAATTTCTCTCCTCTTTACCCTGGCATTCTTTCACTCTCATCCACAGGCCACGTGCATCACCCAAAAATCCATCTCGCATAAACATTCTTATTTTTCCAATCTGTCAGGCACTCTAAACACTTCTCCCCTAACACCTCAATACGATAAACTGGATATTAAACTTATCGTCTCTATTTAGTCTGTAATATTTTTCATTGCCTTTTGGCGACACACATCCATCCACTCAATAATCATACTCTTTTCACGTATACACGACTATTAACTTATGGATGTGTAATATCTTTCCGCTCGGTTTCTGTGGCACTGATTTCGTGAAAAAGGACGGAAATGTGTAACAGAAAGCCCGAGAAGCGCGCGCTATTTGATTTGACCAATAAGCTCGCGCGGTGGTAGCGTTGGCTGTCAGATGGTACTAACCCATTTTCCGAGAGGTTGGTACTGTCAGCCAACAGCGTGTGCGTGTGTAACGAGAAAGAGAGAGGGGAATAGAGGAGAACGCATCAGCTGTGCGCTTAACATACAGTGTTGTGTATAAAGTGTGCTGTTATATAAACCAATTTATATGTGTAAATTATATTAATAAATGTATTTACTATTGATAATGTGTCTGAAAAAACTGCAGATCATGGATAAAAAATGCAAGTGAGTAATAATGAATAATTAGTCGAATAAATATTTCAATATTTAGCTTTTTTAAATTTGGAGGTTGATTTCTGTCGTTGCTCAATTGATATTTTTTATTTTGATTAAAAAAAACAAATTAATTAATTACACGGATAATTTATTTGAAACTAATAATTTCTAAAATATTTATAATTCTAATTTAATTCTAATGATTTCGTGAGTTGCAGAGATGGGTAAATCCAGAGCAGAATATATGCGAGATTACCGGCAGAAAAAACGTGAGGAAAAATGAAAAACTGGAAAGGTAGACCCAAAATAATGCGCATAATTCGACTCAGCGTAACAGGGATTTTCGGGCACGTGCAGCGAACTTAATTCTCTCACAGACATCAACGGCCGACCCAACTACTGTTTTACCAAATCTGGTTGTCAGTCATGCAACTTTACGATTGCCATCGTTGCCATTTTCTCCGACTACGTCTACATCAACAGCGACTGCATGTAATACTTCGATGAAATGTCTCTGCTCTCCCCCAAATTGAACAAAAATAACTGTCTCCAATAACAAATTGCATTACTCCTAGCGTTAATAAAATAAAATACAATTTTCATTAAAAAGAATTATTCTTCGTTACGAAAAATCATTTCAAATAATACCTGAATCATTTTTTTCGGGATATATTGTTAGTGTTGCTTATTACCAAGGTGAGATGTCAGATGTTACACATCATATGCGACTACTGTAAGGGTCGCTTTTTTTTATATTCTCTTTTTAAACCACGCACACACAACACTGATACTACATTAATATCGTTTGCCTTTATCGAATAGTCTTGGAGTGTTCTAAATAATATATATTTCAATTATATGATTATTTGCCTTTTTACATTGCGATATTTACCAGTAACACATATATAATAGGTGCATGAAAGTTATGGAGCAACGGGACGGATAACTGCGTTAACATTTCTCATACCCTTTCACGACTATTCGTTTTTTTTCCCCTCGTCAGCTTACCTGATTATGACTTCAAGAAGGTCCGCTCTTGTGGTATATATCCGTGCCAGACCGTCGTATCGCAAAACCGCTCTGGCATATTCGTGACACAAATATACTGTGTTACTCGATCGCCGTTACGTTCACGTGGCGCCACGAGACCGATACGTTTCGGTTTACAGTATACCCTCCAATAAGTTAACATTCCATACAAGTGAAATGATTATAAAAGGCTGACTCGATCAGTTAAAAATCCTACTACTTCTACTACTAGTTACTATTTTCCGATTAGTCCAGATTCCCTAACTCGTGGGGGTGGAAGGAGAATTTAACTTGACGTGAGTCGGTCCGAAAATTATTAACTTATTCGAAGTTCGACCGTAGTTCGAGATCTCGGAGCGACCTGTCACGGCCGAGTTTGCCCCGTTGCCAACACGCACGACCAAATATCAACAGTACCGTGTCTTTCGTTCAATCTCCCCTGCTTTTTTTCCACCTTCGGTCTCTCATCTATAGATCTCTCGTGAGCGCGCCACTCTTGGCTCGTACACGGTGTTCCCCGATCGAGACGCGATTAAGTTCTTTTCGTGGCCGTTTTGTGCCGCGCTCACGATGGAAGGACTCTCTCGCGGAGGCCATCGATCATCTACTGTGATGCCGGACACGCGCTGTGCACCTCTATAGTTACGAGCATAGATGGTAGCGCACACGAAAATATACTATTTATAAAGGTGTTGCGTGAATCCATTTTTTTTCTGATAACGATATAGAGCAAAGCGCACGGTGATAAATTCTCGCTGAGTCTAATACGCTCTTGCCAGAGGCATATGGTATACTGTAAAACGTTAGTGAGACAGGATGATATAAACATACCAGAAACGTCGTCTATGGGTGAGAATATTTTCGAGACTCTAGAATTGCAGAAAAGTTAGTTCGAAAAGAGGCAGACAGACAGAGAAGATTATAGAAAGGAAAAGTGTGAGGTCGGTGGTACCTATACATCTATAGAAGAATGAGCGAGATAAAGAAGTGAACCAGTGAGAGGGAGGAAAATGATGAGAATGTGAGAGAAGAGAGGGTGCAGGTTCGCGTTAGAGGGTTACTATAGATGGGTTGAAAGGGGGGTGCACAGTAGGGGGGCACACCAATGTCTTGGCCTGGAAGCCGCGGGGTCCTCCCGTCACCCAATCACGTCCTGGCGAAGCTCGCCATATTTCGCGGGGCGGAGCACCCTCTCTCTTACGATCCTCGTCGCCTATTTTCTCTCTCCTCTCTTGACTTGCACCATTCTCCTTACTTGTTCCCTCTCACTTTTCCCACATTCTACCTCGATCTAGTCGTCCTTTACGGTGCGATCGTCTCTCTCCCCTTTATTCTGCCTCTGCTCTGTGGTTCTTTAGCCCCCCCCTATGAAGGCTGGTCGGATCTCAAGTGTTTTTTTGGTTCTCTCTCTCTCCCATCCTTTCCCTCCTTCTTTCTCTGTCATGTTCCACTATTACTTCAAACTCTTTGCTGCCATCCTGTACCTAACCCTCGGGACCTTCTTTTTCTCTGCCACTCTCGCCGAATATTCCTCTCGGCCCCCTCATTCTACCATCGTCGAAACTATCGTAGACCTTACACCCGGGAATTCAAGGTTGAACGATGTCGGCGAGACACGAAAGGGGCTTGATAATCTCGCGTCTGCTCAAACATGTGAAGACCTTGAAAACAGCCGAAACGGCCCAGATTCAGTTTCCGGTCTCGCTTTTACTTTTTAGTTTCCTCGATAAACTCTTCGTGACGACATGTAAACAAAAAATAAATGCATCATAATCATTTGCGATTTTCGGTCAACAATTTGTCACGGTCCATCCCTTAGATTTTGATAATTATACTCTATACTTATGACAAAACGCGCAATATTGTTCTTTTAAGAATCTGGCGCATATGCCAATTCAATACTGGACGTGAGACCGGCAGGTCTTGGAGCATTTGCCTCGGGGAATTTTCGAACGTACACGCGGACGTCAATTTCAGACGAAACTAGATACGCAGTGCTGCTTCGCGTCTTTTTCCCTTGCCCGGCGAGTAACTTAGAAGTTTTTTTAATTCACTCACGGGGATCTGACGCGAAACTTTTGTCGCTCGGCGACGGAAGCCAAAATAGACTAGGGGAAATTACTTTCGGTTTAAGATGAAAATAAACCGAGACGTTCGTGCCTTCTTCGTTCCACGCTTCCATCGTTGATGTGAATATTAGGATAATCCTTTAAGGATATACCGAAAATAATTTTTTTTTTTCAATCCACAATAACTGATGCATATTTTGGCCTATTTGCCTTTGTGGCATTTAAGCCGGAAGCACGGCTAAACTTCTGCGTCCGTGATCGTTGAACGATTATTCGACATCCGACTTAAAAAATTCGAGCTCCGTACTGCATAAAACATTTAGTCAAGAGGAGAGGAGAATTGCTGCGCCTCTGCCAAGGGTGCATATTTCGCTATCCATACAGAACAATATATGCAAGGTGTACAAGCTCTACGAGAGAATGTACGTGAAAGGTAGGATGGGAGGTGACGTTATATGTATATCTGAGAAAGGGCATATATTGCGAGGTCGCGGTCACAAACGGCCCGGGTGTTTAATCGAATTAAATTTCGGTCCCAATTGTAGTACGATGAAATTTAATATGCAAACCGGGCTATTCGTGCAGAATGAACGAACGATTACACGGGACCTTACGCCGCTAAAGATTCTCTCGTCGGCGACACAGGTTGCATGGACAAAGTGTCATATTGTATCGCCTCGATATGTAGAGACACGAAATGTCAGAAACGCCCGGACTGACACGCTCGTAAATAGTTTCTTTCGGGATTTTCACGAGCTAAACTGTATAACACAACTCTCCTCATCTTCTCCAGATCAATATGCACAATTCGGGTGTAACAGGTAAAACTTAATTTCGGCAGCGAACCAAGAGAAATTGCAACTGCGCGCTTCGCCCGTTCTTAAATTTACCATGTACATCTGCGATCCGGCATGTTCTCTGTTACAGCCTCTCTGTACCTTCGGTGAAATCTGGATTCACATAGTCTTGTGTAAGGCTCAAATCTGTAACGGCCCACTGAATAACGTGGTAGACATATATTGTCTCTGTTGACTCGAGTATTTACTGCTCACGATGACGAACAAGAGAGAAGAAGAACGTCGAGGTAATCGACGAGGAGTTCGACGCGAGATCCCGTGCTGTACAGACGTTATTGTATCACCCACTTGTTATCATTATTATTATTCCTTCAAGCCCCTTAAATATATATACGGACCATCTGACAAACTGTGTGTGTTACTCTTGGATTCTTTCCTTCTATTAATCCCCTTACAAGTTTTATTAAGTGCGATAATTCCTGACAAATTAGCTAAGTGAGATACTTGCTTACGAATCTCAGAAGTGAGACAATTCTCTCACACTTGCATGGAAAACGTGATGAATATTGTAATTTTCATGAATTTGTGATATTTTTTATGTTTCGTTTATTTCACAGCGGTAAGATTATTATGTTCGTTGGAAATTGGAAAATATTCGTTTAAAATACTGGTAGATAGACCAGATCAAATCTTCTTTTACAGTATAATATTTTCACCACTTGCGTTAATTCACTTTGCCATTCAATTCATCGCTTACGAAAATCACACCGACACTCTCATTATATACACACAGTTATAATTCCTTGTTTCATTTTCGAATAGAATTCACGTCAGATACGTGTGAGTAAGGTTCCCTTTGGCTTTGAGCATCGTCCACTCTTTATCTTTTATCGATACACTAACGAACTAATGAAAGAATATTTACGTAACTTCTAGTAGATTGACATGGCTTCCTCGATGGCTCTTTCGTATGCTCCGGACAGCGTTTCTTCCCCGAGATTCGATTCACACAGATATATCGCTCGATGTTCACAGCGATTACGAGTTCTCGATATGATTGATAAGTGGACTCTTCGGTGTCCCCGGAGCGAAGTAGAGCGAAGCAAGGAGTCTCTTCGACACCTCACTTTGCGAAAAATGCGTGTTTGCCAAATTTTCACAGAACCACCGGCTGTACGCGAAGACGCCCGACTCGTTGCCGTTCTTTCCCGCGGGAAATTACAAATATATACAAGGGGGGACCCAAAAAAAACAGGAATTGCGCTGCGGCGGGGAGGGAGAGTGGGGGAACCTATTGCTCGAGCAGGTGTCCATTGGGGACACGTCTCCTGAGTTAGTGTGCGAAGTTCTGTCGCCGTGAGTGCATCGGTTCGCCCGTGGGAATTTTTGTAGTGAAGCAACTTTTTCCATTTTGGCGAAAACGTGTTGGCCGATTGTCGAGAGCAACGCGCGGCTGTGAAATTTTGTTTCCTGTTGGGGAAATCGGCCGCGGAAACTACTGTAATGCTTAAGACTGTTTATGGAGATGCTGCCTTAAGTAAAACCAGAGTCTACGAGTGGTTTTCACGTTTTAAAAATGGAGAAATGTCAATTGAAGACCAACCCCGTTCAGGACGCCCCTCAACGTCAAGAAGTGATGAAAACGTCGACAAAATCAATGCTCTTATTCGTGAAGACCGTCGCTGAACCATTGATCAACTCTGTGAGATGTCTGGGATATCATGGAGTTCAATTCAGAGGGTTTTATCCAAAGATTTGCACATGAGCAGAGTTGCAGCCAAATTTGTCCCTCGCCTTCTCACAGACAGGCAAAGGGAGCGTCGACTTCAGGCATGTTTGAACTTCAAAATCAGCTCGAAGAGGACCCTGAACTTTTTTCCAAGGTGATTACGGGTGATGAATCGTGGTGCTTTGGATACAACCCCGAAACAAAGCAGCAATCAAGCGTTTTGCCACTGTGGAGGAGGTAAAACGAAAATCGCTGGAAGGCCTAAAGAACATCCCGATAAGTCAGTTTAAAAAATGTTTTCAACGTTGGAAGGATCGTTTGCAGAGGTGCGTTGTGATCAAAGGAGAATACTTTGAAGGTGATCAAAATTTGGTGTAAAAATATTAAAAAATAAAGAAATTATGACGAAATTCCCGTTTTTTTTGGGTCCTCCATCGTTTATTCAATTTTCGATTTTTTTGTGGCGTTAGTTTGGTACTCATGTCCGTCACTTATGCTGACAAAATCGGTCAGTTTGAATGTTCAGTTAATTGTTGACAGCTGTTTTGGTTAGACGTGTTTTGGCTTGTCTTCGATTTTTGCCTATTCCAAAAAATGGATCAAAGAATTTGTATCAAATTTTGTGTGAAAAACAAAATTAAGTGCGCGGACGCATTCCGAATGTTGACTGTGGCATATGGTGAAGCTACCTTGGACCAAAGCAACGTTTATCGGTGGTACAAAATGTTCTCAGAGGGCCGAGAAGATGCGAACAACGAAATGCGTTCCGGACGCCCAAGCACATCAACAACAGACGAAAACATTGATGAAATGAAGAAAATAATATTGGCCAATCGTCGAATCACCGTGGGAGAAGTTGCTGAGGAACTAAACATATCGATTGGCTCGTGCTATTCGATTTTTACCAATGATTCGGGCATGAGACGGGTCGCCGCGAAATTCGTGCCAAAATTGCTCAATTTCGAACAAAAACAGGGTCGCGTTAACATTGCTAAGGAGCTGTTTGACTCGGTCCGCGACGACCCAAATTTGCTCCAGAGGGTCGTAACTGGTGACGAATCATGGGTTTATGGTTATGACGTGGAAACCAAAGCTAAATCATCGCAATGGAAGCTGCTTTTTTGGAATAGGCAAAAATCGAAGACAAGCCAAAACACGTCTAACCAAAACAGCTGTCGACAATTAATTAAACATTCAAAATGGCCGGTTTTTTCAGCATAAGCGAGAGACATGAGTACCAACCTAACGCCACAAAAAATCGAAAATCGAATATACGTAGCCCGCGGAAATTCAAAACTCACGATACTTTTTGTGCAGACCTCGTATAAGCGCATGTATGATATAAGTCACCGTTCATCAGACCGATAAAAGTCTCCACAAGGCCGTAAAGTCTGTGGGAAATATGTGGAAAATCGTTTGCGGTATAAGGTGCGCAGCGAATCAGGGAAACGAAGATAGTATATAAAAGACGAAAGGATCTAGTATACGTCTTCGAAACATAAAATATTTTAACGGCAGTGAGCGGAGCGTCATGTGCGTTGATGACCCAGTTGCACCGACAGTTCCCCAAGAAAAAGATATAAAGAGTTTGCCGAGATGCACGGCGTCGACAAAATGTATAACCAGTAATATATATACATATGTACAAATATAATATATACAAGTAGTAGGCGATATACCGGGAGTAGCCCCACCAGCATGGAGAAAGTAACATTACGATAGTTCACGGCCATACATATAGCAATATACGGCCTCGAAACTCGCGTACTTTCCTCGCACAGGATAATCTGCCATGAAATTAAAAACATTAGGGTCTCGTAAAGATAAAGATATTCCGCGGAACAACGCTGCTGCCATACCCGTTTAAAGACACACGGAGGAGTATGAGGAAGTCACTGGGGGATGGACGTATATAGCGTTCTGCCCTATACCGCTGTTGGGATCTGGTTCTAGAGCCGTTGCTGTCGGGTTATAAACGACGGCTAACCATAACCGGGATCGCGGATAATATCCACATCACGTCGTGGCTCCTTTCGCACGCAGCCACTATCTCAATTTACGTTTATCGTATGGCTTCGCGACGAGGCAACTCTCCACTCGTCGCCACACACATGCAGATAGGTATATAGATATTTCCGTGGGTTATAACGCAGTGGCGGACAAAATATACTTGTACGCACACACAGACACAACACACACTCATACATACACTCGACCAAACCTAGGAAAACCATGCAAAGTCGCGGTATTACGTGGATACACTATCCGACCACTTAAACTGGACGACGAGGAACAACCTCCTCGTATTCTTTTACAATCGTGCCCATCCTCGTACACTTCTGACGGTTTGTATCTTCCGTGTTTTCTCGTACCTCGGTTATATTACACTCTATGCACCGAGTTTTAACGGTCTCCGGTAATTTTTCATTATTATTAGCGACGAGAGCACTCCTCGTTGGGCTGCTGATGTTTATTAGACGATTTGCGACGGAACACTGAGTCCATAGTCTTGCGTCTAGACTACGCGGATTCGGCGGATATCCGTGTATTCTCATTGTGATTCTCGATGCATTTTCGCGTATTTGTTGCTGTTTTGTACTTTCGCCATAGCCAAGAACTCTCGAATTTTTGTATTTTTGACATTTTATCAATAATTCTTTAACCCAAACATCGTCGCTAGAAGTTTTGGTAATAACGTTTTTGACATAACCTGAATGCTTAAAGCTATTATTGATTAGATAGATATCTAGATGTTGCAAAATGTAATTATCTTTACTTTTACGGTGTACTGCGGTAATTTCAACGAGTTCAATGCGGGAGGGTAGAGTAAGAGAGGCTAACATATGAGGAAGTTCACGAAGAGTGAGAAGAAAATTTTGTTGCGGTCGCGGTCGTTTTTCTATTTCACGGTTTCAAACAACGATATATCTCTCGTATTTTTTTGTCCACAGTCTTACTCCTCTTGTTTCACCGTATATACAGCCACACGATTCAACCGAAATATCGACGTAATTTTTCTGCTGAGCTGTGTGTGCACACTTTGTGTGCACAGTATTCCATGATCTAAACTGCACACCAGGTGGATGGTAATCGGTGAACGAGAGACGGGCGAACGATGAGAGACACAAAAAATTATTTTTCACCCTCCCCGGTCCCTCGGCGTCGAGGGTAGATTCTGGATTTCGCACCGTATTTTCGGACACGCGAGAACGATGCACGCGCGACTACCGATGACGGATTCCGTCCCGTTTCGATATTGGACCGAGCTTTCGCGTTTTGCTTCGCACTCTCTTCCAAATGCTACCAAGCCCCGAGATTGGAGATCAGTGTTGCGAACGTGACCCGGGGGTCGAACGATCAACGCTCGTAGAAACACACACACACACACCCACAAATATAATGCATGTACACATGTGAATATGGGCTCTCGGCTTCGATCGTTTTCGGGATGGGGTGTGTCGAATATCCGATGCAGGACACTGTTCGCTGTCGAACAGTCCGTAAATAAAATTCTCCATGACAATTGTTAGCGCGGGCCGAGAAGGACATGAGAGAATCGTTTATTTATTAGATTGTGATGTATACGTGTACGTACATAGATCCGGGAGACGGGAAAATCGAGAGAGTCGAGGCGGGAAAGGGGATGAAACAAAAAATATCATTCAGCGGAGCTCTATGCTGCAGGCGACGAGGTACACGATGCTCGACGAGATCGACAACCAGGCAAAATTGTACGAAGGCGAATGTAAAAAATATCGGAGCAGGAAACTGTGGATTGCAGACGACGGTCTCTGTTTTATAGAGAAAGCGCTTCGTTTTTTCGCTTCACGGTCGCAAAGCATTCGTTGGATATGTACCAAGATGAAAATGTCCTGTGTAATTATACATACGTATATATATCGGTATTAATACCCGAGCGTAAAGACGGGAGGACACGTGTGAAAAAAGTACAACTTTTTATCGTTACTTCGACACATACCGTACAGCGTATCTACATATATCGCTGCATGAGTGAGATACAAAAGACAGTAAAATGTTTGACACGAAACGCGAGGAATATTATCCGCGCGAGGGTCACCCTCGTCAGTGCGACTGAGAGTAGACAGTGTATTCCATGATTTTATTTCCAGCCGGTCTTTTCTCACTCCCCACTAACGGTCCTTGCACTCCGAATTTCTATAGACTCGAATGAGAGAATGATTACTCGATTATGGTCACCTCTTTCCATGGTTCCCGTGGGCGAAGTGCTTTTTCCCTACAATGTACGTGTACTTTCCTAACTGTTGGACGTTTTATGCTACTAAAAAAAACAGGGCAATATCTACTGTACTGTGTTCGTTGGCTCGTGTGCATCGCACGCGAGCGAAAGTCGCGCAACCCCTGTCGATTTTTTGTTGTTGTTGTTGTTGTCCAATCGTGAGTAATGGAGGCTACTGCAATTGGTTGACTCGGGACACTCGCCGAGAGGTATTACGATATACAAACAGCGAACTACTGCGCGCTTACCGGCTCGCTGGTCAGGAACTCATCGATCCCATCAACGTCGAGATTTCTTTTCCGAGCAGTGGGATTCGTGATTGTTTCATCGCTTACCTGGAATACAGAGAAGAGAAACATTTTGTTAGAATTTTCCAAGAGAATATACACAGAGTACGTTTGTGCTCGTAGTCATCGTGAATTAGGATTATAAAATAACGAATCACGCTGGTTCAGATGTACACATTCCGCAAATAGTGTTCTGAGTATCCAATCCTTCGGGACACCGTATACTTCATACACCGTATTATCAGGACATTTGATGATCGTGGCAACCAACTACACCGACATCGTACTGGGTTCTATTTGGTCTAATGGGGGTCCACGGCGAGGTTATTGCTGCCGTTGGAAAGAGAAGATGCATTGTCTAGCGAGTGACGTCTGGGATGGTTACAGAGGTCGGGGCAACCGAGTGAATGGATATACGGGAAATCGTGCTCACGGACCACAGCAGAAACAGACTAGATCACACACGGAGAACTAAGAGGATGAGGATAATGTGTAGAAGGAAAAACGAAGAGAAGTTATATATATATATATATATATATATATATATATATATATATATATATATAGCAAATGTATGTCGTACAATATTGTTAAAAGCATACAAAAAGAGCGGGGCGAGCCATATACCATAGCAGTAGCGGACCAAAAGCTTCAGCAGTGACAATGACGAATGGCGCTCGTGGACTTACTTCCACAAATTTTATTATTACTTCGTGCAGACACGAGGATGAACAGGCGTTCTCCTCTCTCAACTCGGGCTTATTTTTGCGCAAAGCTTCTCGAAAAATTAACGTCCCGGTATATCCGCACCGGCAGTGCCGAAAGGAAAGTGAGGAGCGAGCGTTCCTCTTCGTAATTCATTACTAAACTTTTGGTTAACTTTCCCGACGGTTCTAACTGCACGATAAAATCAAGTTTAAAAGTTGCTATGATTTTTTTCCAGAATGTCGAAACCGTGCACGAACGTCTTTAGTCCTTGGCGTAACCTTTTGTTAGATGAGGATAGACTGAATAACAGGTTGCTAATTTCAACTTGGTTCCTCATAATTTAGAAGCATTCACATTTTCTCTGTATCAGTCACTTTTTTCCCCATTTAACCGGTCCAACAATGCGCAGAGAGAATATTCTATTTTGTCTGGAAATTTACATTCAGCTCGCTGATTATATATACATACGAAGTCTGTTTAAAAAGTATAGCGAATTTTGAATTTCCGCGGGCTGCGTATATTTGATTTTCGATTTTTTTGTGGCGTTAGGTTGGTACTCATGTCCCTCATTTATGCTGAAAAAATCTGCCATTTTGAATGTTAGTTAATTGTTGACAGCTGTTTTGGTTAGACGTGTTTTGGCTTGTCTTCGATTTTTGCCTATTCCAAAAAATGGATCAAAGAATCTATATCAAATTTTGTGTGAAAAATAAAATTAAGTGCGCGGACGCATTCCGAATGTTGACTGTGACATATGGTGAAGCTACCTTGGACCAAAGCAACGTTTATCGGTGGTACAAAATGTTCTCGGAGTGCCGAGAAGATGCGAACAACGAAATGTGTTCCGGACGCCCGAGCATATCAACAACAGACGAAAACATTGATGGAGTGAAGAAAATAATATTGGTCAATCGTCGAATCACCGTTAGAGAAGTTGCTGAGGAACTAAACATATCGATAGGCTCGTGCTATTCGATTTTTACCAATGATTTGGGCATGAGACGGGTCGCCGCGAAATTCGTGCCAAAATTGCTCAATTTCGAACGAAAACAGTGTCCCGTTAACATTGCTAAGGAGCTGTTGGACTCGGTCCGCGACGACCCAAATTTGCTCCAGAGGGTCATAACTAGTGACGAATCATGGGTTTATGGTTCTGACGTGGAAACCAAAGCTCAATCATCGCAATGGAAGCTGCTTTTTTGGAATAGGCAAAAATCGAAGACAAGCCAAAACACGTCTAACCAAAACAGCTGTCAACAATTAACTAAACATTCAAAATGGCCGATTTTTTTCAGCATAAGTGAGGGACACGAGTACCAACCTAACGCCACAAAAAAATCGAAAATCGAATATACGCAGCCCGCGGAAATTCAAAATTCGCGATACTTTTTGAACAGACCTCGTATACATAATATTATGCGCATACTTCAGGAATCAGTATCTAAACTGCAAACATTTTCAAGATATACCACATTAATTAGCTATTATTTTGTGTGTCATACTCGTGATGACTGATAGATTTTCGGATCGTCAAAAAGCCTTTAAAGTTTCGTCAAAGTCGAAACAAATATCGGCATCGCATGTAACGAGTGAGCAGTTCATCCGGATCAATCACGCGGAATACACACAGAATTGTGCATCCATTGCATACCTAATACTAATTGCAAATGCCCCTGTAACTACACCTCGTGATTGATTCGTTTCGGATTTTGTAATGGATGAACAAATTTACTTCGGTTGTTGGCGTCATGAGCACTGACGAGAGCGCTAATCGATATTTCATTGGGTTTCAGTTCATTTTAACTAGACACAAACAGTGAGGATTACTCGAAATATCACTTTACTAAAATTCATTCCACTATAAGATGAAACGATGTGGTAATATTAGTAGAGGTCTCTGGCAAAATTTACTGAAAACATTAATCTCAGTTTGTTCGAGCACGGAATTTCGGTATTACCATGGTGTAATTGTTGTTTGAGCAGTGACAATTCGCGCATAGCGCGTAACCAGCAGGATTTCCCCTTGGTGTCTGGTATGTTTGCGTGGGAACGAAAGAAATACAAGCATCGAATATTCTGTTGATAAGATCCGAGCAACGACGCAAATGAAAAGACGGAGAAGTACGACAGAATTCCATGCAGAAAAAACGATTTTGTGACGAACATTCTTCGCCTTGCCTTTCCTCGTCGGGCCGTTCCCGCTCATACCTTCGTATCCCCAAGACTCTCTTCTCCACCATACCCCCCGTCTCTCTTTATCTCCTCCCCGACAGATTGTCAACTTATAATTGGCACTCCTTAATTATCTCGAATTAAGCTAGCAGTCCCTGCTGGTTTCACCGAATCCTCCGCGACCCGACCTGCCATCTGTTCCTCCTCCGCCCTCCATTCTTTTTCATCCACCATTTCCGCTGCTGCTGGCCAACAGCGACAAGTGCCACGAGCCGTAGAATCAAGCGACAAGCACAGAGGTAACGGAGAAACAGGCTATATACCCCTCTGCTTTCTCGCATTTGCCGTCAGCTCCCTGCTGTGCCCACTTCCCGGAACAACGAACTTTTCCCCGACAATTAAGAATATTGTTCGACTTTTTAACATCGGCCTCGTGCCGGAACCTTCTCTGGGTTCTTCCGGCTCAGCGAGTCCATTGGTACTCTACAATATTCGTAAACTGTGCTTGCATATAAATACAGCTTCGGAAGTGAACGAATAATCAAGGAGACGTTTATTATAATCGATGAAACACTCTCGCTTTGTAAAATTAATGACGATGACGAATGAACGATTTGATGCGCTGGTACTGTTAAACAGTGACGTCCGTACTCCGATTTTACTACCACAGCCAACTTTCAACCCGGTTCCATCTCCTATACGTTCTCCTCCTAAGCCGCTTCTCCATACTCGAATTCTCGAACCCCTTTTACGGACACAACTTCGGGATGAACGGCCGTGAGCCCGAGCTATTTCGGACTTACGTTATGCGAATATTGTTCCTCGGCAAACCCACGGGGAGACTCTCCACGACTTCTACCGCTATAACCTCTCGCCCCTGTATAAACTCTGTACGAGAGCCAACAGTAGAAGGTGGCCGGGGGTTCGGTCTACACGCATACTCCGGTCCTTATATAGACCAATACAAACCGACGACCTTCTCGTCCGAAGAATGATCGTGAGGTACCTGCTAGCTGGACAACGTGCACGTGTGTGTTCGTTTTCGTCCACATGCGGCAGCGTATATAACGCGCGAGATACGCTCTGCTCTTGCATTTATAAGCGGATAGCATCAGCCTTCGGCTTTGCCGAGAGAGGACGTAGACGAGGAGGAAAGAGATGAAACATACGGTAGGCATACTCTAACACCGGCTATACACGGCCGGTTGGATGTAACAGAAGGTGTATAGTGGGCGTGAGATAGAGAAGACGCTATGAGGAGCAGCAGCGGTGAAGCTTACCGTGGGGGGACCTTCGTCGGTGGAGGAGGGGGTATGAATCAAGCTGAGCAAACATCAAACTTCGAGATACGTCGCAGTGGTGGTGTCGTCTCGGGGTCCCCATACGCGGAGAATGGCAAAACGTCCACGAGAGAGACGGTGAATTCTGCCGCTCCGCCCGTGAAGGTGCGCAACGGTCTTTCTCCGTATACAAACCGCTCTCAATGGATCTCAACGACACGAGGGTAAAACGTGTTGTCTGGTGCTTTGTTCTCTTCACAAGCTATACACATAAAACCGGTACCTATTACTTCAACACCGGTCTTATGACTACTTCTTTTTGACAATTACTATGGGTAATTGTTCTTTATTCGAAATATACTACAATTGCTTCGTGCAATTTGTAATTTATAACTTTTTAATACCACTTCGCATAACCCTGTCGCGGAATCAACGGGTACTTGAGTGCTGTGAAATGATGGAACATATTCGCAGAATGTATCAATTGCCAAAGAAAATCATTGTTGAATAAAAGTTTGCCTGTCTGGTAATGGTCGACTGTTATGCCATTTAATGTTACAGAAGTCTATTTCCGTGCAGTTTCCTCTGCCAAGATTATGGTACCTCTCTTAGGGCGTGAGCCTCCTACGAGGTTCACGCCCTAAGTGTATTATAATTGGATAAAGTGTTTCCACAAGGACAATTGAGACCGCAAACATGCACAAAAGCTCGTTTCGGATAGGTTCAAGTGAAACGGGGAGCGGGGAAAGCTCTTTTGGGAAACAGACGCGTCGCTTAAAAGAGTAGGGGTGACATTGGTAATCACATAATGGGGTAGGGTGAAGGTCGTGTACTTGTCGAGAATTTGCCAACGTCGAAGACAAAGAGTAGCTAGCAGTATGGAAGGAGATCTTGAGGTCCCCCATCGTCATGAGGCACCATGTGAATGGTCACGACGATTCGCTGGTTGGAAGTTGGAATCTTGTGATGCGGGCTTTAAAGAATGGCTATTCGAAGACAAGAGTGAGGGACAAGGAACGAAATAGAGAAGAAGGGGTATTTGTGAGCGTGCGCGGTATAGCAAAGCTGCCTATCCCGTGGGATATCAGAGAAGACTGGCCTCCCCTCATCGGCGCTTTAACCAAACTTCAAGCCTCCACCGCGTGGCCGAGGCCGGACCAGACAAGAATATCTTACACGGGGAAAAAGGTGAGTTTTTTAACAAAAAAGTGTATAGCCCATCACAGAAACGACGAGAGGCGAAGGTCCGGGTGGAATGAAGCAGAGAAATGGGAATCAGCGAATGGGAATAAAACAGCTTTCATAAGACCACCCGGATATCCTCGTGTTGCGTTAAATTGTTAATATACTAATTGGCAAAAAAGACGTAGCGTGTGGTGCGGAGAAAGTATAAAGGGGAATAAGAGGAGAATGGGCTAGAGATCGGGCAAATATCCGCATAACGTACGACCACTCGACAAATTAATCGGGTTAAAAGCGAATAGAAACTTCGAACGGAACAAAAAAAAACAACATATACAAATTCAGATGTGCACAGCAGAGAATAACCAACCGACTGTGCAAATTTTTCCAAATAGAGTGTAACACGCGACGTACTTTCCAGAAACGTGTACTTCCAAAAACGTGTACCGTATTCATATTGATGTACGAGGTCTGTTCGAAATGTATCGCGAGTTTTGAATTTCCGCGGGCTACGTATATTCGATTTTCGATTTTTTTTGTGGCGTTAGGTTGGTACTCATGTCCCTCACTTATGCTGAAAAAATCGGCCATTTTAAATGTTTAGTTAATTGTTGACAGTTGTTTCGGTTGACGTGTTTTGGCTTGTCTTCGATTTTTACCTATTCCAAAAAATGGATCAAAGAATCTGTATGAAATTTTGTGTGAAAAACAAAATTAAGTGCGCGGACGCATTCCGAATGTTGACTGTAGCATATGGTGAAGCTACCTTGGACCAAAGCAACGTTTATCGGTGGTACAAAATGTTCTCAGAGGGCCGAGAAGATGCGAACAACGAAATGCGTTCCGGACGCCCGAGCACATCACCAACAGACGAAAACATTGATGAAGTGAAGAAAATAATATTGGCCAATCGTTGCTGAGGAACTAAACATATCAATGATTTGGGCATGAGACGGGTCGCCGCGAAATTCGTGCCAAAATTGCTCAATTTCGAACAAAAACAGTGTCGCGTTAACATTGCTAAGGAGCTGTTGGACTCGGTCCGCGGCGACCCAAATTTGCTCCAGAGGGTCATAACTGGTGACGAACCATGGGTTTATGGTTATGACGTGGAAACCAAAGCTCAATCATTGCAATGGAAGCTGCTTTTTTGGAATGGGCAAAAATCGAAGACAAGCCAATACACGTCTAACCAAAACAGCTGTCAACAATCAACTAAACATTCAAAATGGCCGATTTTTTCAGCATAAGTGAGGGACACGAGTACCAACCTAACGCCACAAAAAAATCGAAAATCGAATATACGTAGACCGCGGAAATTCAAAATTCGCGATACTTTTTGAACAGACCTCGTATACTCGATCATATACAATGGATAACTCAAGAAAAGCTTAAATTCGATTAATTCAATAATCTCGTCCTAGACGGGTAGTCCTTATGCATTAATTTTCCCCCGATTGTTTCGTCGATGTCGAAGTCTTCTAGGGTGAGTATCGCCGCAATAGATCCTATAGAGTGTCGTTTCTGAAGCTTTCCACGGAGGATAATTCGATCATCGGTATCCGGGCACGCGGAGCTACGACGTGGCGTTACGATACCGCGACTATATACGATGAGAGAAGCTTCAAAGTCCCGTTTCAATATACAGGATACGATCTCGTTGTAGCGTCTGTTGCTGGCAGAAAAGTAGGAAGATGAGGTAGAAGCACGGTGGGGGTAATGAAATTGTATAAAGTTATGCCGAGGCGACGAAGACGACGACGCAGCTTCCACTATAGTTTTCTTCTTCATCTTCTTCACCTCGTTCTTTGTCATCCTTCTCTTGTCTAATAAAGAAATAAGACTCCGCGTGCTTGGAGGCTGTATCCATAATCTTTGTTTTCTTATGTATTTTTTACCCTAAAGCTTTTACCCAAGAAGGTGAATTCGCGCGTTACAACAAAAATACTCCGAGTAGAGGTGCTTGCAATAGGGACATTTAAGACGTATAAAGGGCGAAGGGTTTTTGGAGAAAGAAGCATGAGCCAAAGAGGCCACAGAGAGCATGGCCTAAGGTTCTTATGTCAAGTAAGCAACACAAAGCTTTACGCTTTACGCTCCGTGACCTGCGCTACATAATTCTTCTCGCACTCTCGTTTCCATTGCATAGAACACATACACAAGAGAAGACTCAGATATCATGCAGAGAGTTGTGTCTCTTGCTTTTTTGCCCCTTCCCCACCCCGGAGCTTCTCGTGGCTGTGTACTTGCGAGTTCTTCCTGAACTTTGAACTCTTTCTCTGCGACTTTTTAGCCCCTGTTATATACGCGATATAAGCATAACCGGTGTCACAGAGTATAAACTACGGTATAGGTATGTATATAACACTGCTCTCGTCTCGACTCCGCGTCGTGTCGTTTGTCTCTTCATAACTATGCCAACACCCTCGGTCGTTCACAGCTGGAAAAAGCTGCACATCAGCTTTGTGCGATACTATGCATAGAGCAGGACAGCCCGAATAAAGTCGTTTCGTCCTTTCGCCCGACACCGCATATCCACACGTTTCTCTTCAGCAGCCCGAGACGAGTTCAAAGTCTTCCATAGACATAATAGAGAAAAGCGTCAACACTGCAGCCATGCATCATATACATGTGTGTTAAATGTGTTGTTGAATACTGTGTCAAAGAGAAAGAGGCAGAGTCTATAGACCAGTGTGAAGTTCCCACTGAAAGATGGACTGTTGACACATCAGAGAAAAGTGAAAAATCCCCCCCCCCCCCCCCGCGAAGCGAAATGCGCAACGAACGAGATATAAATGTAGTTTACCTGTATATGTATATATAATCACCACGATACAAGAGATACACGAAGAGTACGGTGGGAAGACCGGTGAGAGAGTGTGCGGGAGACCGAGAGAAAATCATATACAAATCTCGCGAGACATTTAGGATGCACTTCCGTTTGGCAAGATGGCCGACCGTCGACTTCCGGCATGGATACGACGCTAGAGGGAGACTTTTGCAAAAGCTATTGTGTGCCAACTCGGTAGACGACGGGGGACATACATACGTTCTCTTGTGCCTCTCTCATCACGTGTTTTTAGCTCTATCTAGGTTTCTCAGAGTTTCTTCACACAGCATGCTGAGAGAATCCTTCATATTGCGGCTGGTTTTGCTGGCTCGTTTACCCACCGTTCTCTCGGACTTGCTTCTACCATTCCTCTGCCAGCATGCAACGAGCTATCGTCGCCTCTCGGCGTTTATACTCTGCCCCTGTCTCGCTATATCACGAATTTAACGACGTTGGTCAGTGTTGGAGTACAACAAATAGAGTTTATTTTGCTTATTCAAGATTCGGATAATTTCGACAAAAATAATGTTCCGAATTTATTTTCGTTCCTATTGAATTTTTTATACTTCAGTATTTGAACAATTAAATTTTTTTTCTCCCTTTTACCCGGTGTCCAATAATTGTTTATTACTGGGAACCCCCTCGTTAGGGTTTATAAATTCTGAGACACAAATTCGATTTTAATATTTATACATGTTTTTTTCAGGATTCTACCTTCTCAGTGCGTGTCCATTTATTTTTTTTATATCAATGCACTAGTTATTTGCTGGATAACGAGATTACGAAGTGTATGCATTTACTAAGCAAGAAACGTAGATAAAGGCATCTTCGAGTACGAGGTCTGTTCAAAAAGTATCGCGAATTTTGAATTTGCGCGGGATACGTATATTCGATTTTCGATTTTTTTGTGGCGTTAGGTTGTCCCTCACTTATGCTGAAAAAATCGGCCATTTTGAATGTTTAGTTAATTGTTGACAGCTGTTTTGGTTAGGCGTGTTTTGGCTTGTCTTCGATTTTTGCCTATTCCGAAAAATGGATCAAAGAATCTGTATCAAATTTTGTGTGATAAACAAAATTAAGTGGGCGGACGCATTCCGAATATTGACTGTGGCGTATGGTGAAGCTACCTTGGACCAAAGCAACGTTTATCGGTGGTACAAAATGTTCTCAGAGGGGCGAGAAGATGCGAATAACGAAATGCGTTCCGGACGCCCGAGCACATCAACAACAGACGAAAACATTGATGAAATGAAGAAAATAATATTGGCCAATCGTCGAATCACCGTTAGAGAAGTTGCTGAGGAACTAAACATATCGATTGGCTCGTGCTATTCGATTTTTACCAATGATTCGGGCATGAGACGGGTCGCCGCGAAATTCGTGCCAAAATTGCTCAATTTCGAACAAAAACAGTGTCGCGTTAACATTGCTAAGGAGCTGTTGGACTCGGTCCGCGACGACCCAAATTTGCTCCAGAGCGTCATAACTGGTGACGTATCATGGGTTTATGGTTATGACGTGGAAACCAAAGCTCAATCATCGCAATGGAAGCTGCTTTTTGGAATAGGCAAAAGTCGAAGACAAGCCAAAACACGTCTAACCAAAACAGCTGTCAACAATTAAGGCAGTCGTCTGGTCTAGAGCGAGATTTTTGACGTCATTTCTAATGTGCAATAACGTTCAAACCGTTGAAGTTGTCTTGATGAAAATTTACACGTGCATTTATTGATCCTTAGAGAATACTTGTAAATTAAAAAAAAAAATTATTTTAAATATTTTCATGTAGTTTTTTGCCTTGTTGCAACATGGTGCGCCGAAATCGGCGCCCACTCTGGACGATGTTGTATGCATCTGAAAAAAAAAATATATATATATATTCTCAATCTGTATGAGTATTCTGAGCACTGGTAGCAGAATTGAGTCGAACAATAATTTTGCCGACATTTTATAACTCGTCGAATACGAAAATGTATAAAATATATGTATGAAATATCATTAACGAAAGTTCAACAGGCCGCCATGTGTCATACAAATTTTTTAAGTGCCAATTCTTCTACCAGTGCTCAGAATACTCATACAGATTGAGAATATATATATTTTTTTTTCAGATGCATACAACATCGTCCAGAGTGGGCGCCGATTTCGGCGCACCATGTTGCAACAAGGCAAAAAACTACATAAAAATATTTAAAATAATTTTTTTTTTAATGTACAAGTATTCTCTAAGGATCAATAAATGCACGTGTAAATTTTCATCAAGACAACTTCAACGGTTTAAACGTTATTGCACATTAGAAATGACGTCAAAAATCTCGCTCTAGACCAGACGACTGCCTTAACTAATCATTCAAACGGCCGTTTTTTTCAGCATAAGTGAGGGACATGAGTACCAATCTAACGCCTCAAAAAAATCGAAAATCGAATATACGTAGCCCGCGGAAATTCAAAATTCGCCATACTTTTTGAACAGACCTCGTACATGGAATAGAAGTAAGGGAAAGTGCGCAAAGATTCATGCAGTATATAGAATGCAATATTCCGATAATCACACGTTATCCCTGAGCCGCTCCAACAAACACAGAAAATTCGTGAAATTCTTTGATTTAGTTTTCTCACCGCAAGCTGCTTTCCCCGATGCTCTTCCCAGATTTTTCTAACACCAGTATAGTGCACAAGTCCTGTGCTATGTATATATTGTGTTTATACAAGTGTAGGTACGCTGGGGCTGTTGTACACGAAAAGTATACATCCGGTACGTCTTTATGACTTGAAAATTCCCAGATAAGCCTACGCTAAAGGATTACCCTGAATATATCCTGCGAGGATAAGAAAGCACTCAAGATAGACGGGTATCTTTATTTCACGGTGTTTTCTCTCTTCCCATTCAGCCATCACGGTTTTGTATTTATTATATTTTTTGTTCATAAATGTTGTTTCTCGTATTTTCGACTGATCAATAATGCAATATCTAGCGCACCAGAAGTCACACAAAATCTGGTCGAAATGGTCACACACACCCGCACACACACGCGCAATATACAGTGAAATTCCTCGGATATTCTCTACCGTATATCCAAATCCTTGGCAACGATCCTTTGTCTCGTTCTTTTGGTCTCACTTCCTCGTCGTCTTGGATCCTCTGCGACCTCGCTCGAATTAGATTCCAGCTTGACCCCTTCCCCTTCTCTCCGCCGCCCCCTCGAGGTTCTTTCCTTTATTTCCTGAATTCTCGGACGTTCTCCTCTGGCCCTGGTGGCTCTGGTTTGGACTTCGGGGCATACCCGAAGCGAGCTCTCCCGGGAGAGATCTTGGGGAATTCGATTCTCACTTCGCTATATGGTGGTGGGGCCGGTGCCCTCGCTTGTGCTTGCCTCGGTATTTGGCTCTCTATCTTGAATTCGACACGGCACGTATATATATATATACGTACCCGATGTTCCTTCTCGTCTTTGCTATACTTTTTGCTATTTTTTGGTCTCGTGTCCGCGATACAGTTCACGGTATACGCTAAGAAAACGCGACGAAGCACTCGGCCATTTTGCACCTCGTTTCACGTTACCCGGGGAATTCTCACCATTCGGCCTCGAGCAGAGACAATTTCCATGCCGTGCGATCGCGAGACGTGACCCGATCGATGTGAAAAAAAAACGTACACCCATTCCCAAGAATATATTTTACATACACATCTGACGATATATTTCCGACTCATTTCTCCGACGCAAAGTTCGTCTTCAAGAATAATGATGGCGACGGAAACGCCCATTACATGGCGAATACTTTCACTCGGTCGAGTCGTTCACTTCGGTTGAAAGTGGAAGAATCGATACAACTTGTAATACAGATACGTACTTATAAAGAGCACGAAGCAACAAATGGAACCGGAAATGGGAACTTGTAACCGCGACGGAACTTGAACGTTTTGAGTCATAAAGCATGGATATTGGAAATAAAGCGTCAGAGCTTCATGGAGGAACAAATATATCGATATTTCGACGAAAGTACTTGGATCGACGGAGATGAGACACCCGTGTCCGTGATATCGAGCTTATCGAGCGAGTAATCGAGTCGCAAGATCGGCCGTATTGATTACACTGGTCTGCAAAAAAAATTTTTATTTTTCTCCTTCTTGTTTTCATGCATGAATTCATCATATTTTGTGCTCTAACCACGGAATCTGACATACAATTAAGTACCACACGTAGATTTCCAATATAATATTTATTTAATTAACAAACAATATTATTAAAATATCAATTATCATAACGAAATGAAAAAATATTACGGTCTAAGTTTTACAGTGAAAAATCCTAAATTATAGTCACAAAATGAATAAATATCGGTCAGTTATCACATTATATGGTGAGAAAATTTGTTATTTTGTGGTTTTTTTCCTTTTCATCGTTTCTATTGGAGTTTCTCGGCGAATTGACCAACAGAAATCAGCAAGCATTGCTGCTGACCATTTCCCACTGTAGCGTTTTTCAATCTGCATTATATCCTGATGAAACCTTTCACCATGCTCATCTGATACGGCTCCAAGATTTTCAGGAAAGAAATCTAAATGAGGGTCCAAAAAATGAATCTTGAGTGACATATCGCATCCTAAAGCTTTATAAGCAGAAAGAAGCTCCCGAATGATTTGTCGGTAGTTCTCACTTTTTGTATTCCCAAGAAAATTATGACAAACTTCCACAAAAGCCACCCAAGCTCTTTTTTCTGCTTCGCTCAACTTCGAATCAAAAGCTTCATCTTTCATTAGCTCACGTATCTGCGGACCTACAAAAATTCCTTCCTTCAATTTTGCGTCACTGATGCGAGGAAATTTTGTTTTTAGATATTGAAAACCTGCACCATCTTTATTCATAGCTTTCACAAAGTTTTTCATGAGTCCCAACTTTATGTGAAGTGGTGGCAGAAAAATTTTCTCACTTGGCACTAAAGGTTTCTGAGACACATTTTTAAGCCCACGAGTTAAACTTTTTCTTAGTGGCCAAGTTTTTATTTTGTAATGTTTTTCTCTTGCGCGACTGTCCCACTCACAAAGAAAACAGCAAAACTTTGTGTATCCTCCTTGTAATCCAGTGAGTATAGCGACGACTTTTAAATCAGCACAAATATTCCATAAGTATTGAGAATATTCAATTTTTTCGAGTAATACCTCTAGGTTTGCATAATTTTCCTTCATGTTTGTAGCATGTGCAACGGGCACAGATGGGTATTTATTACCATTATGGAGTAGAACGGCTTTTAAGCTTATTTTTGAAGCATCAATAAAAAGTCTCCATTCACTAGAATCTTCTGGAAAACTCAGTTCTTGAAAAAGCCCTGCAGCATCATTACAATATACCAAATCATCTTCTTTGGAAAAGTAACTCGTAAAATCTTCTTGCCTCGTACGAAAATATGAAACTCTGGTACTTTTATCCAATAGATTCCACTGTTTTAATCTTGATCCAAGTAATTGCGCCTGAGATTTTGAAAGTCCCAAGTCTCTAACAAGATCATTCAAGTCACCTTGTTTAAGTAAATGAGGTTCTTTAGATGGACTGGAAGATCCAGACAAAGTGTATGAAGATGAAGATGTACCGGCAGAAAGAAAACTCGATTAAGATTGAAGACCAGAAATATTTTTATTTTCCACCTTCTCATTAATTGGTGGAATTGGAGGTAAAGTACCTTCACTACGAGGAATTGGTCTCTTTGCAGATGGGACGTTCGGGTATACAATCTTATTTTTATTTTTTTTCGAGAATCCTCGTGTTGATGTCATGCAGAAATAACAATCATTTTCATGATTCTGAGGCTCACTCCAAATCATTGGCATTGTAAACGGCATGGATTTGTGGCTTCCTTCAAGCCAATGTCTCAACGTTCTTGAGCAGCTATTGCAACATAATTTTGGCAACCAACTCTTATCTCGCTCATCGATAGAAAATCCAAAATATAGCTTATAAGCTGTTTTAACAAGATCTGTCATGACATTTCGCTGTGTTTTTAGTACGAATTCCCCACAAATGTAGCAAAAACAGTCGGTAGAATTTTTACAAGTTCAAGGCATTTTATAACCTAAAATTACATAAAATTTTATTAAAATAATTTCCAAACATCTATTTTATATTTATTGGCTCTGCTCATAAAAAAATACATAAACTACACATAAAATACTCAAAACCAATATACAGAACATGAACTTTATGCAAAACTTACCAAAATATTTGATACAAAATGTAAACAATTAAGAGACAAGTTTTCACTCAACTGTTGTGAAGTCACAGCGAATACTGCGCATGCGCGTATGTACTACCATAAAAATCACCTTCGGCACTTCCCTTCTTTCTCTTACAACTCGCTAAAACTTATTTTGTACATACACTGTTTGTATATACACTGTTTGTAACATTGACGCGCAAAAAAATTTGAAAAAACCCAAATTTTTGAAATAAAAAAAAAATTCATATAAAAAAATCTAGACGTGATGGAAAAAATCGGCCAACGGGGATTGATTCAGAACATTTGAATCGTCATATTTATGACAAAATTTTTTAAAGGAGGATTTCATTGCAGACCAGTGTTATCTTTTAGGCGTGCTTCTCCGTTGTTTCTACTCTTCTTTCTCATCCCTTTTACTCATTTTTCTTCTCCTCTGCCCCCTTCCTCCTGCGCCGAAACTCTTTGCGCTCTCGACCACGTCTCGACTCAGTCGGTGTCCGCTGTTGTCTAGCTGTTATGAGTTTTTCTCCTTCTGCTCAACGCTTCAACACTTCCATCAACAATCAATAGATGAGCTCAAAATGAGTAGAAGAAGAAAAAACGACCGTGGCCAAGACGCGGGGCTGAAGATTATACAAATACATTGCCGTGCAATTTTTCTTCGTCTTTCGTGCAGGTTTTCTCAGACTGAACTACATTGAATTTATCTTTAAATGCTTTAAGGTAGTAGTCTGGTAACTTAAGCCGATTTTCATGTCTTTTTTGGAGGGCGTTTTCTTGTTGGAAAATAAAAATGAATCGTTTTGAATATTTAGGATGTTTTTATTTACATATTAAAGATACAAAAAAATATTTTTTTGGAAAAATTTAAGACTTTATTATTATTATTATTATTGATCGAAGTTGGCACCTCGAAGTTGGCAGCCCGGGTCCTAACTTTTTTTGTACCGAACCGATTGCTTTCAAATTTTAACAGGCTACTGTGCACACTTATAGTTCTCGTCGGAACCGCCGAGAAATTTGTTGACCCCTAACTATTCATTTTACAACCCCTTCTTTGCTAAAATAAAAGGACTTTAGGAAAGAAGGGGTTGTAAAATAAAAAGTTAGGGGTGACAAAATTTCTCGGTGGTTCCGACGAGAACTATAAGTGTGTAGAGTAGCCTGTTAAAATTTCAAAGCAATCGGTTCGGTAGAAAAAAAGTTAGGACCCGGGCTGCCAACTTCGAGGTGCCAACTTCGATCAATAATAATAATAATAATAAACTATTAAATTTTTTCAAAAAAATGTTTTTTTGTATCTTTAATATGTAAATAAAAACATCCTAAATATCCAAAACGATTCATTTTTATTTTCCTATAAAAAAACGCCCTCCAAAAAAGACATGAATATCGGCTTAAGTTACCAGACTGCTACCATAAACGCTTGATGGCATTTCTGAAAGTAATAATACGTCAATAGGAACTGCGTACAATATTTCTCCGTCATCTACCATATCTGTACTTGTTGTTTCTCTGAAAAAAAAAAATTCACAAACATACAACGAGCGTACTTTTAGTGGGAACGATGTAACGGTGGAGCCAAACATTCGCTATCTTGTTCTCCACTTTCTCACCGGAATAATTTGACACGACGTTCAGAAGCGTATCCCGATAATTCAATCAGGCGAGAGAGATGCTACGCTCGTTTATCGTCGCTATATACACAGCACAGAGCCACTACTTGGCAACGCGGTAGGAAAATTCTCGTTTCCGTTTCGCTTCGATTCCTCATTCACCTTCTGCCAGAGAATATTTTCTGAATATATCTCTCTCTCCCTTCCACGCTTTTCCCTCTTGTGTCGCACCCGATGTTTTTTCCCCCTGTTTCCACTTCCGGCACACTTTGAGCGAGTGCAGATGCGTCAGGTTATCTCTTTCCCCGAGTCGTCGTCTCTCGAGTTCGAATCATAAAACGCGAGACCGTGTATTTTCAATCAAGACTTTGGGTAAACAAACGATCTTCCGTGAACCCCCATCCCCTTCATTTTGGTAGTGCGCTACTATACCGTGTATCCATCTCCGTTTTGGCAAAAAAAAAAAACGAGCAAAGACGAGAGAGAGAGAACGATCGCGGATGGAGCACACGAGAAAATTGTAAAACGAGATGGGCGGCCTTGCACCCCTCATTGATATTCATCCTGTGCGGCTCTGCTGCCCGATTGGCTAACTACCCTCTGCTCGTATATCGGCTATATATCTACAACATGTACGTTTACGCTCTCGCGTTTTATGCTTCGGGCTGTGCGAACGTATATCTATATACGAGATATTAGAAGATATATATGTATATAAATTCCTTGGCCTGTACCATGTTGTTGAGTCTCTCTTTCCTCTCGTTTTTTTTTCCTTTTCCCTTTATTTCTCGCAGCTTTCACCACATGCTCTATATATGTATATATATATATATTCTTCTCTCTTTGCCTGGTTTTTTCTTCGTCGTTATTCTCTATCTTCCTTGCTTCGCGGTTTTTTTTACTACTACTACTCACCAGTTCCCAGAGCTTTTGCACGGGATAATGCATTGATTCGTTTCTCGTAGCTCGACCCCTTAACTACCACCACGAACGACGAATAGCAAAATGAACGCGCGTATACCGAGAGATCTCCACAAACTAACCCACTGGCTCTATCCGCGCAAGCCCCCTCGCTCTCGCTCGTTCTCTCGTCACTTCGGGTTTACTCTTCTTGATTAGGCCTCGGAAATAAAAAATAAAAAAAATAAACCTTTGCTGGCTTCGAACGCCCGTGGGGAGTTTTGCCTGTGGTCTTGCTCTCTCTCTCTCTCTCTCTCTCTCTGTCTTTTTATCTCAATCGCTCTCTCATCGCTGAAAAACGCGAGGCAGAGAGTTATATATGGAAAAGGCGAGGTTCTCGCTGGAAGGGTGGGCGAAGAAATTCGTTGAATGACGAGTACCGCGAGAAGGGAGGTTTGAGGCGTCGAGGGGGAAACTCCCCCTTACCCCTCGCGGGTATAATGTATACGTGCGCGGCTATATAGACACGTTTGTGAGGAGCTCTATCACGGATCCGGGCGGTCTGATTAATCGCGAACGAAGTAGAGACACGCGGCTGCCGTAACTGCTGCTTTACTACTTCACTCATTGTCCATTTAGTATTGGAGTTCAATTTAATCTTGTCGGAGAGTTCACACGAGGAATTGAGCAATTTACAAAACAGATAGAGATTAGGAACAAAAATAAGTCTTTCCACCCAACTCAGTCTTATGACGGGCACAAAAAAAAACGGATGGAATAGTAAAAGACTTACTTTTTCGTTAGTAGCGAACTACGAATTGTTGATGCGTTTTTTTTAATGGTATATTCGGCATTATACTCATATTTTATTTTGCTTGTTCGCTATCAAGTTCAAGTGAATCCAGAGTGTGAGGGAAAAAAAATGAGGCAATTTTCAAAACGTTAAATAAAAGTTTTCCGACGTTAAACCATAGAAGTATGTAAAGCATACAAAGTGCTCTGATCATTTGCCCGATAAATTGTTGAGTGCCTCGACGACGACCATTTTTCTCGTCGAGCTACAAGCGTTGGTTTGGTTTTTTTTTTGAGTGATGCATTTGACATGAAAGGGAGAGCCACGAGAACCGAAAGAGAAAGAGTAAAAGTGACGAAGTGGCAAGAGGGAGAAAGCCAACAGCAACGAGAGGCGTCATACATATACATACACCCAGTTATATACACCGTATCGCACAGAATATATCTATGCATATGTATTTTTAAGCCGACGCGAACATTACCCGATGATTTACGTGGGCAAAAAGTTGGCCACTTTATTCATACGCTTCGGCTATGTTCATAACCTCCTGGTGAGTATATAAAAAGCAGGGTGTACGGTTGCTGAGACCAAACTCCCGCAGATCCGCGCGGCAGTGGCTTCCAGCAGGCAACCGGATTGAAACTCAACCTCATATATATATATATATATATATATATATATATATATATATATACACATATATATATATATATGCCCTTACTCGCTCTTTTCTCGTCTTTTGCACATTTCGTTCTCGCTCTTCTACTCTCACGGCAGCATCCATGGCCTATACCACCCGAAGGCCCGTATATTTCCTCCTTTCTGACTTAAATATGTTTAGATTCGGTGCTCTCACGGTACCGTGGGGCGGGGTGAGGTAACGGTTATTATATTCGCGAAGTAGACTTTCTCTTTGCATTTTTTTTCTCTTCTGATGCTCTCCCGACTACCGTACAACCCCTTGCCTCTTTTCTCATCTTTCACGACGATATAAGAGGGAGAGTAAAGAAAAAACGATAATACACCCCGACCGAAAAGGGGATATAAAAGCTCGAACGTAAAGTTTCAAGTAAAATTCTATAAGCTCTCCGGTTATTCTTGATTTTCGGAAGCATCGCCGTACGGTCTGCGGTGTAGTTGTTAAATACGTATACGTATATATTAGAGATATGTTAGTGCCAGGGGTGTTTTAGGCCGCGGTAAGTCTGCAAGGGTTGTGTCTCGTAAACATCTTTTTTTTTTAACCCGGAGGGAAAGATTCTCTTGACGCCAACATCACAGTGTTGTATCTCGTTAGAGCGTCTAATTGAAGGCTTCTTAATCAGTCTAGTTTTAATTTAATTATATTAATCGGTGGCCGAAGACGAGGAAAAGGAGAGAGAGAGAGAGAGAGAGAGAGAGAGAAGATGCAGCGCTTCAACAACTAACCGTGTCTACCCTAGCTCTCAGTCTCCCTAACCCTCTCTCGTTCATCCGGAGAACGGATTTCTCGTTTCGTTTTATGACCGACGAGACACTTCCGCGGGACATTAGACGCTTGCCAATCACCAGCAGAGGTGTTCCCAAAAGGCTACCCCCTTTCCCCAACCAGATCCGCATGACGAGATCACGTTTCGTCCGAGATATGTTGAGCTTTTCCTCTACCTCCTCGTGTTTAACTGGATATTTAAAAAAATTATATTTTTCTAACGATTTATCGCCGTCATAAACAACATATCAAATTCTTTTTTTCCGCAGCTTACGTTATTTTTTGTCAAAATTCATATAATATATTTATACAATTAATATCTCGAACAGCTAACGATCGTTAATGCCATTACTACAGGACTTTTTTCATGTAAACTTCTTTCATTATTCCGGAAAAAAAACTGAAATACAAAAAAATATATATATATTTATATATTTTTTTAATTCTATGCTGTGTATTCGAACATATACCCTCGCGGGTTTTTACGCAGGACCCTCCCCAATTTCCCTCCTATCACTCCCTACCCGCACCACTTTTAGGTAACCTGACTTCCGTAGCATCCTCAGCTGCTTTGCAGCCACACTGTATCACATTCGCCGTGGGCACGGGGAAACTGCGGAAAACCCGTGCCGACACAGGCGGCTTTTATTTTTTACTGAATTTCAGTTGTTTTACCATCAGAAACGCGGGCAAACTGCCTCCCGCTCAGTAGTCGGCGTGCGAGCAAGTTCATGGCTAGCCGGTCACCCATCCCTGTACTGACCGCGGTGAATACTCCTTAACATGGGAGATCGCCGAAGCCGCGCAACGACCACGCGTCCACTACTGTCGGTCCCCTCAAAGAAAATATATAATATACAGTGGGTCAAAAAAGTATTTATACACCTTGTTTTTTTGCGATAACTTTATAGACATAAGCGATACGCAAAGAAAGCCAATTTTATTTAATAGTACATCAGGTGCAGAGATAAACTGCAAATGGAGAATTTTTTCCCAGGAATAATAGAAGAATTATGCCTAAAAAACGAAAATTTTCGGGCAAAAAAAGTATTCATACACTTACGATTATAGTGAAAACCTACTTCATCATAGTTGTTAATTATAACTAATATTTGGTGTGCATCCCTTTTGCTTCAATTATCGCCTCGAGTCTCTTAGGCATGGATTCTACTAGCTTTTGCGTTGTTTCTTTTGCTATTTTCGTCCATTCTTCTGAAAGCACTCTTTGGAGATCGGATTTGTTTGTTATTTTTCTTTTTCTAATTTCTACATCCACCAAGTGCCATAAATTTTCAATAGGATTAATGTCCGGAGATTGTGGTGGTGTAATCAATTGTTTGCGGACATTATAGATTTCCCTTTCCCTCGTTTTCATGGCAGTATGTTTCGGGTCGTTATCTTGTTGGAGGTAGAAATTTCCATCCAGGCCCATTTTATCTACACTTGCTTTCAAATTGCTGCGCAACACGTCGATATACTTCTGGGCATTCATTGTACCATCTATAAAAGCCAGATTACCAACGCCATAATATCCCATACAGCCCCAAACCATGACGCTTCCTCCGCCGTGCTTTACATTCGGTATTGAATTTTTCTGCTGGAGCTCGGTATTTGGTTTCCGCCAGACGAATTTTTTTCCATCGGACCCGAAGATGTTAAACTTCGATTCATCCGAGCATACGACACGTTTCCAAAATTCTATAGATTTTTTTACGTAGGTTTTTGCGAAATCTACACGTTTTTCTCGATTTATATTATTAATTAATGGTTTTTTGCGGGCAGTTCCGCCGTATATTTGGGCAGAATGCAAAACGTTTCGAATAGTCTGGGGACACACGCTCTTCCCCGATGTTGACGCGACATCATTCGCTAAACTGCGAGCACTTGTGAACGGTTTTTTTGTAGCCTCTGTAACGATACTCCGACGCTCTCGTACCGTTAGTATTCTCGGTCGATCGGTTCGTGGCTTATTTTCTCTGCTGTTTGTTCTTTCGTATTTTTTTTATTATATATTGCACTGTTGCGAAACTTAGATTTAGTTCTTTACTAATTTTTTGATAACTTTCACCGCGTTTCCGAAAAAAAATCACTCTATCTCGCATGGATATTGATATTTCGCTTTTCTTTGCCATCATGTCTGTTCGGAGCTTGAAGATCTACTACCGCATGGAATAGGTCAAAACCATTGTGTAAACGAAGACTTGTTTACATTGTACACAGAGGTCAGACCGTCCGTGAGTGAATATCGAAGTTTAGCAGCTCAATCGTAAGGGTACGAATACTTTTTTGGTCCGAAAATTTTCGTTTTTTTTGCATAATTCTTCTATTATTCCTGGGAAAAAGTTGTCCATTTGCAGTTTATCTCTGTACCTGTTGTACTATTAAGTAAAATTGGCTTTCTTTGCGTATCGCTTATGTCTGTAAAGTTATCGCAATAAAACAAGGTGTATGAATACTTTTTTGACCCACTGTATTACAATATTCCCCGTTAATGTCTTAAAACGAATGCAAGAAGTTTCTATCGGTAGGACATAATTTATAATTGAAAAAAAAAATTAACCACCAGAACGTCAATGGTCCCTAGGTGATTAAATGCAAGTAGTAGCATAATTGGCTTGACCGTTGTAAACCCGCCCACCATGCTAGCAATGCTAAATTCGCTGTGGATGACCTTTTACCAAAGTGTATTGACGTTCAAAGGGACTCTCACGACCGCACGATCAGATATGCATTCATGGTCGTATATCGAAGGTTCTTCAATTTAAAATGCTTTAATCTCACTCGAGATACGCGCTCGTACCAATTGCACGCGAAAATCTCCGAACCGAAACATTCACAGCAGGAATTTGTGATGAACGCGCACGTCCTATGAGGGACCGACGGATCGAGAGACAGTCCAAAGTCATATGTATACGTATACAAATGACGCTACATTGCCTTTTGATAACGTGTATATGTACATCACGTCTGGCCGATTATCTAGGGTGGCACCACTTGCTGGTCGAACGAACGTAGCACAGTGTCCGCGGATGGCTTGTCGATGGAGGGCTCTGTAGGTATGTGTTTATCGGAGCAGAGGGAGATATTGGCAGCCCCGTCAATTCCTGCACGCTGTAGAGTTCGAGACTTCAAACGAGTATGATGGTTAAAAACGTAAACGAGGCAACACAGCCAGTCCTGTTCGTATAGTAACTATACACATTCTAGCGGTATATAGTTGGTAGTACAGGAGTGGCGATTGTGCAATGCAAGAGAACCAAAGGCACCGAATTGAAGCGAACGAATGAACAAAAATATACAGAGAGAAATAACGAGAGAGCGAGAGAGGGAGAGTTCAATCTGCGATCAGGGCATTCGAACGAGAGATGGAAGTTCAAAACCGACAAACCCATAGATAAATCCCAACGCGTAGTAGTTAGTACGGTTGTTGAAGAGAAAAAGAGTTGAACGAGGAAAATAGTAAAAGAGAGAAACGGATAAAGACAAAAACGGCAACCGCGTGTGCTCACGGGTATTATAGTGTTGGAGTCAATGACCCTTGGCCGTAGTTGCCCGGCTTTTTAGTTTTTGCCATGGAGAGAGGAACGCGGAGCATCCTCCCATTCCTCTTTTTCTTCTTCTCTATCTACTGTTCCATTCGTCCTCTTTGCCTCTCTCACTCTCTCGTTCCTGTAGCGCAACCATCCACGAATCTTCTCTACGAGCGCCATCCTCGTTCGTCCTTCTGCCTCCATACTGTCTCGGGTAATGGAGTAGAAGGATAATAATGCTCTGTTTTACAGCCACCGGGTATGTATACCAGATATATAACCAGTATACGTTATCTTTATATATATATTTTTATACATATAGTGAAGTTAAGTTGAGAGAGGGTCCTCGCGCTTCTTCTTCTCCAAGCTGCATGGCTCTGCGCACACAAAGCTCTGCGGATGCAAGCCTCCAGCAACCAAGATCGTCCACCGCATCAGCACCAACCCAACGTCCCCTTGTATATGAAAACATCGAGCAAAATATATATCCACCGGATCTTCAGCCCCGTAAGTTTGAAAGACGAGCTTGGCACTCCCACAGCGCGTAGAGAGCATCACCTCGTTTGTATGGCAGTAAGAAAAAGAGAGAAAAGACTTTTCTAATATTTCTCTATTTAGTATAACCTCATTATTCCCCATCTTCACTTTCCCCGTGTGTGATGTGACACGACCATTTCTCTCGAGTCAAATGTCAACCAAAACGAAAAATATGGAGTTGATAGAACAAAACAACCAGAAACAATGGAAACGAAAGTATTTATGTCGACTCGACGTTTTTCACCGTTTAACCCTCTGGTACAGTATGTAACTATACGCGATACGGGTTATATAACATCGCGTTCTCAATTTCCAAACCAAACTGTCGACGTGGATACGTTGCACGTATCGTTTTCGCACGCGACACCAAAACGGTAACGCGGGCTCACCGCAACGTTCGATATACACCGTACACCCTAAACGCGCTTCGTTTCTCTGACAAACGGAGTGTGCTCACGTGTTTCGTATACACGAGAAAAGCCGGGGCAGCAGAGGGAACGCGAGAGGCAACAATTTATTTTCCGATTAAAAAGTTTGTGTATCGTGGTCAGCGATCATAATATCGGTTCGTGCCGGAGTCAGTGGTTGCTAACATTGGCCGCTTGAATAGTACAATATTGTATATAGTTGTAGCCATATGTGTGTATGTGTGTGTTTATATAACTAGCGTGTAGGGTGCCTATACCCGGGTACCAGCGGAGCTACAGGCACTACGAACGTTGGAGCTTTTTTTTTATTCGCCACCCAATCTACACACCAGTACAGTGGCCAGCTGGTCGAGCGGGGAAAAGCTCTCGTCCTACGAGGAGAACCAGTCAACCGCGTGACCGACCAGAACACATCCCCTCCGTGTTTCCCTTTGCTCCTTCATTCTCCTTCCTCTTTTTTCCAGCCTGTATACCGTTGCACGTTTCACCGCAACGCCAGATCGAGATATCGGATAAAGATTATATTCTCAACCCGCTCTGAACTACCCCCAACCCCGTATCTACCATCGCCGAAACATCTCTTGGGTCTACGAACGTTTTAGATCCCCGTTGTATTCGTGCTGGCCACAACCACATGCCACGCTGTGCGGCTCTTTTACACGATGAAACAGACCGAAGAGAGAACGACGAGAGGGAGCCGGAGGAGAGATAAAAAAAATAAGAATGATGTACTACTTTTTATGCAACGTCGCGAACAAACGCTGCTTTTCCTTTTTTCAACGATTTTCTTCGATGCCACGGAAGTACCAGGCATTTTATGCAATCGTGCGACTCGTGAAAAAAAAATTATAGATATAGGCACACATCCTCGAGCTTCATAAATACTTCAGTCCCAGACTTCGAAAATTTCGCAGCCCAGTTATCGCTGACTAATGCGCTTTCCCCTCCCCCGCGCTCTTTCGCTCTCTCTCTCTCTCTCTCTCTCTCTTTCTCTCTCTTTCGCGTTCTGGATATTAAATGCGAACGGGGAAAAAGCGAAAGGCGGAAAAATGCGGGATATAGGTTAAATAGAGAAAAGAGAATGGTCTTGACTTTGAGAAAAACCAGACGATAGAAATAGGTCATACGACATCTGGACGACGCAGGTACAACAGTGACATAGGCATAGTATTATAATTTTTTACTTCAAACTGAATTCATTTACGTTAACCAAAAGTTGTTAAATTAAAATGAGCTTCAAGATTTGTTTCAATTACATCAATTCCACTCGCCCGAATATTTAAATAATAAATATCATTCGATGACAATAAATATCGTTAAAAAAAAACCAAAAACATCTTTAAATCCGATTTAACCCGTTTTTTGATGTGTAATATCTTTCCGCTCGGTTTCTGGGGCACTGATTTCGCGAAAAGGGACGGAAGTGTGTAACAGGAAGCCCGAGAAGCGCGCGCTATTTGATTTGACCAATGAGCGCGCGCGGTGGTAGCGTTGGCCATCGGATGGTACCAATCCATTTTCCGAGAGGTTGGTACTGTCAGCCAACAGCGTGTGCGTGTGTGAGAAAGGGAAAGGGAAATAGAGGAGAACGCATCAGCTGTGCGCTTAACACACAGTGTTGTGTATAAAGTGTGCTGTTATATAAACCAATTTATATGTGTAAACTATATTAATAAATGTATTTACTATTGAGAATGTGTCTGAAAAAAGTGCATATCATGGATAAAAAATGCAAGTGAGTAATAATGAATAATTATTCGAATAAATATTTGAATATTTAGCTTTTTTAACTTTTGAGGTTAATTTCTGTCGCTGCTCAATTGATATTTTCTATTTTGATAAAAAAAAAAAACAAATTAATTAATAACACGGATAATTTCTTTGATATTAATAATTTCTTAAATATTTATAATTCCAATTTAATTGTAATGATTTTGTGAGTTGCAGAGATGGGTAAATCCAGAGCAGAATATATGCGAGATTACCGGCAGAAAAAACGTGAGGAAAAATGAAAAACTGGAAAGGTAGACCAAAAAACAGTGCGCATAATTCGACTCAGCGTAACAGGGATTTTCGGGCACGTGCAGCGAACTTAATTCTCTCACAGACATCAACGGCCGACCCAACTACCGCTTTACCAAATCTGGTTGTCAGTCATGCAACTTTACGATTGCTATCGTTGCCATTTTCTCCTACTTCGTCTACATCAACAGCGACAGCATGTAATACTTCGATGAAATGTCTCTGCTCTCCCCCAAATTGAATAAAAATAACTGTCTCCAATAACAAATTGCATTACTCCTAGCATTAATAAAATAAAATACAATTTTCATTAAAAAGATTTATTCTTCGTTACGAAAAATCATTTCAAATAATACCTGATCATTTTTTTCGGGATATAATGTTAGTGTTGCTTATTACCAAGGTGAGATGTCAGATGTTACACATCATATGCGACTACTGTAAGGGTCGCTTTTTTTTTTCCTCAGTACGTCTGTATATCCGGTCGAAGTGATAATCTATGACTACGATCTCTCCATTATACAATTTTAGGCGTAATATCGTTCCTCTTCGTGTGTATAACTCCATCATCGGGTACTCGAAAAAGGGTTCGGGCCCCTCCTAACCCTAGACATTGACGTAGTTTATTCAAACGACTTGAGTCAAGCGGTTGCATAAGCGAAAGCCATTGAAATAAGTAGGATCGAGTGGATGCGGCATTTGTGGGAGGAGGAGAGAAGGGAAGAGTGAAGTGTATATACCATTTACAGATGCCACTGAGAACCGAGAGCAGAGAGGAAAAGGGGTTGAGAAATGGGGAGAGAAGGAGGGTAAACCGGGCAACATGAGTCAGGAACACCACAATCCGGCGTCCTCTTTTTCGACCCTCACAGTCTCCTCTCATCCGATCCATTGGTCAAAACCCGATGATTGAACCCCCGCCCCTCGCCACGCAGCTTTACGCTCGATCCTGCGAAGGGCTGAACGCTGGGTAAGCTCGAGGAATTTTAACGTACCTCCCGAACGAAAGAACGTCCAGTTTTCTATCCCGCGATACCTATATATACGTATATATGTATATACTGCATTGTACAGACCGTGTTACATTTTTCCGGACGTAGAGATTCGGCTGGTCGTGATCGGGGACTACGGCCGGCACGCAAAGGGATAGAAAATCGAACGTGAACACGGAAAACACGAAGCATGCTGTGTAAGCAGATAAAAATACTTCGAGAATGAAACAAAAAAGAGAAGCACATGTCCGAACGTCCATTGCGGATGAGTGGAGTATGTTCACGTGTCCGGAGAATGCAACCGGGCATTCTATGTGTTTCTCTTTGTAGATCGTAAAACGATAGAGGACTTATCGTCGTGCATCGTTCACGTGTGTGTGCATGGTATGTGTCAAAGCTTTTTCCACGCACTTACGAGGCGCCGCTGATTTTTTTATACGATATCCCTTATACCTGTGGGCGAGAATCGAGCATAGTAAAAATGATACACAAAGTATCGAATCAGGTAAATAGCTGTATGGATGCCTTGCAGCAATAGCTTTGCTCCTGGATAGATGATAGGAGTGTGTCGCCTATATATTTTGTACTACACCCTTCATGACGTTCAATCCTTCATTTCAATTCCTCGTCTGCTGCGCTCGTTTTTGCCCTGAGAGAAAAATGACAGCCCAACTGCTCAAGATAATCGTTAAAGACCGCCAAAGATTTCTCTGATCACGAACGACCTTGCATCGCAGGAAAACGAAGCAATCGCTAATTCGAAATTTTGTAACGGGCCGTATGTTGTAGGATCATAGCCATCTAATGGATAGCAGAGTGATCAAAAAAGAAATATGGATCGCAAAGGCAAGGACGAAAGATTAGGAGACTCGGGGGAGGCAAAGACAGCAGGTCAGAAACCGGAAGAAAGGTCGTGAACGGAAAGCACGCGTCGCTTAGGCGTATACGGGGCCCAGAAGGGTTTTTTCGTCTTCTTCTTCTTCTGCCTCGTTCTTTTTCTTTGCAAAGTGCAATTTCCCGTAAACGTCGTGGATCCTGCCGCGCTCCTTTTCATGTATCACGTATAAATGTGAACTCTAGTTGGCTCGTGCGCGATCTTTCCCCGGGATGCGAAAGGGCTTGGTCCGTTCTCTCGGACCCTGGGGGTTGGAACATGTTTCGCTTCTACTCTTCCTATGGTTGGTACAGTGGCTGTATATATATGGACCCATGGCCAAAAGTCCCACAGCGACGACGAACTTTATCTATAAAAGTCGACGACGTCGGGAATAAAAGTAGCATTGTAACGACCATACTCTGATACACAGTAACATATAATGTATGCTACATACGTTTGCGATGATACGTAAAAAATTTGTGAGGGACAGAAACGATACCGGATGGACGAGGTAAATCGACACGTATCTAGTATGTACATGACATCGAACGTCACGATACTCAAACGGAAAATACAAAACTGTTACGAAAATATATTTAGTTCAACAAAGAATTGTATATTTTATAAGTGACATTCTGTATCATGTCAGGGAAAATATCCCACATATATCCCGAAGTATGTGGGATCAATGACTTTATATCTTCGGGAAGACGAGAATTATATAAAAATATTCTGTACGTATTTATCGACGTAACAGTACATTTCTTTACATTCATCTTTTTTCTATATTACGTTATTTGGCTTCGAACCGACTATTCGTATTTCCCAACAGATAGTAGGGTAAGTGAGGTAGAAAAAAGTACAGACAACGCGGTTTTGTCATTCTTCACTTACTATAAACTGTGGCCAAATTGGCGGGGATTTAACGCCGGATTTTTATTTTTTTCATTGGAGTATATACATACATACATTCCGCACATTTCCGCAATACTCTGTTTCAACGGCCGTTGAATAAAAGTAAACGTAGCGAAATAGAAAAATCCTTCGAAATACCGAAGAGATTCTGGCGTTTTCATTGCTCAGATATATAAATGCACAAAGCATTTTATTCGAGAGGTAGAGACGTACTGAAAGCAAAGCAAGATCATACGGAGAGGGTCGTGGATGGTATAATACATGTGCTATAGCTAGGAATGGTTGCACACCTGGGCTCTCTCTCTCTCTGTTCCTGTTTCCCTCTGTAGATCATTCGAAAAAGGTTTTCATGTCTGCATCGCAAGCTACCCCAAAGCTTTTTGAAAAGCTTCGTCTCTATAGGTATACATGTAAGTACACCTTCACCGTGAATCGTGCAGAGAAAAGCTGGCCAGACTTTTCAAACGATTTCTCGCTGTATCACGTGTATAGTGTGGTTCGAACCCCGTGGAATGCCGTGCATTTTCTTTGCCGACGAGAGCAATTCAAACAGCCGGAAACTGAGGCAATGAATGAAATCTAAAGTACGAGAAATATGAGAGATGGACAGAGAGAGAAAGAGAGATAGATAGAGATTAAGAGAGATGTCGATTGGACGAAATGAGGAAGAGCACCGCGAGGGATTAACGCTGGTATAGCCAGGATCAATCGTCGGGGAGCCTCGAGGGAAGATGAGCCGTGAGTGAAAGGATCGCCAGGGTTAGGGGTTGCGACAAGCCACAGCGGGAAGGGAAAAATACCATCGGCCTAAAACAAACAAGGCTTACCGCATTGATCGCCGTAATCCCAAACACGTACGTCCAAGAGCTACGTTTCCGAACTCTGTCTATATACCGGCGTCGCTTCCGTTACGGTTGTCCCGTCGATTCCACGAGACACAATCCTATATATTCATGTATATATTTCTCTGTCCCTCTTTCTATCGAACCTCCCTACCTTTGATGAATCGCACGAACTGACGAACGTGTCGTTCTCGGTTTTCTGTCTCTCTCTCTATCCCTCTCTCCCGCTGTGGCGAGGGTTGGAGTCCGCCGACAGAGGGATGAAGAAGAGAGAGAGAGAGAGAGAGAAACAGCGTTTGTGCAGCGAACGATGGAGACCTTCTATTCTTTGTGCTCGAATGCCCAACCACCGTCGTTCTACTCTAACAGTACGCGCGGATGGATGGATTGTCACAACAAGCGAACGAAATGGTAGACTAAACACTCACGAACGATCGTGACTGACGATCGAGAGGAGAATGGGGACGGAAAAGTCCGCGAAAACAACGGTTTCCAACAAGTGCTGATAACTACTAGACGCCGCGATATTTCGCCTACGAGCTGTATTCGTGTCATTATTTTTACAAAAAATATCGACTTTACATTGATAAAGTTTACTCTAAATAAATATTTCGGTATTTGTAGATTTTTGCAAAATTGTAAAGAAAATTAACGTTTTGTTTTTTTCGTCTTTTACTTCCCTTTAAATGTCTATCGGATCGGAAATTTTTTAACAGCCACGGACGGCGCGAGTATGAGAATCCGAACGCACAAAATTTGGAAACGAATGCGCCCGCGCGCGTGTTAACGTCCCGATGGCTGAAAATGGTTAATGAGGAGCAGATTGGATTCCAGGGTTGAGAGCGGTAACGGGGATGAAGAGCGTGAAACGAGGGGCGCGTCTCACACCCGGCCGCGTGTCGAAAGGGTGCAAAAGCGGGATAGAATGAGAGGCCGCGCCGGGCACGAAAAACGGAACGAGTAATTAAGGAATCGGTTAATTTTAGGGTCATATTTTACGCAAACCCACCCTCGTTCACCAGCGGGTCTGCTCTCAACCCCTTCGTTCGAAATCGCCAGTAGAAAATCCAACGGCACATCCAACGAGAGAAAGAAAGCGGCAAACGCGTATACACCGAGGAATGAGAGTAACAAGGAAAAAAAATGAGAGAGAAAAAGGTAGAAGAGGTTGAGGTACATTTAAATCTTCTCACTCTTGTTTCTCTTTCCGTTCTCAATGATTTATATCCTAAGGGGTAGATCGAACATGTGCTACGTATTAAAATTTCGCGCTCTTTCTCTTTCTCTCTCTCTCTTTTACTCTCGCCCTTATTCACCCTGACCCACCGGTTACGTCTGTACGTTTCACCGAAAGACCCTGATTAATGACCAGCACCGGTAATTTCGAATTTCCGGAGGTCGAGTGAGGTCTTCCACCATCCGTACTCCAACCACTTGCTCGTTTTGTCCTTTGAGCATGCGACCAATGATTCCCCCGGAGTGATTTCCGCAATAAGGTTTAAACGCCAAAACGCCAGTTCTCTTGCCCCTTATACGACAGTTGTCCACAATTTGGATCGTCAGTGTGTGTGTGTTCGTGTTGAAGCTAACTAATAATCTCTATCTCCTGAATGGAATGTACCTTATGTAACGTTCAAATCTGTAACGGCCCACTGAATTGTAGACATACATTGTCTCTGTTGACTCGCGTATTTACTGGTTACGGTGACAAACGAGAGAGAAGAAGAACGTCGAGACAATGGACGAAGAGTTCAACGCGAGATCCTGTGATGTACGGGCGTCATTGTGTCACCTATTTGTTATTATTATTATTATTATTCCTTCAAACCGCTCAAATATATATACGGACCATCTGACAAACTGTGCATCACCTTCAATTCTCTCTATTAATCCTCTTAATTTCAGAAGTGGCATATTACCTTACACTTATACTCATATATAAATGAATTTTATTTATATACGAGGTCTGTTAAAAAAATATCGCGAATCTTGAATTTCCGCGGGCTACGTATATTCGATTTTCGATTTTTTTGTGGCGTTACGTTGGTACTAATGTCCCTCACTTATGCTGAAAAAATCGGCCATTTTGAATGTTTAGTTAATTGTTGACAGCTGTTTTGGTTAGACGTGTTTCGGCTTGTCTTCAATTTTTGCCTATTCCAAAAAAGCAGCTTCCATTGCGATGATTGAGCTTTGGTTTCCACGTCATAACCATAAACCCATGATTCGTCACCAGCTATGACCCTCTGGAGCAAATTTGGGTCGTCGCGGACCGCGTCCAACAGCTCCTTAGCAATGTTAACGCGACACTGTTTTTGTTCGAAATTGAGCAATTTGGCCCGAATTTCGCGGTGACCCGTCTCATGCCCAAATCATTGGTAAAAATCGAATAGCACGAGCCAATCGATATGTTTAGTTCCTCAGCAACTTCTCTAACGATGATTCGACGATTGGCCAATATTATTTTCTTCATTTCATCAATGTTTTCGTCTGTTGTTGATGTGCTCGGGCGTCCGGAACGCATTTCGTTATTCGCATCTTCTCGGCCCTCTGAGAACATTTTGTACCACCCGATAAACGTTGCTTTGGTCCAAGGTACCTTCACCATATGCCACAGTCAACATTCGGAATGCGTTCGCGCACTTAATTTTGTTTTTCACACAAAATTTCATACAGATTCTTTGATCGAAGACAAGCCAAAACATGTCTAACCAAAACAGCTGTCAACAATTAACTAAACATTCAAAATGGCCGATTTTTTCAGCATAAGTGAGGGACATGAGTACCAACCTAACGCCACAAAAAAATCGAAAATCGAATATACGTAGACCGCGGAAATTCGCGATACTTTTTGAACAGACCTCGTACATCGGTAGCTTATAGTGGCGTAAAATGTTCATGCACGTTCTATTCGAGTAAACGACATTTCTCTTTAATTTCCACAAAATTCGTTGAAGTTTTCCTCATCATTTCAAATTTATTAAAATCGTGATTAAGTACAAAAAATCTATATTAATGGTCGTATGGACGAAGAGACGTTACGCGCTAATGATTGAAGTTGTCTGAGTTCGATTAAAGTTCCACACGGATTTTCTCATGCGAGAGAGGAAACTGAAAAGAAGCGTGCCCGTGCTCGTGATTTAAAGGAAAATTCACGTACTAAAATGACGGTGATTGCGCTAGAATCTCTGGCTTTCCTCCCTCCATTCAGTCTCTCTCTCTCTCTCTTTTTCTCTCTACACGTTTCCTCTCCTCGTTGCTGTATATCTTATTTCTCTCTACACCCTAGGGCACATTATGTCTCTTACTCGTTACTCCCCGACGGCGAACAACTTTTCTCGAGCCAGGAGAGTGAGACCCCGAGCGCTTGCTCGAATGAGCTTAATTATAATTTTCCACCGAGTTTAAGTTACTCCGTTGGTCTGGCAGACGGGTGTGCTGCGTGTCCCCGGGCTCTCTGTCGTTGCCCTGTCGAGCGCGTTCGAAACGAGTCCCTCGTCGTCCTCGTCCTCGTTCTCGTCGTCCCTCTCTCACCCTTGTTCCAACGAGCCAGCGCGCCAGCCATGTGCTCCCCCCACCCCAGTCATCCCTTTATATATTTTTTCTCTTCTCCACGTGAATTCACTCGAAAAATTACGAGTCGAGCTATTCTACTATGTATTATACGTATTTAGACTCAGTATCGCATCCAGCAACGTCGTTGTTACCTTTTGATTATTATTATTATTATGATTATTATTTATGGCCGATAGCCTGGAAGACGATCTCGGATCGTGCTGCACACCCGAACGGGACGCTAGATAGTCCTTCAACGCCCGTGTGTTCGATCGAATCTAGAGGGTTATCCCTATAAAGTATTATTAGTTCAACCGGTGGTGAACCTCAAATCGTTTCTAGGTCGCTGGGGGGCATGATTCCTATTCTAGTCAACTTTATACGTGAATCGCTTTGAGACCTGGAAAACATGTCGACGTAGGGGTATCCCGAATGCGACTAATTTCGAACAAACGCCCAGTTAGATACACTTTTGTGAAGTGGTCCTAAAAAAAATTCGATCAATTTTTCGAAATTTTTTAGACAGTTTGACGAACATTTGACGTATCCTATGTTTGTATTTATTATAATATTTAAATACGCGGAATGTATTTAATCGTTATACGTAATCCCAGCGTGGTATACGAAATGAAAAATAAAGTAATAATATTTGTAATACAATTTTCGTCGCGATAACTGATAAAAATTGTTACATTCTTTCATTCATAGTATTCTGGAAGTCAGAATAACCGGACGACTGAAACCTAGAGGAGAAAGTATGAAAATTGGGCAAAAGATTGTACTTAGAGTTGAAAAAGTCAAATAAAAAAATACCTATTACAAAAAAGCGTCGGAACGAACTTTTTTTTTTCTTTAACGTCACATTGATCAAACGACGAGGATGGAGAAAAAAGGTTCGAGTACGAGAGTAGGAGTGTGACGATGCTTATACCTTTTATGAGCGTCGACGGCTGGCAGTTAGCCGACAATTTAAACAATTTTTAACTTCGACGTCAACTCGCGGTCAATGGACTCCACGACTCGTCTATAGAACACCTCCAGCAAAGGTTCAGTTCCGTAATACGATAGTGGGTGGCTGTGGATAGAAGGTTCGCGGTCACAGGCGGTATCCCCGAAGGGATGGTCGTTTCCACTGATGCCCGTGTCCCGGCAATTCTCTCGGGACACAATGATAAAAAGTACGTGCAGCCGGTGGTATATACGCGTCGTCCACCTAACTTCGCAATATGTAATTATAATAATAGTTAAAGTTTTAAATCGATACGAGTAACCGAGGGGGTGCTCTTGGCCACGTCTCGCCTTGGATATACGGTGGAATTAAAATAGGCTACATGTCGAGCACGGGGTTAAACCCAGTGACGATGGATGGAGGAAGTAAGGACTAAAAGAGAATTCACACGAAGTTACACATGTAAATGAGAAAAATTAATGAACAGCAAAAATAACTGGTATAATTCATTACCAATTTAAGTATAATTGCCCAAAATAATTGTGTTTTTTTGTAGACTTTTGCGGTTTTCCGTACGAATAACGATACAAATGAATGACGGAACTAATTATCAATTTTTAATTTGATATCATTAGATATTTGGAATTAATCAACGTGAATGTAAACTGTTTGTAATTTATTATTACTACTCGAAGTAATAGGAATTGATGTCAAATCAGTTACAATTTTCGCGAATAATTCGTAATTGATCATTTTTCATTACTACTTCAACCCTGTCAAGTGAATACACGAGCAGTAGTAACGGGCAAACTATGTCAGACGGAAAACTTTTTTTTTCAACCTTTCAACTTTGACTACGCGTCTTGATCAAAATTTTACAATCCTTTCATCGTATTTGTAATACATTTTTTAAGTTGGCGATGAAGGATTATTGCGTTTTAGTATCTCGTCACGAAGTTTTATGAATCGTACAAAAAATGATCATCTGTATAAAACTTCGTTCTCTCAACCATCCTTTCACTCTGTTATTCGTCTTTCTTACTTCTTTTTATTTTACTCCCGGTATTAATATACATACATATTCACGTTTACTACTTGCTCATTAACGAGAGGTCCGTGAACTCTGGTGCTCGAGTGTTTTGCGGTTTTTTTCTCCAATACCCACCGATATAATACTGTCTAGTACAGTCTAGAGAAAACCGCGAAAGCTTCACGAACTGGTGCAACATATATAACAGCTATATCCAGCAGTGGTAACGGCAGATTTTGACTATCCTGACGTGTGTATACATTAGGGTGGCCCATTTTATAAAAATTTTCAAATTTTCGTGTTCACATATTTTCAAATAATACTTGAGTATAAACAAAGACGTTATGATTTTTTTTAGATTTCTAAACTCAAATATAAGTCTGCGCTAATCATCCAAAGTTTAAGTGAAATATTTGACCTACTGGCAATTTTAAGCAGTAAACATTGGTCAGAAGTCAAATGGTTTTATCGCAGTCCCTTTCAGGTAGAAAAATATCGCATGGACACATTGAACATTTCTGTAGTCATGAGTAATACCTGCCCATGTTCCGAATGTTGCAAATGCTAGCAGCAAGCAGCAAAAGTAGTGGGGGTACCGCTCGCAAGGACAGGTTATGTCGGTGTGATCTCTGTGCTTCGGCTTTCGGTTAGGATAATAAAGGAACGAAGCTCTTCGTGCATACTCGGTTTTCCACCTGATGACGGGATGACCATTATCCAATTGTATGAACTAGCAAAATTTTGCTTTCTATAATTTTAGCGAAATATCTTATGAAATATCACTTATCAGTGAAAAATAGTCATTTACGTTAAAGTATCTTACTTCCGTAGGATTTTTTAAGAATATCAATTTGTGTTTACACCGACATACCAAGCGCTTGTCCGAGGTAGCCCCACTACTTTTGCTGATCGTTGCTAGCAACTGCAATATCCGTACACTTACTATGATAATAATTATACCTACACTAATGTTCCTACCTTTCTATATGAGGTACGACATCGAAAAGTACTTTCAACTATGTCAAAGTAATTTGATAAAATCTGTGAAAATTTTATTTTTCCATTAACAAGAGTTTACCTTTTCAGAGATGTATTTTAACTCATCTAAAATGTTAATGAAAAACTAAGCCATTAGTCACCAGAGAAGTCAAATTTGATATAAAAATTTAGTTAATAATGCATTTGTATCATCTATAGAACTGGAAGCTATTTCTATTGAAAAAAAAAGATTTTGAAATGATGAAAAAATTAAATATTTATGATACAGTTTGGTGAGATATTGTTCTCAATTTTTTGACTAGAATTAGTTATTATAACTAATGATTCAGATTCAAAATCATATAGTGGAATCGTGCATCTCGTTACCTCTCTTCACCGATACCTGAGAACCCTACCCGAGAGGAATATTTTTTCAGAAAAGGGCTACCCAGCCAGTTAACCCTCTCACTTTCACTGTTTGTGATACTTGTAAATGCACCTGATAATCCCAACACCTGATTCTTCTAAAAAATTGAAGAATTTTTCATCGCCTTTCTTTTAATAATGTAATGCCAGATATTTCTTTTTTTTGTGTAATGATAATTCGATAGTTAAATAATCACTTAACGTATTTTGAATAAGATCCGTCCATTTTAAGCGGTCCGTAGAAGCTTTCGAAAACCCTCGATTTTCACCAAAATCGGATTTTTTATTTCAATAACAAATGGAAAAAATAAAAATAAAAAAAACTTCATTATGTTCATTGACGTTTTATAAACAACTTCCAGAAGAAACACATAAATAATCTCAATAATTATATCACCAAATTTTTATTAAAAAATTCATTACGCTCATCGTGGTCTAAAGTTCATAAAGAATTAAAATCATTAGCGTAGACTCATATTTGAGTTTAAAAATCTGAACAAAATCATAACGTCTTTTTTTTATAGTCAACTATTATTTGAAAACATGTGAACATGAAGATTTGAAATTTTTTATAAAATGGTCCACCCTAGTATACATGCATATGTATATGAAAAAAGAAGCCGAGGAGTGTTTCGAATCGACGAGCCGTGTGTACGATGTGTACGTCGAGAACAACGCGGTGATGAAATTTTTGTCAGCGGAAATACCAGAAACGCGTTTTCTCTCCCTTTGACGAAAGAAAGAGGTATTTTTGATAGCCTGTTGCCCGGAGGGATGGATATACACCAGTGTGATTTGTACATTATACGTCTATATAAATATATGTGTATTTTCATCGTATTTTCGCGCTCACCCTGTCTCTTTTTCTGGGACCAACCAGTCCGATAAAGTCAGAACACAAACCGGGTAATATGCAAATAGCGCTGTTGCTGCTGCTGCTACGATCACATATATCGTTTCGCAAGTACGATCGGCACATTGGGGGGGGGGATCGTCGTAGGGAATGCACGAGAGACAGAGAGAAATGCGAAAACGAAGGTGAGAATATAGACGAGATGAAAAAGGCTGAAATGGCGACCAATAAACAGAAGTGCACGCGCATTTCCAGATAGATAGATGCTTGATCGGTCAGATGACCCCGATGCTGTGATTCTTTTGGTGTCTGTACGTGTACATATAGATAAATATATATGTTGGTATATCGAGTGAACACAGAGACGCTAGGGGCTTTCAACGTTTTTTCGTATGCTGCTGGTATCGGCTTTGATCATAACGGACGTCGGAGTCTCTCTCTCTCTCTCTCTCGAAGTGTAGCATGCATACAGGGTAAGCTCGATTAATTAATGAGTCAGCCGCGATCCAGACTCATAGACAGAAATATCGAACGACAGAGAGATACAGAGTGAGGAAGATAGAGAGAGAGAGAGAGAGAGATTGAGAGAGAGAGAGAGAGAGAGAGAGGAAAAGCTTTGTGTCTATCGCGTTTCAAGATTCCTGCTGGTTCCACATGCAATCACTCGCGCTCTTTCGTTCAATGTCTCTCTCTCTCTCGTTCCATCGTTTCTGTAGGATGATCCCATCGTATCATCGACTCCATATAGGGTATCAAGAATCCCAAAGCTCGCTATTTTCATGCTGTAATCATTGTATACACGATTGCTATCGAACAAACGAGCTATATGAAACCGTATAAATTAACGTGAAAATAGATGTGGGTGATGTTGATTCATATAGCATCATACAATTCGATGTTAATCACAAATCCGAAAAAATTCGATAAAATAGATATTTTTTTATTCAAGCATCGTGTTTTTTCAACAGTTCCTGTTATGGAAACAAAAAAAAATCGTGGAATAAAATGACTCGGGTACATTTTTGTAGATTTCGTTTTTTTTTGTATGGGTGGAGACTGTATAAAACACATGGAATTGTATAGAAGGAACGTGTGAATACATATATGTATACGAAAGTTTGAGAATATCCGAAGAGAGAGAAAGAGAGAGAGAACTAATTTCCAGGGAGATATATATGTTTATGGTACAGGATTATATATGAATGTATAGGTGTATAGTAATGTGGTAAAACAAGACTGCAGTAGCCGAGTCGACGATGCCGTAATTAAAATAGTTTACAAGCGTACACGGCTCTTGCTTTTCATCTCCGTCTCTCGCTACCCCTCTCTCCCTCACTCGCACCCTTCTTCTCGTATTCTCTGTACAACCTGTAATACACCGAACGACCCACGAGTTGATGGGACCAGGAGTACTTTACCCATAACTGAAGGCGAAAGAGGCCATGGGAAAAGGCATGGGGAGAAGCACAAAAGGGACGTGTGAGTGTCAGTATATATATATATGCGAAAGCGGATAGATGGGAGTAAAGGGTTGAAAACGGATATTGTCGGATGGACAACATATTCTCGTTTGCCTAAGGTCGGGGCTTGCAATGGGGTTACGTCATATGCTCAGCGAATGTAAACACATCGAACATTTCCTTTGTAGCGATCGGGAGGGTGCGACAGATTGGAAAATATTTGTCCGTGTCATACTCGAGATTCGCAGCACCGCGAGACATTCGCTCACTCTATTCGGGCGTATAACACAAGTCCTCCAACTCCATAGTGAGCAAGTGGCTATCGTACAGTATATCGTTTCTTCGCCGACTACTCCCGCAACACAATGCTAATTCTGATTCTTTGTCATCCCATACTCCCTCAAAGTAACACCTCCTGATAGCTAACGGTTGAAATACTTTTTAACGAAATTGGCTAATTGCCTGAGAAAAATCGAACTTTTTTGTATCTAATAAATGTGAATTGTAAAATTCAACGATTTTCTTTTAACGATATACGAGGTCTGTTCAAAAAGTATCGCGAATTTTGAATTTCCGCGGGCTACGTATATTCGATTTTTGATTTTTTTGTGGCATTAGCTTGGTACTCGTGTCCCTCACTTATGCTGAAAAAATCGGCGATATTGAATATTTAGTTAATTGTTGACAGCTGTTTTGATTAGACGTGTTTTGGCTTGTCTTCGATTTTTGCCTATTCCAAAAAAGCAACTTCCATTGCGATGATTCAGCTTTGGTTTCCACGTCATAACCATAAACCCATGATTCGTCACCAGTTACGACCCTCTGGAGCAAATTTGGGTCGTCGCGGGCCGAGTCCAACAGCTCCTTGGCAATGTTAACGCGACGCTGTTTTTATTCGAAATTGAGCAATTTTGGCACGAATTTCGCGGCGACCCGTCTCATGCCCAAATCATTGGTAAAAATCGAATAGCTCGAGCCAATCGATATGTTTAGTTCCTCAGCAACTTCTCTAACGGTGATTCGGGGATTGGCAAATATTATTTTCTTCACTTCATCAATGTTTTCGTCTGTTGTTGATGTGCTCGGGCGTCCGGAACGCATTTCGTTGTTCCCATCTTCTCGGCCCTCTGAGAACATTTTGTACCACCCGATAAACGTTGCTTTGGTCCAAGGTAACTTCACCATATGCCACAGTCAACATTCGGAATGCGTCCGCGCACTTAATTTTGTTTTTCACACAAAATTTGATACAGATTCTTTGATCGTTTTTTTGGAATAGGCATAAATCGGAGACAAGCCAAAACACGTCCAACCAAAACAGCTGTCAACAATTAAATAAACATTCAAAATGGCCGATTTTTTCAGCATAAGTGAGGGACATGAGTACCAACCTAACGCCATAAAAAAATCGAAAATCGAATATACATAGCCCGCGGAAATTAACAATTCGCGATACTTTTTGAACAGACCTCGTAACATCTAAAATGGATTAAATAGATTTTCTTGAAATCAAAATACAAATCGTGTGAAATCACTTGTCTAGTTGAAATTCCCTGAATACGATATTTCAGTAAAAAACAAATCAGAGTAATCAGGATAATGTCTAACCTTTGCTCGAACTCTGTATAATCGGCCTAAAACTGTGGTTACTACAACGGTGACAACAGGGACACGACGATAGTCCGCTATTGCACGGTTCAGAATTTTCAGCTTACGATATGTTAGAGCTTAAGGGGGGGGGGGGGGGGGGGTAGGGTTTAAAAATTATTTTTTTTGCATTTTTTTATTTATTTTTTTTCTGAATGAACAATATGTCGAAAATATTGTGTATAAATTTTAAGTCAATCGGAGTAAAACTAACGGAGTTACAGTGGATCAAACGACCGGCCGTGATACCTGATTTTCACGTATAAAAAACTTTAAATCGATTTTCCCGAAAACGTCATTTTTGAAGTTTGTGAACATTACAACTCATAATCTACTGAACCGATCTTTTTGAAAATTTAAACATTACTTCTTCACATAAATCAACAGGTAATCAGGAGGAGTTCTTTTTCAATTTTTTTATAACAAATTAAGCGCGATTTTTTAGCTAAAATTGTGTTTTTCACTTCCAAGTGCTGCAAAAAATAGAAAAAAAAAAAAAACTCTTCCAGATTACCTCGAGAAATACATCACCTTTAAAATGCATATCAATTTTTTTGTTTGAGATGATCCGGTAACGAGTTATAATGTTCACCGCAAAACCACTTTTTTCAAGGCACCTCTGGAGATTCAACGTCACCGGCTTATTTATCAATATTTTTCATTGAAAATTTTTTCTGAGATACTTCAATAGTTGTACAATAATATGTAATTCTATTTAATAAAATTATATTACTCATGTCGCCGCAAAAAAATCATAAAAATATGCTTTTTTTTCGCCTTTAAAACCCTACCCCGCCGTTAACTACTTTGTATAGGTTTTGTACAATATAGGAACGATACACCAGGCATTCATCTAGAATTACCGTTGACGAGAGAGAGAGAGAGACAGAGAGATAAAAAGAGGATAATTTGAGTAACGAAGCGAAAGGACTCTCTAAAGTGTACCGGTGCGAGAACAATATTGCTTACGTTTGTTTGTTAAATGTCATTATCCGGTCGCCGTATGATAGTTAAGTTGGGGGAGTAATTCGAACGCGAAGTGATCTGAGTGTATATTCCACATATGCATTAGATCTACTTCTACTTATGTGTAACGATATCGTTTATAGAGGAAAAGAGAGAAAGAGAATTGAGGGTGCGTTGAAAAAGAGGGTCGACAACTGTCAAAAGAATATGAAGAAAAAACGTTCAACCCCCGACTCTCTGGTTTGCGGATGTCGAGGTCGAAGGGTGCAGCACCCAGTGCCAGGCCGTCCCTGATCCGCACAGTCTCACACTTTCTCTTTCTCTGTTAGCGTCGGCATATTGTAATGCGTCGAAAAGTTGGCGAATAAATCGAAGAAGCGTTGAGAGTAAAATTAGATAACAACTCCCGTTGGCTGCCTCACGATGGCAGGGGTCGGTTGAGCGATCTCACTCTGTCCCTCCGTGTTCTTTAAATATATAGGCATATATGTGTCTGTTTCTCTGGTGCAAGAGGGCAAAGCGATGTGCGATGCTGGCTAGTGGAATAGAGAGTAAGGAAGAAAACGACTGCGACGTGAAGAGAAAGAGAGAGAGAGAGAAAAAACGAGCGAAAGGGGGGCACGTCTCGAACTTTTAAGGACCATCCTCTTATTCTACTTCCACTTTTTCGCCACCCTCGCGTCTCTCGCTCCCTTCCTTTCCCTTCCGCGAGTCAGTCAGCCAGTTTTCGCTCTGCCTCTGTCGGCCTGGTCCACCATCACAGAGAGCATATCTCTCGACTTTTCCGTGCCTTCCTCTTACGCCCTTGCATTTGGAATACTGTCGGTTTATTTCTCTTGCAAGAAAGAGAAAGAGAAAAAATATCTTCTGCCGTATTTTCACCTTATATCCATCCGAGCAAGAAGTCATCCACATCTTCCGAAGTGCACCGGTAGTTTCACCGACGACACTCGGATGAAAAGGATTTTCTACTTCTGTTTCTTTTTGCACCCCCCGGCCCTCGCGGCAGCCGTCGACAGTCATTTATCTACAATTTACGTTATTAGCCGACTAGCAGTCTGCCTCTTGGGACGAAGTAACATCTAGCGTGTATTTCAACATTTCTTTGAGTCGTGGATAATGAATTTATGTGCGTCATCTTTTTACCAACAGGGCACTGTCATGCTTTAGAAACAATGTGTCGTTGCACTTCACATTTACGCGATTGAAAATTCAATTAAGGTAGTAGTCTGGTCCCTTGAGCCGATTTTCATGTCTTTTTCGGAGGGCGTTTTTTTGTAGGAAAATAAAAATGAATCGTTTTGGATATTTAGGATGTTTTTATTTACATATTAAAGATACAAAAAAAAATTTGTTTGAAAAAATTGTATAGTTTATTATTATTATTATTATTGATCGAACTTGGCACCTCGAAAAAAGCGCGTGGGTGGCCCGGTCATTTTGGCTCTTGATGTTATCTGAAATAAAAAAATCTTGATAATTCTTAATTAGTCCGCCATTTTGTTATTTATCCATGAAATTTAACTTCAATAGTTCCGACCAGAATGACATGTCTATAGATTAAGAATTATCAAGAATTTTTGATTTCAGATAACATGAAGAGCCAAAATCACCGGGGCCACCCACGAGCTTTTTTTTCGAGGTGCCAACTTCGATCAATAATAACAATAATAATAAGCTATTAAATTTTTTCAAAACATTTTTCTTTGTATCTTTAATATGTAAATAAAAACATCCTAAATATCCAAAACGATTCATTTTTATTTTCCTACAAAAAAACGCCCTCCAAAAAAGACATGAAAATCGGCTTAAGTTACCACACTACTACCTTAAGGTTATATGTGTGGAACCAAAAGCATTATGTCAGATAATATGCAACCGGGCAATTGAGTATTGTTAACTATGCCAAATTAATGATGCTGTTATGTTCATATTACTTTGCAATACTCAAGATATGAAAATGAAATAAATGAATTCTTCTGAAATTTTTCGTGAATATCGCCCTCCGCTCCGTTTTGTCTTTCATCTCGGAGAAAGGTGTTCAACGTTGCAATAACTCTGATCTGTGAAGCTTTATAATTAATTTTAGATTGAGCGAGAGTCGCTACCGTAGCTGATGCTGTGAGGAAGCTCTTCCGAGCCCAACAGAGCACAATATAAAGCTCAACGAACCGAGTCGCGGGTTCCCGCGACCTTTAAGATGGGCTACGAAACGGAAACAACGAAGCGAGAGCGGTAAGACGAAGAACCATAGGTTTGATGATTCTTTTAACGAAACGAGCAATGATTGGGGAAACTCGACGAATATGTCGTATAAACCCGCGTTGAGGGGCAGAGGGGAAAGGGGGGTCTGAAAACGGGAAGGAGAAGAGTGAACGGAGTTCCGTGGATCAAACGAGCTATTAAACCCGTGTTACACCTCCAGCCTTCGGAGCCTTTTGAACCCTCGAGCTTCTGGCTCTCTTGATACTGGAAGCTTGCCGAGCTCCTCCTGTTCCCGAGGAACGCCTAGGCGCGCCCTTGTCACGCGTCGTTGGTGAAGCGATGGTCTGCCCATTACATCCCACTACTACTGAAGCAACCCTCTTCCTATACTCTTTTTCACTGTACGAGGCCTCCTAGCTCTCCACTTTCTTTCATTTTCTCGTGACGATCGTAAATTCCAAATTTCCTTTTATCTCCTTTACTACACGAGGCTGTCATGATTCGACATTTTGTCCTTTACTTAGTGAAATTAAACGAGAAAGCGTGCGGTTATTGCTTATGAATGGATGAGACTCGACAACGATTGGTTCGAGACTCTCCGGAATAACTAAATCATTTCGAGGTCGAGGTTCGTCCAACGTACCCTTAAGATTGTTTCATTTATACAATCTCGACAACAAATTTCATTCGTACACAATTTCAATAATCGCAATGCGATGAAAATTTGAGAAAAAAAATCGAGCATACCGAGAAGCCACTGAGAACATCGAATTTGTCAATTTTTGCTACAAACTTATACGTGAAACTTCCTGTGCTCATCAGTAGAGCTGATATTGTACCGACGGAAAATCGTCGATCGTTCGTATTCCTCTAATGTCCTATATTCCAGAGAGACGATTTTACACCATATAGCACAGAATCTATAACGAGATCTAATTTGTCCCCCGTGTCCTCCTCTACTCTCCGCCCGACCGTCAAAGTAGCACGAGGGAACGGCGTTGAAATACATCGTTCGAACGAGAGAACTCACTGTCTGGCTTGTCCGTCGGGTTTGTGCCCTCTGCAACGATCGGTTGTACGATCGAAATTGGTAAAATCCTCGGTAAAATGTATAGAGGGAGAGGCCAAAGAGCACACGGTATACGTGCGGTTTGCGGCGGACCGCGCACAGGGGAGCGGCCCAAAGGTGAGAGAGTGAGAGTTGGCGCGACCTAGCTCGACTACTGGGGATCAGGAATAATCATTCGCAGCATCGAATACATTATCCGTGCAATTTATTTGGGTTTGTTACGGTTTTGTTTCCATGATTTAGTGAAAGATCTCTCGTTTCATCCCTTACCCCTCTCGTTCGATGTCTCTCTCTCTCTCACTCTCTCTCTCTCATTCGTTTTCAGTAAGCGAATTGCTGCTAGTACACTACACGTATTGTATATACTATATATATGTACCAATGAAATGGGCGACAAGCGAGGGCCGTGGTGTATATACCATTTACACTCCCTACTGGCAGAGCAATACCACGACCCTAGATTCATCTCTCGCGCTCTCTCTCTCCCTCTCTGTACCCCGTCGCCGTCACCGCATGTACACTACCCCTTTCCCTCCGGCCCCTTTTTGGCTGTTGTGTATGCGCACCTATTGATTCTCGACGAGAGAGTAATGTTCTTCCATTAATGATCACGTGCTGAATAAATCATTCGATAAAACGGACCCGCTGTCCGTACTGCCTCGGCCTCGTTGCTGCTGTTCTGTACCGTACTGTACTGTATATATACACACATAAATATATATGTACACACCAGTCAACAGCTCGCAGTCTCTCTCTCTCTCTCACCCCCTCAATCACTATATGTGCTCAACCGAGATCTGTTCTCCGAATCGTTCCTACAAACCTGCCGGACAAGCACCAACAAATTGGCATCGTCGGACCAACTGCCGGATAAACTGGGCTGAATATATTGATAGATACCTGTATATATATATACTTATATGTATAGGCAAATTCGGAATTTTGCGTAGGCTTCCTATGACGAAGAGGGGGTTTGCAGTTCGAGGCTTTCGCGTGGCACGATTCATGGTGCACACCCTTTTCCTTCATTCCTATTTATCCTGTATACTATTGGTATATATCAACTCCTCTTAGTTGAGGTCAGTCGACGACTACTTTACCCGAGTGTTCTCACCACTTGATCCCACTCGTCGAAGATTAAATGTCCGTCCCGTATTACAACTAACCTTATCCACTTGGGTATATACAGGGTGACAATTATACGGTGCCCATGTATTTTTTACTGCTTTGGCGTTGAAAAATGGGGGGGTGTAAAAAGCGGTTTCCGAAGGATTTTGGATGCGCTTTTCGAAAAAAATATGTCGCTGATGTGGGACGTACCGTTTTTGGGTAACGAGACATTTTTTTTCGCAAAAAATTGAAAAAATGCTTTTTTATTTTTGAACAATAATGTCCATTCAATTCTGTACATGAAACACTGGTCGCAAACTCGTTTCAAGGTTTTTATCGTGGAGAAAAAAAAATTTTAACTTGCATATTTTGTGAGTCTATCCGTCTTTAATTTCGAGAACGGTGGAACAACTACAGCAGTAGTGATGTTGGATCACGTAGTCTCTGTCTGATTTCACGTGCGTCGGAGAATGAGGTTCAGAAGGCCATGACTATCACGACGAGAAGTGACATAATGCTAAAACTTGGATCCAACGAAAATTAAATACAGCAAGACCGGGCAAACGTAGCTCGGCCGATCCTTTTTTGATTAACGATAGCCGTCGTATCTTTATCGAATAATTATGAAGGATCATTCGGCATCGTTTATCAAAGAAGGTGAGGTAAAGTTACGTTTGTCTTATCTTAAATAATTTTTTTTTGCGTGAATCTAAGGTTTTCGCGCATCGGTCCATCGCGCTTTCACAAGGCACGTTCGCTGCAAATTGTCCGGTTTATCAATGGTTTTCGTCGCCTTGTAATTAATGCACATGACGCAAAAGGTCTCCGTTCATGAAAACCTTGTATGCATACAAAATTACATAAGGCGAGACAGGGCAAACGTAGCTCGACCGATCATTTTTTCATTAACGATATCTCATCTCGATCGAATCGTTTTAAGACCATTCTGAACACTAATTTTACAACTATTCCGAAGACTAATGTTGGTCTTAAAACTAGTCTTCGGAGTGGTCTTAAAACTGGTCTTGAGAATTGTCTTAAAACTGGTCTTGAGAACGGTCTTAAAACTAGACTTTAGAATGGTTGTAAACTTGACCTTGAGAATGATCTTGAGTCTTCAGGATGGTTGGAAAACTAGTGTTGAGAATGGTCTTAAAACTAGTCTTTAGAATGGTTGTGAAATTGGTCTCCGGAATGGTCTTAAAATTAGTCTTGAGAATGGTCTTAAAACTAGTCTTCAGGATGGTTGTGAAACTAGTATTGAGAATGGTCTTCAAACTTGTCTAGGTTTAAGACCATTCTCAAGACCAGTTTTAAGACCATTCTCAAGACTAATTTTAAGACCATCATCAAGACTAGTTTTACACTCATCTTGAAGACTAGTTTTAAGACCATTCTCAAGACTAGTTTTAAGACCATCCTCAAGACTAGTTTCACAACCATCCTGAAGACTAGTTTTAAAACCATTCTCAAGACCAGTTTTAAGACCATTCTCAAGACTACTTTTTAGACCATCCTGAAGACTAGTTTTAAGACCACTTCGAAGACTAGTTTTAAGATCATCCTCAAGACTAGTTTTAAGATCATCCTCAAGACTAGTTTTAAGATCATCCTCAAGACTAGTTTTAAGATCATCCTCAAGACTAGTTTTAAGACCACTCCGAAGACTAGTTTTAAGACCAACATTAGTTTTCGGAATAGTTGTAAAATTAGTGTTCAGAATGATCTTAAAACGATTCGATTGAGATGAGATATAGTTAATGAAAAAAGGATCGGTCGGGTTACGTTCGCCGTCTCGCTTTGTGTAATTTTGTATGGACAAGGTTTCCATGCACGGAGACGTTTCACGTCATGGGCATTGTTTAAAAGGCGACGAAAACCACTGACAAACCGGACATTTTGCAGTGAACGTGCCTTGTGAAAGCGCGATGGACCGATGCGCGAAAACCTTAGATTCACGCAAAAAAAAATTATTTAAGATAAGACAAACGTAACTTTACCTCACCTCACTGATCAACGATGCCGAATGATCTTTCATAATTATTCGATAAAGATACGACGGCTATCGTTAATCAGAAAAGGATCGGTCGAGCTACGTTTGCCCGGTCTTGCTGTATTTAATTTTCTTTGGATCCAAGTTTCAGCATTATGTCACTTCTCGTCGTGATAGTCATGGCCTTCTGAACCTCACTCTCCGACGGACGTGAAATCAAACAGAGACTACGTGATCCAACATGACTACTGCTGTAGTTGTTCTACTGTTCTCGAAATTAAAGACGGATACACTCACAAAATATGCAAGTTCAACTTTTTTTTTCTCCACGATAAAAACCTTGAAACGAGTTTCCGACCAGTGTTTCGTATACAGAATTGAATGAACTTTATTGTTCCAAAATAAAAAAGCATTTTTTATATTTTTTTCGAAAAAAAATTTCTCGTTATCCAAGAATGGTACGTCTCACATCAGCGACATATTTTTTTTCGAAAAGCGCATCAAAAATCCTTCGGAAACCGCTTTTTAAACCCCCCGATTTTTTAACGCCAAAGCGGTAAAAAATACATGGGCACCTTATAATTGTCACCCTGTATACAAACTAAGGGAAGGACACCACATCACCGTTTGGTCCCGGAATTTTCAGCATCTTCTATCTATGAAAAGTTAATAAAAACTTATGCTTTCTACATTTCGCAATATTTTTTCTCGTGCGAGCTCTATTTTTCAAACTGTATCTATATATATATATGAATGAATCCCCATTTTCGTTGGTCACGCCATAACTTGAGAAAGACTTTACCGATTTCATTCATTTTTTTTCAAGTTTTCTAATACTGTGTAGAAGTTTCTTACGGAAAGAAAAATTAGGAAAATTGCGCAGAAAATTGGAAAATTTCAGAAAAATTAACGATTATTTAATCTTCGCGCGTTTGACAGTTCGCGCGAAGCAAATGTGATTAAATAGATGCATCGGTCGGCATCTGTCGGTCAAAAAATTCATCTATTCATTTCTTAGTGGACAGTCCATTCGATCTGAACGTTTATCCAGTTTTGAGTTTGTTGAGTGAGTTTTCTGAGAAGTGTTTATTCATCGCAGTTAGTTCACCGCAATCACGCCTTATCTTGAAAGTTTAAAGTAGTAGTCTGGTAACTTAAGCCGATTTTCATGTCTTTTTTGGAGGGCGTTTTTTGTAGGAAAATAAAAATGAATCGTTTTGGATATTTCGGATGTTTTTATTTACATATTAAAGACACACAAAAAAATTTGTTTGAAAAAATTCAATAGTTTATTATTATTATTATTATTGATAGACTAACACGTGGTATACATGGTTATACAGAAACACTAAGGGAGTCAATTTTTATTTTCAGTTACAATAAACACCGTTTTTGGATCAATTTTTTTTTATTATTATTCATTCCAGTTCGAATTGAATATTCATAGCTCAGACAGGACAACGTCTGTTGGGTCAGCTAGTGTTTATATATATTTCGAAAATATGGTGACTCGATAGAAAAGAAAATACACTATCTCCGGGGCCAGTGAATTGAAAAATCTCAAATAGTTCACAGTTCTTTCAACAAGTACTACATATTGATAAAGTTCCGAGATATTCTGAATGGTGGATGATGAATGTGGCTGTATTGGTGGAGAATTCCTCTTCCACACGTGGCATTGTAAAGTAATTCGACGGACAAAAGAAGGAAAAATCTCACAATGTTTTTTTATGCTCCAAAATTTTCATCAATTTCATTTGGAATTACTTCTTTTTAAGGCAGTCGTCTGGTCTAGAGCGAGATTTTCGACGTCATTTCTAATGTGCAATAACGTTTAAACCGTTGAAGTTGTCTTGATGAAAATTTACACGTGCATTTATTGATCCTTAGAGAATACTTGTACATTAAAAAAAGAAATTATTTTAAATATTTTCATGTAGTTTTTTGCCTTGTTGCAACATGGTGCGCCGAAATCGGCGCCCACTCTGGACGATGTTGTATGCATCTGAAAAAAAATATATATATATATTCTCAATCTGTATGAGTATTCTGAGCACTGGTAGCAGAATTAGTACTTAAAAAAAAAATTTGACAAAATGGCGGCCCGTTGAACTTTCATTAATGATATTTCAATGTATGAAACATCATTAATAAAAGTTCAACAAGCCGCCATTTTATCAAAAATTTTTTGTAAGTACCAATTCTGCTACCAGTGCTCAGAATACTCATACAGATTGAGAATATATATATATATATTTTTTCAGATGCATACAACATCGTCCAGAGTGGGCGCCGATTTCGGCGCACCATGTTGCAACAAGGCAAAAAACTACATGAAAACATTTAAAATTATTTTTTTTTAATGTACAAGTATTCTCTAAGGAGCAATAAATGCACGTGTAAATTTTCATCAAGACAACTTCAACGGTTCAAACGTTATTGCACATTAGAAATGACGTCAAAAATCTCGCTCTAGACCAGACGACTGCCTTAAAGCTCCAATTTGTACTATATGTGAAAGAGAGAGAAAAAATTGACGTTGTGGGTGTTAGGCTTTAGATAAATCTACAGAGACATATTGCTAGAACGAAAAAAATTGGAAAAAATTGAATTAAACGATATAAGAATGGTTTTTTTTTTAAGATGGTTAAGACTCGAGGTTGTGAGACTTGCGACAGCGATGTACCACGTGCAACACGCTTCTCCACCACCCTAGAATATCCTTCTCATTTGCCGCAATGAGGTTAACTTTTAATACACGTGTAACATTATAAACGTTTTCATACAAACACTTTTGTTTCCGACCGCCTTACTTTGAAACTTTCTTGCACGAGCTTTTAGTAATTTCGCACGGACGCTTAGAGTCTAGACCTAAGAAAGCGATGAACATAGTGTTATATACGCTCAAGCGACAAAACAAAGGTGTGCATTATATAAACGGTGAATTCAAACTTCTCGTCGGATCGATTTTGCGCGGCATCACCCGCGGTTCATATATCCCATGGCACTTCTCGTTTTCCCGTTCGTGCTCGCTAATACGACTTTAACTTTCAAAATCGAAGGAACGAACGAGAACGAGCTTATGTCTGGATGCTCACATCGCGGTCCCGAGAGTACCGATGCATGTCTCCGCAATTGAAATTGCCGTCTATACTCTCTCGCGGTACACTACACTTTGTGCGTTCGCTATATACCATATATACGTGTATAGTTTCGTACATATGGGTACATGCATACATATGTGTGTACGAGACTCGGGAGATTCGAGACGCGAGACAACGACGATGCCCGGAATGAGACTGCATTGAGACAAATGGCATGGGAGCCATGAATCATCGTACGTCAGGGGCAGAAAATAGCACGCGGTCCATATATATTTATACATAACATCGACTGCTAGCAAACAAAGAGGCGTAAACCACTGTATTTGTCCCGTAAAGTGCCGTGAGTTATGCCTTTTTATATATATATATATATTCTTGAACTCAATGTTATACACATATACGTATACTTTGCTCGGACATTTTCTCCATTTCATCTCTGTTCTCATTCTTCGCGAATAACTCGTATACACACGAGTTTCAGCCTCCAACACCCCGCAACAACTTTGTCGGACGCGACACAACTGGGCAAACTGCGAGAAAGTTGATCGTAGAACACGGCAATAGTATTATAACAGCCAAGTTTGAGGGACGCGTGAAAGATATCATTTTTTGTTTCTATCGTGTTGCGCGAAAGCGTATCAATTACTTTTATCGCTGATAATTCCTCGTCGATGTGGGAGAAAAAATAAAATAGGAAAGTTTTATAGACAGGACGAATCGCAGTTTTTTTTCTCTCCGCCGCAAAGTAACTCGGCGACATGTTTTATGTTAAATTTAAACAGCGAGAGGAGCATTCTGCATTAAACAGTGACGACATGCATGCGCCAAACGGTCGTTAAAAATTTTACGGCAGAAAACGTTAAAACGTTCGAGAGAACTGTTATACGGGCAATGGCGGTGTACGATGGCCCAGAGGAAATAAAAAATAAAACCAGCTGGAGGAAAACGCGAGTGGCGAGAATACGTAAACACTTTGAGCCTTGGCGACGTGGACCAGGTTGGAAGAGGCGGAGGGCGAAGGGGTTTAGCTATGCATGTATATTGTGTACCCTATGAAAGTGACTGTGGTGTATACCCGTAATGTATTCGAGCGTATATAAAATCGTAAAAAAAAGGCGAACATCGGATGTGTGGGAGCGAGCATGAGGATGGGTTACTGGGCTGTTACTGAGAATATGAGAGTATAGCAAAGGTGTACACGTGTGTGTATATATTTAAAAAAAAGGACCAAAACCGGGGATGGCAAAGCGGATATGCATTACTTGAATTCTAATTCCCCGACAACGAAAAGGGTACAAAATTCTCTCCTCTCTCTCTCTCTCTCTCTCTCTCTCTCTCTCTCTCTCTCTCTCTCTCGCTCTCAGTCTCTCTTGCCGTTGTACAGAAGCAAAAAGCGGAAGCATTTTCCAATTAGCGTTAAACAAATATCCATGCGAGGGAGGAGAAAAAGAGCAAGAGAGAAAGGTAAAACGACGGGCGAGCTTTGGTTCTATTTCTTCATCTCTCTTTCGCTCGGTTCTCCGTAAGCGAAAGGCGAAGGAATATCCGTGCGAGTGTACGGGAATTTCGAGGGGTTGCGAGAGGATGGAAGATCGTATCGTTGCACTAGAGAGCGCAGAAGCAAAGCGAACCGACGGCAAACTGGAAAAGCGCGAAAACGCCAGAAGCCTAGAGTGGAGTCAAAGCGAGTGTAGGAGACTAGAGAAAGGCGAAGAGAGAGTGAAAAGTGGAGGAAAAGATAAAAAAGGAAAAAAAGACCGAACGGATAAAGCGAGATGGCAATGCGGAGAGGAGCTAGGTACGGGCTGCAACTCGTTGTCACGCGAGACGCGAAGGCCTCTCTCGCGATGGTATACACGCGGAACCGAGAGGAAAGTGAATAAGACAAAGGAGCGAGTATGGGGGATGTAGGAGAAGATAGGGAGAGGTTGTCGAAGCGCGATTCAATGCGAAAAAGTAAAAAGAGCAAAGAGAGCGAAAAATCGAGGGATCGGTACAAGCAACGTCTGTGCCTGGCGAGGCGGGAAGAGGGAGTGATAGGGAGCAGAGCTCGCGAGGGAGGTTGCTTGAATCGCGTCAGACACGAGAAAGAACTGAGCGGAATTTCGCATTTAATTAGGCGAGAAACGAAACTAAGACCGTGCGATAACGGGGTGGAGGGCTGGATCTCTATCTCCCTCTCTTGCGAGCGCGATGTCGAATAAAGCGAAAACAAGGAAGAAATGCTCTTGCCCGTTCGAGCTTACATTCTAGTGTGTGTACTATAACTGTATACAATATACCTGTATAACGATTACAGAATGGTGGAGGAATGAGAGGAATTCCTTTGCACGTGAAACGCTCGGTCTCTGAATAGCGAGAATCGGTGAAATCGCGAGAAAATTTCGTAAATTCTGAATCGCTTCGTATATATACGACAATTTACTTTTATTTATTTTCTTTCCATGGCGATTCTACCCGGGAAGCACTGTTTCGTTGCGTCTCTTCCCTCTTTACGATGTATATACATGTATGGCCAAAAGGCCAACGTCGGATCTCTTAAACGCCGCGAGCTTTTAATCTTCCTTTCATGTGCAAACGTATTCTATCTCTCTCTCTCTGTGTCTCTCCCATTACTGCAAATTAAACTCCGTTAGGCGTTCCGGTAGTGTGACTCATGGGTGAAGAAATGGTTGTGTGCTTTCTGCTGCCAGTGTATATCGTTGCATAGTGCGAAACATAAAAAAATCAGCAAAAACTCTTTTACCCAGAGGTCCAAGAGTTTTTTTTTTTCGAGAATTAAGTGAGGGAGAGAGAGGATGCTGCAAAAAGGAGGAAGGATGAAGCGAAGAAACTGCCGGTGTCCCAGACTTGGCTGTCCTTTTTCACGAGATGTGGACAAAAAGATCTCTCAGCAAGAGAGCGGGTATCGAGTACCGGGGAACGAAAGTAGAGCGAGATTTTATCGTACAGAGTACGGCGTCGCTCTCTCACTCTCCTGCGCACTGTTTCGAGATCTAACGAGGCACGACTTGCCCGAACTCGTTGTAGTTTTTATATTCAAGCGACGCTGCCGATCCTCTTTAAAAAAAAAAAGTATACGGAGCTTTCGTCGTTCACTTCAACAATTCTTTCATTTCGTTTTTTTTCCCCGTCCGCTCCCCTTCGCGAAAAGCAGCTTACACACGACCAAAGGAGATACGAAAGGACATTTTTTTTGTTTTTAAAGTAAATTCTCGCAGAGCTTCCACACGTATAAGTATATATAGCTGTTGCTGATAATTCTAATTGAATATCAAGCCAAATGTAATTACGGGCTTGGGATTCATGCTTCGTCGGAGCAAATAATTCGACGCTGGGGGCACCACGTACGGATCGCACGGTTGGTAAAACACGTGACGGTATATCTGCGGAAGAGCACGAAAAGGGGGAATCTAGATTCGCGATCGAGGGTTGTGGAAAACATCGGACGAGAATTGAAAAAAAAAGTCGTAAATTTTCATCTACGTATTTCTGTTCGACGAGGAAAAAAATATACATTACACGTTAATTGGAGATTATACGAAAATTTGAATGAGAGAATTATACAGTTGTGAGAGATTACGGGAAATATCAATGAATAAAAATTGTATGGCAATGAGTTAATTTCGAAAATTTGAATAATCCGATCAATTGTCGGGAATAACGAGAATTAAAACACTTGCTATACGGCACTTCATTGTAGTAATAGAGGAGCTTTTCGTCGCATATCGTGCAAAAGCAGTATTATTTTTGCAAAAAGAAGCGATATTGGCACAATGACGAAATTTCGAACGACACCGAGGGAAGGATTGAACGGTATACAGTGGGTCAAAAAAGTATTCATACACCTTTGTTTTTTTGCGATAACTTTATAGACATAAGCGATACGGAAAGAAAGCTAATTTTATTTAATAGTACATCAGGTGCAGAGATAAACTGCAAATGGAGAATTTTTTCCCAGGAATAATAGAAGAATTATCCCAAAAAAACGAAAATTTTCGGGAAACAAAAGTATTTATACACTTACGATTATAGTGAAAACCTACATCATCATAGTTGTTAATTATAACTAATATTTTGTGTGCATCCCTTTTGCTTTAATTATCGCCTCGAGTCTCTTAGACATGGATTCTACTAGCTTTTGCGTTGTTTCTTTTGCTATTTTCGTCCATTCTTCTAAAAGCACTCTTTGGAGATCGGATTTGTTTGTTATTTTTCTTTTTCTAATTTCTACATCCACCAAGTGCCATAAATTTTCAATAGGATTGACGTTCGGAGATTGTGGTGGTGTAATCAATTGTTTGCGGACATTATAGAGTAACCATTCCCTCGTTTTCATGGCAGTATGTTTCGGGTCGTTATCTTGTTGGAGGTAGAAATTTCCATCCAGGCCCATTTTATCTACACTTGTTTTCAAATTGCTGCGCAACACGTCGATACACTTCTGGACATTCATTGTACCATCTATAAAAGCCAGATTACCAACGCCATTATATCCCATACAGCCCCAAACCATGACGCTTCCTCCGCCGTGCTTTACAGTCGGTATTAAATTTTTCTGCTGGAGCTCGGTATTCGGTTTCCGCCAGACGAATTTTTTTCCATCGGACCCGAAGATGTTAAACTTCGATTCATCCGAGAATACGACACGTTTCCAAAATTCTATAAATTTTTTACGTAGGTTTTTGCGAAACCTAAACGTTTTGTTCGATTTATATTATTAATTAATGGTTTTTTGCTGGCAGTTCCGCCGTATATTTGGGCAGAATGTAAAATGCTTCGAATAGTCTGGGGACATACGCTCTTCCCCGATGTTGACGCGACATCATTCGCTAAACTGCGAGCACTTGTGAACGGTTTTTGTGTAGCCTCTGTAACAATACTCCGACGCTCTCGTACCGTTAGTATTCTCGGTCGAGAGGTTCGTGGCTTATTTTCTGTGCTGTTTGGTCTTTCGTATTTTTTTATTATATATTCCACTGTTGCGAAACTTAGATTTAGTTCATTACTAATTTTTCGATAACTTTCACCGCGTTTCCGAAGAAAAATCAATCTATCTCGCAAGGATATTGATATTTCGCTTTTCTTTGCCATCATGTCTGTTCAGAGCTTGAAGATCTACTACCGCATGGAATGGGTCAAAACCATTGTGTAAACGAAGACTTGTTTACATTGTACGCAGACGTCAGACCGTCCGTGAGTGAATATCGAGGTTTAGCAGCTCAATCGTAAGTGTACGAATACTTTTTTGGCCCGAAAATTTTCGTTTCTTTTGCATAATTCTTCTATTATTCCTGGGAAAAAATTCTCCATGTGCAGTTTATCTCTGTACCTGATGTACTATTAAATAAAATTGGCTTTCTTTGCGTATCGCTTATGTCTATAAAGTAATCGCATAAAAAACAAGGTGTATGAATACTTTTTTGACCCGCTGTACGAGAAAACAGTACAGCTATTAACGTTAGCGCAGCGTCTCGTATGTAGAAAAAACAGTACAGCTATTAACGTTGACGATAAACATATCATTGTAAATGAACGATAAACGAACTGGCATTTTCATTAAAGAACAAACACCCTTAATATCAGTCGGGGATGGTATAATCCTTCTACTGGCGAAACAATGCTCATTTTTTTTCTCTCTTTTTCTCTCTGCCACTGCGACACAGGAGCCAAGAGATTCTAGTGCATCCACATATGTATCGGCCATGTATGCATACGTATCGTATGTGAATATAATCACCAAGCTCGAGCACCGCTACCGCGAACAACGGAAACAAAAGCGGTACGATCGAGAACGAGAGAGAATTGCACGCGGGACTGGACTGCATACGATGCGCACAATGCACACACGCATGATCCACATCGTGAAATCCCTTTTAACCCTGCGTTAACGCATCACCAACATAAATCGCTCGAGCAGGATATTCCATAAAATTGATGGGACATTGTTGCAATTTCAATTCCACGTTATAATCTTGAACCCATTAATAACAACATCAGATTTTTGTGTATCTAGATTCGGCAATACAAAATAAAAAGTACGAACGACCTTTCAATCGTTCATCGGTAATTATTCGTTTATTTCCGTGTAATGAAACAAATGAAAATTAAACAATCTGACAGGCTAAATTCGATCGGTCATTTATTTTTTTATTTAAAACTCAATATGATACAAAATTCGTCTACCTGATTTCTTACATATTCGCGTGTTCAGTCATCTTTAAACACAGCATAGAAGTGTACGTACAGTACAATGATTTATGAAGTTTATCAACTATAGCTTGCACAGTTCTCAACTATAGCTTTGCAAAGTATTGCAGGTAATAACTATAATTTACATATACATGTGTGTATGTATACGATACAAATAGCCTGTTACGATAAACAGCTAATTCCATCCTGTATTTCCGCTCTCGCGACTCGCGAGCCCTCGAGTTTCTCGATAATCGGATTTTCGACAGAGCCTATCACGCCCTGTCCTTCGACACCTTAGTCTGCCGCGTTCATGACATTCAAGTGTCGGAGACGATAGATGGACACGAAGAGGGAGGAGACGAAACGATCCGATGTACCGGAGCGCAAGCTGAGCCCCTGTACAGAGGAATTCAGGACATTATATATAACTCAGGAAGAGTTGTTTCCTGTTCTCGTATAGATAAAACACAAGAGAGCTGCATAGGATAGTCTTTAAAGTGAAAGAGAGAGAGAGAGAGAGAGAGGGAGAAGCAGGAAAGAAAACATCGAAGCTCGATATCCGATAGGTTCGGAACAAACCGGACGCCCTCGTTGCACTCGTTTCCTCTCTGAACGTGGCGCAATATATATATATATATTTGCATATATATATACACGCCATCTAGCCGGATATCCTGTTCCTTCCAGACGCGTGGGTCTCGAAAGAATTTATACCCTCTGGCTTGCCTCACTCACTCGCCGAATCTCTTCGCTTTATACACGCGCTATTCTCACTTCGGCTAAGCTATAGGGTTGTTTTCGATCGAGAGAATCCTATAGAATCACTCGAACGCGTCAGAACCCCTACGGCTTAAGTCTGATACTGTAAAATACACGTGCTGGTCCACTGACAATAATAATATTGCCTCCGAGTTCATAGAACGAGTGATCCCAGTAAAACCGATATTTTGTTCTCCCAAAGATTACAGAGAGAAATCGTTGAAAGGAATTGAAAACAATTAATTAATGTTCCAATTCATCATTACATTTTTCGATTTGTTTCAAGCTACAAGAAAAATCGTTTATCGAAGAGTAACGATCAATTATAATATATATAGTAGAATAATTAATTGCTAAAGGTAACCAGAGGTTGGCAAACCTCTATCGATTGCACTTGCGAAGATAAACGTAATTGGCAATGTGGAGTACAGTGTTCGGGGTTCAATGAAGCTGTTATGCCGAAACTATCAGTGAAACCCTGGGTATAAATACAGTTTGTTCTATGGTTCAAAAGCTCGCGTTCTCCAGAAACTCTCGTTCTCTAACTCACCTTGCAATAAATTTTCGTTAGAGCATTGGGGGTAGTCATGGCTCTGTAGGTAATACTGTCTGTTCGATGAACCGGCAGACAGACCGGCAGACCTAGTACCGCCTCGCACATCTCCAAGCTTCTCTCTCTGTCTCTGTCTCTCTCTCTCTCTCTCTTTCTCTCTTTCTCTCTCTATACATATATATATGTTCGAAACGCTAATGAAATTCGAACAGAAACGAGCGATTTCTGAAGGTGCGGCTTATCGAGACCGGCGACCTACCGGCTTAATCTAACTCCGGGCAGACTTTCTGGCCGCAGCGGTCTCTGGGACCACGGGAGTAGTACTGCGGGTAGTAGAGAGTACATTCGCTACCCCTGTTAGCTCTCTCTCTCTCTCTCACACACACATACACACACACACACACACACTCCTTTTGAATCTGTGTAGCTCCTGCCTGTGGCCAAACGCCCGGGTCATTCGGTCGCGCTCGGCGAAGCGGTAGGAAGCCATCCACGAAACTTATCCTCGGTGCCGCTAGATCTCTCGTTCACAACCCCGCAAAGCACGAAGACGCTATAACACGGCACGAAACGGGAAGCATACGTCAACGACAATGAAACTTAGTTCGATGGGAAACCCCTGGGTGTCGATGCTCTAAAAGCCACTTCCACTCTCCCTTCACTCACTGCCCATAGAGAAACGAGAGTTCATCTACTCTCTCAAGCCGAGTCTCGGACTTTCGGATATTTGCCGGGAGAGAGAGAGAGAGAGAGAGAAAGAGACGCGGAAAGTTTATGGCTCCCTCGATAATCCCAAGATTTCGAAGCTACCCCGATGCAGCACGATAAAAACCAACAAGTTTGCTTTGGCTCCAAATCAACATCATAATTACGTTATGTCCTTTCGTTACAATTATCTCCGCTCGCGATTTGTTTCCTTCAAATATAAAAAGTTGTAGTTTCGAATGTTCATGTGGTAAGATAACCACCGAAATTTTAAAATGATTGAAAACTATTTTCGAGCGGATGTGATAATGAGGGAATAACGTTAGTTGACGAAACTCTTAACTCCGTAACTATAAGGAGAGGAACGATAGTTGGAATACCTGGAGAACACAAAACGATAGAATTCACGTTTGACCCCGGGCTACCCAAGAGGTTCTCCCGATCTTAACACGAACGAGCGATCCCCGTCATCCCTGAATTCAAAGCGATCGGGTATAACCGAGGCTGATTTTGACACTGCGCGTAACTAACCGAGTCTTGGATCTGAGATGGCGTAAGCAATATATTAATTAAGGTAGTAGTCTGGTAACTTGAGCCGATTTTCATGTCTTTTTTGGAGGGCGTTTTTTTGTAGGGAAATAAAAATAAATCGTTTTGGATATTTAGGATGTTTTTATTTACATATGAAAGATACAAAAAAAAATTTGTTTGAATAAATTTGATAGTTTATTATTATTATTATCACTGATCGAAATTAGCACCTCGAAAAAAAGCGCGTGGGTGGCCCCGGTGATTTTGGCTCTCGATGTTATCTGAAATAAAAAATTCTTGATAATTCTTAATCTATAGACATGTCATTCTCGTCGGAACTACTCAAGTTAAATTTCATGGATAAATAACAAAATGGCGGACTTTCGAAAAGAAAACTTTTTTACAAACTCCGCCATTTTGTTATTTATCCATGACATTTAACTTCAGTAGTTCCGACCAGAATGACATATCTATAGATTAAGAATTATCAAGAATTTTTTATTTCAGATAACATCAAGAGCCAAAATCACCGGGGCCGGCCACGCGCTTTTTTTCGAGGTGCCAACTTCGATCAATAATAATAATAATAATAAACTATTAAATTTTTTCAAACAAAATTTTTTTTGTATCTTTAATATGTAAATAAAAACATCCTAAATATCCAAAACGGTTCATTTTTATTTTCCTACAAAAAAACGCCCTCCCAAAAAGACATGAAAATCGGCTCAAGTTACCAGACTACTACATTAAGGGAGGAAATAGGGTTAGACGGTTCAAAAAAACGATTTTTTTTAATTTCATAAATTGTTAGTAAAACTATTGAAAAATATGTTCCGAAAATTTTAAATGAAAATTCCGACTCGTTCTATTGTTATAAGCCATTAAAGTGAGTAGCTCTCCTTCAGGCCCCGAGCGCGCCACGTGTATAACCGAGCGGTCACTATTTTTTCAAACGCGTTTTTCTGAAAACGACTTTTTTTGAACTTGCGTACACGCTAGTTTGAAAAGTTTTCAACCAATCGTTTTGAAAATTGGCAGTTACTTTCTGCATAGTATTGCGCTCTATATGAACCTAAAATCGGAATATTATCATTATTTAAAATAATTTTTTTTTGCAAATAAAGTTGTAAAAAATGGCAAAAAATCATGCTTTTTGTTTTGACCCTTGTAAAAAATTCAATTTTCTATTTTTTTGATAGCATTTAGGTTCATATAGAAGAGAGACATATAATAAAAGTTAATTCCAACCTCGTTTGATTTCAGATGAAAATTGCGGCTTCCAGAATGTACGCAAAATGCTGAGTCTGATTGTGACCTGCAATATGCGGTCGCTAATATGCCCGGTGTTTTTCAAGAAAATTCTTCAAAAATTTTATAGTATATACTTAAATATATGTATAAAATAGTCACAAAGTTTCAATAAATTATATTCATTTTTTATACTATAAAAAAATTCATGAAAATCATTGAGAAAACGCTGTCCTAACCCTATTTCCCCCTTAACGGACAAAATTTCGAGAATTCCTATGATATCTGAGGTAACGTGATGCAACATCAATTAGCGAAGCAACAACACATAATTTCCGTGCGTCAAGGATCATTGAAAGTATTAACGCCGAACACAAAAAATAATTAATATTCGTGTTCAGATAATTGCATACAAAATGTAAAATGTTAACTGATACTCATAATATTAAGTACTCTTAATAATTCAAAACAAAACCTAATCTTTCTCTTATCGTACAAAATATTCGCAATGAAATTGTCCGAAAGTCCTTTCGAACGAAAAATTCTTTTACGACTATTCCGTACAGAGGAAGCAATCTTTTTGAAGCATCACTATGAAATTTCTGGACGTAATCGAGATGGTATTAAATCAAAAAGTTTAGGACTGTTTGTGGGATGCTGCCCCGTCGCTCGGAAAGCTACGAGTTGAGGTTTGATGAGACCTCGTTCTTATTTTTGGTAATTTCGTAGTTGCGTGTCCAATATGGGTCGAGCACTGTATCACATAGTTATCTATGTAATATGAACGTGAACAAAGCGGTAAAGCGGGTGGTTACAATTTTTCTCAACAATTTGTCCCGTCGAACAGTAACACTCGGGTAAATGGGCGATGGGGTAGGAAGAAAAAAAAGGAGGGGAAAAAAACAGTCGAAATATAGTCGAACGCGAGTACCGTGAAGGGGAATGAAAGTATCTATCGTTGGGAAGACACCAACGACGACGAGGACGACGACGTCGACGACAACGACGACGATGGGGAATGGAAAGCAGAAGAGGGAAGGAGAGATCGCCCGAATGCAATCGGTAAAGTAATTTCAGTTTATTTAGGGGAGCAATGCGAACTGTCACGAGTATAAGAGCAAAGTGAGGAAGAACGTGGGCAATGGGTGGAAGTGAGAAGGCATGAGATACTGAGAGGATCGAGGCTAAAGAAAGGGAATGAAAAAAAAAAGACCGAACGTAAAGTAGAGAATAGAGGGAACGCCCTCTCGAAATCTACTCTCGTGTTGAGAGTACCGTATCGTATATATACCCGCGTCTATAACGTACACTTACACACTTACACAACAGCGTGTAGTTACAACGAAAAGAAATATGCGCATATCTATAGAATAACGAATAACGTACGCATTCAATCGCATTCTGATCTCGTTCTCTATTCCCCTTTCGTGCAACTGTTCTCTCATATATTACGAAGTGGTGTTTCACGTAATATATATTTATTGCTTGAGTAATCGATCCTAAAATGTACCGACAAAAAAAACTGCTTCAACAGTTCAAAGTGTTCGTGTACATATTTGCAACACCGTAGAAAAGGTGTAAATGGAAACTTGCACAATGCTTCCTCGTAATTTTGTCTAGTCACAAATTTTGCCTCATCAAATGGGTGGCTTTTCCAACTTTCACTTCTCCTTGGAGGTACTTTGTAAATGTCGACAAAAAGTATGAGAAATGAATGTGTAAGTTCCCATTTGCAACTTTTGTATCTCCTTCGGTCACCTTACTCCTGTATCACCTTAATTCATTTTGAATCGCGATTACACAGAGCCAATGTACTATTGCAATTAACGAAAGTATCTTTTCGTTGAGAAGAGACATAGGGTTAGACGGTTCAAAAAATCGATTTTTTTTTAATTTCATAAATTGTTAGTAAAACTATTGAAAAATATGTTCCCAAAATGTTAAATGAAAATTCCGACTCGTTCAATTGTTAAAAGCCATTAAAGTGAGTAGCTCTCCTTCAGGCCCCGAGCGCGCCGCGGGTACGAGGGGGGCCCCAAAAATAACGGGAATTGCGCTGCGGCGGGGAGGGAGAGTGGGGGAACCCATTGCTCGACCAGGTGTCCGTTGGGGACACGTCTCCTGAGTTAGTGTGCGAAGTTCTGTGCCGTGAGTGTATCGGTTCACCCGTGGGAATTTCTGTAGTGAAACAACTTTTGCCATTTCGGCGAAAACGTGAAGGCTGATTGTCGAGAGCAACGCGCGGCTGTGAAATTTTGTTTCCTGTTGGGGAAATCGGCCGCGGAAACTACTGTAACGCTTAAGACTGCTTATGGAGATGCTGCCCTAAGTAAAACCAGAGTCTACGAGTGGTTTTCACGTTTTAAAAATGGAGAAATGTCAACTGAAGACCAACCCCGTTCAGGACGCCCCTCAACGTCAAGAAGTGACGAAAACGTCGACAAAATCAATGCTCTCATTCATGAAGACTGTCACCGAACCATTGATCAACTCTGTGAGATGTCTGGGATATCATGGAGTTCAATTCAGAGGATTTTATCCAAAGATTTGCACATGAGCAGAGTTGCAGCCAAATTTGTCCCTCGCCTTCGCACACACGAGCAAAGGGAGCGTCGACTTCAGGCATGTTTTGAACTTCAAAATCAGCTCGAAGAGGACCCTGAACTTTTTTCCAAGGTGATTACTGGTGATGAATCGTGGTGCTATGGATACGACCCCGAAACATAGCAGCAATCAAGCGTTTTGCCACTGTGGAGGAGGTAAAACACAAATCGCTGGAAGGCCTAAAGAACATGCCGATAAGTGAATTTAAAAAATGTTTTGAACATTGGAAGGATCGTTTGCAGAGGTGCGTTGTGGTCAAAGGAGAATACTTTGAAGGTGATCAAAATTTGGTGTACAAATTTTAAAAAATAAAGAAATTATGACGAAATTCCCGTTTTTTTTGGGGTCCCCCGTCGTATAACCGAGCGGTCACTATTTCTTCAAACGCGTTTTTCTGAAAACGACTTTTTTTTAACTTGCGTACACGCTAGTTTGAAAAGTTTTCAACCAATCGTTTCGAAAATTGGCAGTTACTTTCTTCATAGTATTGCGCTCTATATGAACCTAAAATCGGAATATTATCATTTTTTTAAATAATATTTTGTTTGCAAATAAAGTTGTAAAAAATGGCAAAAAATCATGCTTTTTTTGTTTTGACCCCTGTAAAAAATTCAATTTTCTATGTTTTGGATAGAATTCAGGTTCATATAGAAGAGAGACATATAATAAAAGTAAATTCCAACCTCCTTTGATTTCAGATGAAAATTGCGGCTTCCAGAATGTACGCAAAATGCTGAGTCTGATTGTGACCTGCAATATGGGGTCGCTAATATCCCCGGTATTTTTCAAGACAATTCTTAAAAAATTTTATAGTATATACTTAAATATATGTATAAAATATTCTCAAAGTTTCAATAAATTATATTAATTTTTTATAATATGAAAAAATTAATGAAAATCATTGAGAAAACGCTGTCCCAACCCTATTTCCCCCCTTAATGATAAGTTTATAACATCATCAAGTACGATTTTTTTTTATTGAGCATAAAATCCTTGTATCGAGACAGAGAAAAAAGTGCTCGCACATACGTAATTTATGCATACGGTGATCGAGAGTAGGGTAGAAGGCAAAAATGAAATAACATAAAATATTGAGGGAAATTGAGACGTTTGAGCGAGAGAACGAGATCGGTAATTCGAGAGAGCCTTCCAAGTAAGAGTACCGTGATAAAGGGATATTGTTCGGTCGTGCGTATGCGGACGTATGTATATATATATATATACGAGACGCTAAATGGACGGATAAGGCAGAGCGTAGAACTTCTCAGAGGCGCATCTGACGGCGCTACTCGGTGTGCAACCTATCTCCTCTCTCGAAGGCTTTTTGTATTATTGGTGCAACGATGATTCTCCCAGGGACCCTGAAATCCCGTTTCTCTCAACTGTAAAACGTTTTCGAAACCTTCCGAGTTTGAAGCTGGGCCGTAACAACTTGCGCCGGTCTCACTCCTCATCCAACAGGTCAGAGAAACTTTTGAGCGTCACTGGCAGGAGCACAGGCTACGCCCTCTACCCACGAGGACTTTATTGGCTTTTAAGACGCGCGTAATTAAAATGTAAAGGGTTGTCAGCTTGCCCGGCCATCTCTCTCTCTGCTCTGTCTGTTTTTAACTCGCCCTTTCCTCCGTCATCTCTGTCGCTCAATCTGCTTCACCCGCGGGGCACGAAGGCCAGCCGAGGGGAATATAGCTCTGGAAAACCCATCCCCGAGTATAATACGCTTCCCGAAGCGAAAGAGGGAAAGAGAGAGAGAGAGAGAACGAGAGATATCTTTGAGTTTGGAAACTGACGAACCTGCTGTGAGGCAAAACTCCCTTCGGAGTTATCCAGGGGATCTATAACTCTCTCGTTTGCTTCCGGACTCAACTCGAGACTCGAGTGGGCTATATGTATATAGATATTCATATATATTTTCTGTATACATATATACACTTTTAGTTTGCCTTTCTCTCCAGTGTATATCATGAATGAATATTGTTTCCAGAATTTTGAAAAATCTATCCCACGACATTGCGAGGTGAAGTGTTGAATAATAAAAGATGGCGAATGAGAAAATTGTTTACTTTCCATCGATGTTTCCCGCTGAGATATGTTTGCCCGAGTTTATATATCGTGTGGATACGATAACTGTATGGCACAATAGACGTGTAGCACCATCACGTTCTCTTCTTCGATATACATTCATACATATATAAATTAAATATTATTTATCGAATCGAATCTCAGAGGAAACCGGAAACTCGAACATATGCGTTATAATAATATCTATTTTCAGCAAGCTCAAAATTTATAAAATATCCATGCTTTTTCATTTTTTTACAACTTTCAAACATTTTTTATTAAAATAACGTTGTCTTTGTTATCAGAGAGAAAAAGATAAATTGCAGTACTGTACTATTGCCATTTTCTAAAAAATTCAAAAATATGGAATTTTCAATTGACCATAAGTATACTTTCGTTCGTCGATCAATCAAATTTTTTATTTCTTCCATTTTAAAAACGTTTCGATTAAACTTATTAGAGAATGCCGTTTGATTCATCCCGACATCTTCATACATCAACACGTTCGTTCGCGTTTTTTTTTTTCGTCGCTTCAGCCATATCTCCATCGTACAGTCTTTATCAGAGTTGAAGTGGGAGAGTTATCCAACCCTCTGGGATCTCACTCTTACTCTCCCTAGCGCCCTTGTTCTCTCTCGTCTCTGAGTCTTATAGGCGTACAGCGGCGAGTAGAAAGCGCGTCCCTTTTGTCAAGGGGGTGAAGCAAAAGAGTAAAGTCAAAGTATACAAGAAGTAGGAGGAACGAGGAGATAAACGATGTCGTCGTTTTCGTCCTCGTCGTCGAGGCTTCTCGAACTTTGAAGAAGATCTCCACTCGGAGTATGCCGCACTATATATATGTACGTACCACTGAATATACACCCTTAGCTCGTTCGAAAGCGCGATCTTTGACTTTCTCCACGCGCTCTCTGTTTGTGATTCATTTCGGGAAACGTGCGGTGAGGCACAGAAAAAAATAACAGATTTATCGAATTTTAAGTTTTATCGAATCGTGAAGAAATTTATTTGAACGAATTAAAACTTGGCTCATTCGCGAGTACAGTAATTATCGTGGAAACACATTTTGTCTGATTAGAATTGATTGTGGTTCAATAAGTTCGATTACACGATTTGTTCCGAGATTTTTCGTACACATATGAAAATATAAAATTTAATATAACGAACATTGTTTTATCTCTTGAAATAATGAAAAAACGTTAAAAGCAACGCGCAGAAATTCATTTTTATATTTTCGCCGAAAAATTCTTGGTGCGTCCAATGTCGGGAAAATTCGTGAAATAAACGTGCCGTTGAGAAAATTATATCTATCCAGTCGGGGTTTGCAAACGGCCAGAAAAGACATATATAAATAATATGTATTTGGGTCTATGTGCGTTGAGAGAAAAAAAACGCACTCATGTGTGTATTACAAGGCGTGTACGTGGAAAAAGGATGAGAACGACTGGGCACAAATATACGTAGGAGGTACGATGACAAAAAAAAAGTAGGCAAGTGAGAGAAAAATAAGTGGATAAAAGCCTGAAGCACACGGGAGGAAAAGGGTACTATGGAGAAAGAGAGTATGCGGAGAAATGTTAGCGCGTTCTCTCACGTTCTCTGAAAAATCTGCGCTTTTAAGGACTTGTCACGTAAGGTTTACGGAAATGTGCGGCATGTTAAGCCCGTCAAGAGAGACTGGTGAGAGTATATTCAAGTTGTACATTTTGTTTTTCTTACTACAATAATCCTCGTTCACAATTCAACCCCGCACCCTTGGAAAATTGGGAAAAAAAAAGTGGTCACATTTGACCCTTCTGTGTTTTTCCTATAGATGACAAAAATTGCTGAAAGATAATATGAAAAAAATAAATAAATAGATTGAATTAAAAATTAATAAATAGAATTCGAATCGGACATCTATTAGATTTTTAGATATCGCTCGGCTGAAATAAACTTTCAATACAATTAACGCGTTAATTTAATTGAAACAGTGTGAACAATTTTATTTTACTCCAGTAGGGTTCGTCTAAGTAATAAAATTGGGAGTTTTTTTTCGCGCACTGCTGCTATTGTATTATATCACATCGAGGCGAGGATCCGCGAGTACCCTGAAAAGCAACGTTGGTATTTAAATTTATTTTATTTTATTTAACAGTTGAGCGAACGACTTCGAACGAACCTTTGAACCTCATTTTTTTTTCAATCTCTTCAACGGCATTCTCGAGGCTCTATGTGGCTGCTACTACCTCGCTCCAAGTCATATAGCTCCGTTATTCCAGAGCGAGCTTGAAACAACTCCCTTCATCTACTTTTTTTTCATCTCTATCGCACTTTCCCCCTCACCCATTCGCTCCGCATCTCCTCATCTCATTGAGAATACTCGTTAATTACATACAGCCGCTCGCCTCTTCGTTTTCTCTCACTTTTCTTTTCTTTCAACCCCTCGGAAGTTTGCGCCAAAGCAGAGAAGCGCGTGAGAGAGAGAGATAGAGAGAGACGAAGTTTTACCGTCACGAGATTGTCGCTCTCTCTCTCTCTCTCCCTCTCTCCCTCATCAATTTGTCCATCGGCTAGGCGCTTTTATCCAAGAGCGCGACTTTCAACAGCACCGCGGCCCAAAAGAAGTAAAGTAGATGAGCCTAGAACTAAATTGAAAAGAGAAAAAAAAGCACTTTGCAAATAAGAAATCCTGAAGTTTGCGAGAGTGGACATTCAACCGATCTCGTCGTCCTCATAGAGACACGATTAACGTCGATGACGTTCATTGAAAGAATATACTATACGACCAGTTAAATAAACATATTTACACGAAATAAATGTTCGTAGATTTAATTTCACTTAATTCAAAAGAAAATAAATTGAAATAAATAAAATATAAGTAACTATAATGATATAAGAAATAGAGTAAAGTTTTCATGGATTCGCGAATATAATTTTGAACTGAAATACCAGTTTTTTAGAACAAATAAGTTCTTTTATTCTTGGCGATACAGTTGTTCATTGGATAAATAAAAAATCATATCGCTGTTACGCGACTTAGAAGGATACTCGATACAGAAGGTAATAGCAATGGGATCTGACAGCGTGATAGAGATACAGAGACTCAAATGGCCCATTATATCCGTGAACGTGGTAACAACACGATATCTACTAGTATCTTTCCCCTGTGCACCTTCCGCTATGTCCCACCCCGAAAAACACACTTCGCTATATACTGGAAAAGCTCTAGCATCCATTTATTCATAGTGCTTCATAAATAAATGTATGATAGGTGCTCGCCGGTGCAAGAGAACACCGCGACCAAGACCAAAACTCTTCCTCTTCCTCTGCAACCGTCTTCTCTCCACCCTCTCACTCACTTTCTCACACTCGTGAATCCCTCTCCGTACTCCCCGTTGCGCCTCTAAACTCTCGCGGCTTTCTATCTTCCCGTGTATACCCAAAGCCTTGGCCCCGACATTCATAGTACAAAAACAAGGAGCCAACCTCCCAAGAGAATTCTACCGCAGCGTTCTTCGAGTTTGCCACATTATACGGTGTATGATTATGTTTATTGGTGATTATACAATACCGTAGCGCGAGTACGAGAGTAGATAAAAACCGACTACATTATTCGCTCACGAGAATAAGGTGCGGCTATCCTGATAAACCGTGAACTTTGATCAATCGCTCCCACGATACTTCTCATCTCTCGTCGTATATATTAACGGAACATATTCGTCAAGCGTATATGATATCTACTTCGTTAAAAATTCGTAGACTTACTTTTCGTTATACTTGTCGATTGAATTATGCGGCCGGAATTCGGGATAGACTTTGGAGAAAATTATTGAAATTTATTTTATTAGAAAGTCATTGTGGCCAAATTCATTTTAGGATCGATACTAAAACGAAGTACCTTATTCTTATTTTCATAAACTAGCATTGTAATATTGGGAATAGAAATTAGTTCGATCCGTTTTCAAAAGATGGCGCTGGTTCTTATGAATGTTTCATAGAGACGATTGATTTCGGTGTTTTCAGAGAGGTTAGACATCTGTCAATAATATTCAGTTTATATCGTTTTGAGTTTCATACAAAAACCTGTTTTATTACTGTGTTGAATATGTCAAATGTTGTGTTAAGGGGGGAAATAGGGTTAGACGGTTCACAAAATCGATTTTTTTAAAATTTCATCAATTGTTAGTAAAACTATTGAAAAATATATTCCCAAAATTTTAAATGAAAGTTTCGACTCGTTCTATTGTTATAAGCCATTAAGGGGGGAAATAGGGTTAGGACAGCGTTTTCTCAATGATTTTCATGAATTTTTTTATAGTATAAAAAATGAATATAATTTATTGAAACTTTCAGAATATTTTATACATATATTTAAGTATATACTATAAAATGTTTATACATATATTTAAGTATATACTATAAAATATTAGCGACCCCATATTACTTGTTTTTCTTGGTACTATTTTTTCAAACGCATTTTTCTGAAAACGACTTTTTTTTAACTTGCGTACATGTTAGTTTAAAAAGTTTTCAACCAATCGTTTTGAAAATTGGCAGTTACTTTCTTCATAGTATTGCGCTCTATATGAACCTAAAATCGGAATATTATCATTATTTAAAATAATTTTTTTTTGCAAATAAAGTTGTAAAAAATGGCAAAAAATCATGCTTTTTTGTTTTGACCCCTGTAAAAAATTCAATTTTCTATTTTTTTGATAGCATTTAGGTTCATATAGAAGAGAGACATATAATAAAAGTAAATTCCAACCTCGTTTGATTTCAGATGAAAATTGCGGCTTCCAGAATGTACGCAAAATGCTGAGTCTGATTGTGACCTGCAATATCGGGTCGCTAATATTTTATAGTATATACTTAAATATATGTATAAAAATTTTATAGTATATACTTAAATATACGTATAAAATATTATCAAAGTTTCAATAAATTATATTCATTTTTTATATTATAAAAAAATTCATGAAAATCATTGAGAAAACGCTGTCCGAACACTATTTCCCCCCTTAACTAAGCAGCATTTGCGGGAGATTTTAGTTTTCTGCTTTAATTGGAAGAAATTGCTTTTCATTAATCCAAAAAATAAACAAAAAAAAAACACCCAACAAAATGGCTTTGGACAGCCAAAAAAATTTGAAGGCAAAGAATTGGAGGCATTACTCGATGAAGATCCGAGTCAAACGCAAGAGCAGCTTGTAAAATCATTGGAAGTGACTTAACAAGCAGTTTCCGTACGATTGAAATCCATGGGAATGATTCAAAAGCAAAAATGCATTTTTTACCATAAAAAACGGACCGAACTAATTTGTACTCCTAATATAAATGAACTAATATATCCTTTTTCCAGATACCAATGAGTTAACTCAAACAATATTAGATTGATAATCAGTGGGAAATGTCGATGTTTGGATGAGAGTGGAATGGGTCGAAAATAATTAAATATTGTATCATAAACGACTAATTAGCAAAATTGCTATAATTTTGGTTTCGTTTTTAAAAAAGTAACAATTTGTACGTATCCATCGTATTATCCATGCTTATTTTGTCGCATAATTATTTATAACAGATATTTTATTCGTGAGAATATATTCAGCTGAAATGAAGTGTTCAGTACGTTGGGAAAAGTCTGACGACGCGACCCATCCGTCTGGGGCGATAGACGCGACAGAATATCCTGGCTCGAGACCGAAGTGAGACCGAATGAGACAGGTCGTCGCGACGCATGCATGATCCGGGTATAAAAGCTGCGAAGCTTTTGTCTCCGTGTCTCATCGGACGGGCTTCAATGATACAGCACAGTGAGTGCCGGCGAGCTATTCGGGAGCGACCACATGATACATGAAAAAAAGAGTACAAACTCGATAAATATATATAATATGTAGAGAGACGCAGGAAAAGTTTGCACGGTTCTATGGAGAAATTCAGGTCGCTAAACAGCGCGTCTCAATTGAATCCATCAAGGGAGAGAATGACAGAAAAAGCTGCAGGTAAAAAAGCGAGTTAAAAAACATCTCAAACGATCGATGAATTATCGAAAATAAAAGCAAGGAAAGCTTCCTGTACGAGAAAGCAAAATATATTATTATGTCTCGAGTCATACGAGTATATATAGTATTTCTAATAACTCATCACAATCTTAAAAAAATTCTTTTATTAATTCATATTTTGTCGTATTTTATGAATTACTTTTATGTTATTGCGCGAAAATCATTTACAATTACCATCGAAGCAGATTTCGATTGAGAACCCCCGCCGGCTGTTATCGCCCCTTTAAACGTCCTCCTCGACTATCGAAGTATTACACGGAGATTGTGTGTCTCGGGGTTGGGACAAGGAGAATTGTGAAAACCCGAGCGCACGATACATATAAAACGGAGGGGAAAGCAAAAGAAATCGCGGATAGAATTTCGAGGATGAAATCTCAGAGGACAACATCCGAGCTAAGCTCGAGGTGAAAGTGAGAAAAACTTGAACGACGACTCGGGCGTCGCGTAGCAGACAGAAATAGATAGGAAAAAAAAAATGAAATCTTGGCGAGTTTCGGAAAAGCGGACGAAAAAGGAAACAAGACGAAAAAACGAAAAATACGATGGAGATGCGCGTTTTATTGTGTTGCGGTTGCTGAGCACTGGTTGCTCTTCCGCACAGAACATAGTAGCGAACACCACCGACGTCGAGAGAAAATAAGAGAGAGGGAATATAGAGAAAGCAAGGCTTTTGTTTCATGTTTCAAGTTATTCCCGAGAAACAGATTAGCCCACACCATTGAATGTAACGGGGGAGAAAGAGAGGAAGCTCGCAGCAACCGCGAGAGAATGGAAAATGGCACAAGGGAATCGGCGCGCGAGGTAGAAACTTGGATGCCGCGCTGTATGCCGCCTAGTTTACAATACAGGATTAAGCCGCGGCGACGGTAGCGGCCGTGCTTGCGTACCTCCGGCCCCCTCCTCTCAAAACCCATCTCGCGAAGCAGGACGAGTGAGAAACTTAAAGCTCTTGATAAGCTCTTATGCCTCTCGGCTCTAGCCTGTTCGCCCGCTGTGCCACCCCTTTTTGGGCTCTATGGGTACACACCTCCGTCTATATTTTGGACGAGTTTCCCGTAAGCTTACGTCGTTGGGGTGTGTTAGAAGGAAAAAAATACTTTAGTCCCCAGGGAGAAAAGCCCAAAGGATTCAAAATCTTCCCGATCTTTGGTGTGTTTCACCCCGTCATACATTCACTATAATTGCGAAATACCTTACCATTACCGACAAACTTTGGCATGTCTTCAAATTCTAGGAGCAACGACGTATGGGAAAGTGACTCGTGATGACGAACAGGTTGTTCAAGATTTATTTGCAGATCGATTATTTGACGCGAACAAAAAGTGGATCATCTCGCTTTGAATAATGTAATGCAGGATGTTAAATTCAGTGGAAAAGATTTGCTTCGCAAGCGGTCGAAACCCCCCTCTTCACGATCAAACTGGGAAGAGGTCTATAGCGAGGAAAGAACCTTTTGTGGCGAGTGGAGGTCAAGGCGGCTCTGCCTCTGGAAACTGTCTGTCGGTGGGGGCTGCATGTACCACGAAAGAAAAGAATAACCAAGGGGTGGCTTAGATATAGCACGGCGTTCTTGCATGTCCTAAAGAAATATAGACCGCGCAGGATATGGGATGGATGTAATGTTATGGTACGTTGACCGCCACGGACCATGTGCTTGCCTCCAACTTCCTCGCGATGGATATACTATATCTCACTGTGCTACATGAGAAGCGTTTGTGGCATAGCAGAGAGAGAGAGAGAGAGAGAGAGAGAGAGAGAGAGGGACCAAGTCTGCAGTACTGTGCCACGGTACGCTGAATTTACTCCTCGCCCTTGCCTCTACTGCCGGTACGAAATTCATTCCACTTCCCCCTTTTTTATCCCTCTCTCTAGCCACAACCACAGCCATTACCGTATCTCTTGCTTTCCACCCTTGGCTCTAGGATTTTCCTCGCAGGCCGCAGACGCAACGAGACTTTTGGTCAGAAAGCTCTAAGTTATCACCTATTCCAAAACGTGTATGTACGAGGGGGGACCCAAAAAAACGGGAATTTCGTCATAATTTCTTTATTTTTTAATATTTTTACACCAAATTTTGATCACCTTCAAAGTATTCTCCTTTGACCACAACCCACCTCTGCAAACGATCCTTCCAATATTCAAAACATTTTTTAAATTCACTTATCGGGATGTTCTTTAGGCCTTCCAGCGATTTTTGTTTTACCTCCTCCACAGTGGCAAAACGCTTGATTGCTGCTTTGTTTCGGAGTCGTATCCATAGCACCACAGTTCATCACCAGTGATCACCGTCGACGCTCCCTTTGCTCGTCTGTGAGAAGGCAAGGGACAAATTTGGCTGCAACTCTGCTCATGTGCAAATCTTTGGATAAAATCCTCTGAATTGAACTCCATGATATCCCAGACATCTCACAGAGTTGATCAATGGTTCGGCGACGGTCTTCATGAATGAGAGCATTGATTTTATCGACGTTTTCGTCACTTCTTGACGTTGAGGGGCGTCCTGAACGGGGCTGGTCTTCTATTGACATTTCTCCACTTTAAAAACGTGAAAACCACTCGTAGACTCTGGTGTTACTTAGGGCAGCATCTCCATAAGCAGTCTTAACCATTGCAGTAGTTTCCGCGGCCGATTTCCCCAACAGGAAACAAAATTTCACAGCCGCGCGTTGCTCTCGACAATCGGCCATCACGTTTTCGCCGAAATGGAAAAAGTTGTTTCACTACAAAAATTCCGACGGGCGAACCGATGCACTCACGGCGACAGAACTTCGCACACTAACGCAGAAGACGTGTCCCCATAGGACACCTGGTCGAGCAATGGGTTCCCCCACTCTCCCTCCCCGCCGCAGCACAATTCCCGTTCATTTTGGGTCCCCCCTCGTATATAGATTTTATTTCGGAATTACACAAGGCGAAATATTAGTGGGATTAGAATTTTCTACAATCATGTTGGGGATATCGTGATCCACTGTACTTACAAAAAGGTGTTCAAAAGGTTTTATTTTACTGATCTTTGTAAAATCAAATGAGAAAAGAACCAGATATTCTCCAGTTCAAAGAGAGCCATCAGTTTTTACTATCCTCGCACTGTCTCTTATATATTTTTTAAATCCATCTATAGATTCTCCTTCCGTAGCATTTCCCATCCCAGTCTGCACGTTTGTTTAGACGAGAGGATGGTGGTGGGTGCTATAGCCGAAACTCCGGTTCTTCCAGCTCGTCGTAATTTGCATTCCTATGGCACATACCGTAAAATAAAGGTTATCCGGAGCGCGGAGCACGTTTCGAAACTGAATACCCGTGGTACTCCCAAGACTCGGGGTAGGGCGTCGATACTTCTCTATTCTCCAATTCTTTCTCTCTCATAACCATCTCATACGAGACTCTTATCCCTCCTCGCTTTTCTTAGCCATCTCGCGTGGAGTGGGGCAGTCGCGAAACGATCACCGCGAGAAAAGCCGTTATTGCGAATTGGCAAAATCGTCCTTGTGACACTGTGTTCGCCTTTCTCTACCTCCCATATGGAAATATCATGTGGCTCGCGGTATAACGGGTCGAGGGCGACAACGACCCTTTGGGGATAATTTTCCCATAGGAAACCTGCCCCTTCAACGCTCGACTTTTGAATCTGCCATACAGTTTCAATGCGAAGACGGAACAATGGTATTGTCGTGAACTTACAGTGTCACGTATTTTAGCGAGCTCGAGATTTTACGTTGCTGTAAAAAATTCTTTGTATTCTTGTATGCGAATGAAAAATCTTTGAAAACGATGGTTTCCGGGCCAAGAATCGGCGATAAAATGAAATGTCATTGTATGATTTTATGATAAATTAATTATCAATAAGTATTGGAAGAAATCAGGAATAATTTGGTCATTGAAGAAAAACTCTTAATATCTCGTTAATTTCCATTCATAATTCTCTGTAAAATATATAATTTTTTCTCCCAAAATCAATAAATCGTGAATTTTTTAATGGTTTTAGTAATTTTATTTGTCAAAATTTCACATTACGTATTGGAGTCACGGAAACTTGAGAACCTGTCCCTGAGGAGGAGCGAATAGATAAGTTCGCGTATAAGCGGTTTGTGCCCGTGAAGAATGAGAGGATAGAGGGGTGCCTGACAAAACAGGCTGAAACAACTCGACCGACGCGGGAAGGGTCGTGTTTTTACAGGGGCTCGGTCAATAAGTCTTCGTCGTGAGCCGCCCACCCTTCTCTTTTACCCAGAGGCGTCTGTCGCTTCTTCTCTCTCTTGTCCGTATCCCCTCTCCTTTCTCTTATCCTTATCCCCCTGCGGCGATGTCAAGACCCTCGAGTTGGGAAAGCCGGGGCAACTGAATCGTCATCTTTCAACCCTTCGGCGTGGCTGTGGGTAGTCGAGGGATCGGTGAAAAAAAACGAAGCTCATACATAGGCCGCAGTGTTCTTCTTCCAGTAGGTCTGACACAATCGGTCTTTTTCCACTGAATGGCTCAACGAATCGAGGACAATTCTAACGTGGACTTTTATCACTTAACGGAAATAATTTGTCTTCTTGGAAGCATCGAAGACTTCCTCGTAAAAATCTGATCGTTCGCTCTCGTGCTCTCAAAGCGGAGCTATTGTGTTATCAATGACCAAGGGAGAGGGATCAGAGATCAAGTTGAGAAGTAGAGGGGCAGAATAGTACACAGAAGAACTTTCAAGGTGGACTCCATCACGTTGAATATCTGATTCCCCGATATAGTTGGCTATTGCATCTAGAAAACTTATTTCGTGACAATGCAGTCGTTTTCTCAATCTACTGTACTACCCATCGCTTTAGTCCCATTTCGCTTCGCGCCTTTACAATTTAAGTACCCTAGGAAGCCGTACGCAGGAATAACGCGATACGTGTGAGAATTGGAAATCAGTGAATACGGTCTTAATAGAACAAAGATTGAAATTCGGTTGGTTCTGACCGGACAAGATCCAGTGAGCTGTGAAGGATAAGGACAACAGCAACGATCCACTTTCAACAAGACTATGAGTACACAGCGCGGTATATGTTTCAAGATAAACAGGCTGGACCGCGAGAAGGGAGAAATACCTGTCCCTAACGATCGCACGGACAACACAACGTTCTCGAATCGGTTGCGGGACGGAAGATTGTGTACAATGGTCGTCTAGCAGCGGCGGAGTCAGCCAGAGGAGGTGTGCGACTCGATCCGTAAATCTTGAGGGTTGTGTACACGTTACCTAGCGCTCGAGCACCACCTACCGGCCCTCCCACTTTCCATGATTAACATCGTATCTCGCTGGCTCTCGCTTCTTCTACTACACCGACACCACTGAGTTCCGCTCTCTATGCCATAGTTATTCGAAGGCTCACCTCATCCACCAAGCTCACCAAGTTCTCATTTCTTATTAAAACCACCCCCGCCAACACTCACAACTTCAGCTGTTACGTTTTTTGTTCGTCCTCCGTTCTGTAGCAGATCACTCGGCATTCTTGAACTCCGATTTCTTTGCTTCTGTTCGACTTTACCGAAGAGAAGAGTCTTACTAATTTTCGCCTGAAATTTGGAAAATTCGAGGGAAGCTTGGGCACCATTCGAATGGAAAAACATTGACAATCAATCTCAGGCAAAATGAATGTGAATAACATGTTCTAAACAAAATTGACACTGCTTTTAAAACATTCATTTTAAATCACTAACAATTGTTCTAACAGTGCGTCAAAATTATGATACAGTGTCATGTTTCTACGTTAAAAAAAAATGTCTTCAGAATTATTATTTCCGTTCAACTTATTTGTCACGCGATGATCGCATTTTGAACAATGACGATCCCCCCATTATATCGCGCAAGCTGTATGTACTTAATGGGGATTATCGGCTGATTCATATGTGTTTAGGTACGTATCTGTGACCAGTACTAGCGCCAAAGCCGCTCGGTCTTCGTCATTGCACGGGGCGACGGGGTCCGTCGATGCTGTCTCGCGGTGAAATTGTAAAACGTGTCCACACGCCATATTCCCGTGATCCGTTCCATTTGTTGTGTACCCTGGGGCATCAGTTTGCCGTTAGATACAAATAGCTACAAGCCGTATGTAGATAAATTTCTCATACCGGCGAGAATATTAACTATCCGAGAGAGTGGTAAATGAGCACCGCCGAGCACCCACGGGTTTGACTCGATCGTCATGATTTGACCGATTTGCCGAGGCATTAAGCCCACGCTTATATACATCGTGTACGTGATGCACCACCGCTTAACTCGAAGCCCACAGAAGCCAACAGCGCGTACGAGATCGAACATGGGATGGGGATTCCCGTTAGTCAGCGTATGGTATGATTCGGCTAAGCTGTTGAAACAAAGAGAAGCGAACATTGGGAGAGATTTGCCCTAGGAAGTGGTAACCGTGGGAGAGAGAGAGAGAGAGAGAGAGACGATGCATAGAGAGGAGCGAACACGAGGAACAGAGAGAATGGAATAGGGAGATGTGTATTGAGGAAGAGAGTGTGTAACGGGTGGTGGAAGGCAACATGCCAAACTGTCAGACAGCTAGCAGCCTGATACTGCTCAGAGCTACACATGTTTTGCAGGAAATAGGAGGGAAGGTTTGTAGCGCCATTGGTATGCCAATACTATCTTCGTATCTCTCTCTCTCTCTCGCTCTATCTATCTATACCTTTCTAGCCCTTGCTCCCCTCTTCTGCCTCTACGGTTAATCTATCTGATAACCCTTTAACGTCACTGTGACCTACTAGGCTGCGTTTGCACGCACGCACGCCGTTCGCGATTGCCTTATAGTAGTTCCTCGGCCACCCCCAGCCATTCAGGCAGTGAGTCGGCGAGCGAGCAACTGGCTATATAGCTCTTTAACAAGCTTCGGGAGCAAGCGAGAGTTAACCAACCCCTGTCTTAATCGCCATCTTGCTCCTTCGTCCTCGGTACAGCGAGGTACCATCGGCCCTTGTACGACGTGGTGGCTCTCTTCCGCCCTCTCGCTCTCTCTCTCTCTCTCTCTCTCTCTCTGCTCCTTATCTCTGATAAATTATACACGCTTCGACGAAGAATGAGGTGAGCGTTGAACAAGACGCTGTTTGCATCAGGATTGCGAATCGGTAATTGTTTTTAATTTGTGACTTCATTAGTGTACATTTATCTCTGTCAATCACGCAATCAATTTTTATTGATATTGAAGACATCGTCTGCGGATTCGCGATGCGTGGTCCCGTGAACTTTCGCAACGAATTTCACGTTACCGTATAAACCGGGTAACGATCCATAGACTATGTACCAGTGGCCGAATAGTGTTCGAGCAGTCTATTCGACACAATCTACTTCTCGATTACTCTGTTCCTCTTTACCGCTCTTTCATCACAGAGAGAATAGAGAGAGGTTACGTTGACGCGAGATGGTGAACTCCTGTACGGGCTAGGAAGTAGGGTGCGGTTGGCTGGAGAGCAAAGGGTCACACAGTTATTGCCATGCATATGGTGCACGCCCTGGACAATAAAACGGAATAGCCGCGGTATACGGGTTACGGCGAGGATATATATCGAATGCCACCACCGTACTGTTACACACCAAAGGCCAGACGAAGAGGCGCAAGAAGCTTCGCAGGGTGGAACGGAGGGACTGTAGAGTCAGTTTTAATCGGACTATCGGCTACGGCAATACGGAGAAGGGGGAGATCGAGAGAGCTAGAGAGAGAAAGAGTATAGTCGCCAGGCGAAACGTGGCGGAGCGAATTGCGTTATTCGCCTAGGAACAGGTACCTATTCTCAAATTTCCCGTCGTTTCCTCGTCGTCTGCAAAGCCCCAACTACAACTATAAGCTTATTCAGCTCTGTCCTTCGCCTAAAGTGTACATTTTCGCCCGTGAGTCCTCGTCCGAAACCACGAGCATTGCAATAAAATGTCACGTAAGGAAAACGAAATCGTGTACTCTGCCGAGCGCTCAAATACCTTAGCTTAGACACATATTCAATCCCCCCCCTCTCTAACCGTTACTAACATTCTCTTTGTCTATTCCGCTTCGTCTGTTCGGCCATCATACAAACTCATGGAGATAGACTCTTTCCCCATTTCACAGTAGGTACGGAATATATCTACTCGAGCACGAAACGACGATTTACATTTAGTAAGAGTTTCCAATTACTATACACCAGAGACCCGAAGGTGGAGCAACAGAGCGATTTAGAGGGGTAGAATCCACTCTATTTTGCGGGAGAAAATCATTTTATTACTGCGACGTCGCCAGCGCGAACACATGATACAAGAAGTAGGCAACGACGCGTCGTCGTTCAGTGTAGTTGACCATCGTCTTAACGAAGATAAAACTCTGCCAGAACGAATACAGGATAAGTTACTTCAGTGATCTCCGAGAGTAGAGGGAACGCATTAAATTCCTTCGTGTTAGAGGATTTTCTCAAATGTTTGGTAAAAGTGTAGCTAATCTCGAAGTTGCGGAATCCAAATCTCTGGTCAGAGATGAGTGAAGAATGAAGAAAAAGAAGGGCGAACGAAGGGGAAATGGATGAAAAAATGTTTGAACTGCTAATCGAGAATGTCGCGATAAAAGAACAAGAGAACCTGAACATGCAAGAAAGTTTGGGAATAGTAGGAGAAACAAGGGTTAGGATATGACAAAAAAAGTGTTCGCAATTTTATGAGCAATCCCTCGGCCCACGGAAAGCAAGTGAGGCAGATCCAAACGGGTGGAAAGAGCATTGGAAAAAGGGATGGAGAATAAAGAGGGTGCGAAATTTTCGGCTGTATACCAACGGACCGATGGAGACGGCGGGTGGGGAAGAACTGGTGGATCACAGACAGCGCAAATTAAAAATACAAAGAAACGTGCTCGTAGAGAGAATATAAGGCAGCGTGTTCACTTGCTTTTCCTCGCGGTACGACGAAGAAAAAGATAGCGATTCCCGTGGTACAGTGTGAACGTGAAAGAGGAGAACGTAGGAGGAGCTGATGTAAAACGTTGGAGCGATAGCGAGAGAGAGTGAGAGAGTAAAGAACAGGGTTGTCGGGAGTCCGGCAAGAGGGCCTAGGGACGCTTAGAATTGAGACAAAGGGTGCCGACAGCGAACAATGGGGCTTGTAATCTGGAGCCCTTGGCACAGTAGTAGTGGTACTAGAGTTGGAGATTCTGTATTCCTGAAGCCCATAGCGCGTTGTTACGGTTTGTGTTTCGGCCAGAACAACGTAGAGCATGAATCCTGACGCTAGTGTTGGATAGCAGATCCCCTTTACCCTCCGTCCGTTCAGCCCTTGCCCTTCATACTTGTGAATCTCACTCACTATACCAAAACGACGAACAAGAGCGACAGAGAGAGACAGAGAGAGAGAGAAATGAAAGATCAGTGTTCGTTGGTAGGCGAGAGAAAGAGAAAGAAACCTTCCAACAAGAACGCCAGAGCTTTCAGGCCCGAATGGTTTCCGGCTGGAGCCTTCTCGGATCCTCGTGAAATCGCACAATGAGCGGGTTAAACGAATCAATTTTTGCTGCACGCGGTGGCTCCACTCGGAAATTCCATTTCCCCGTGAGCGACGGTGGCATAGACCCGGAGGGAGAAATGATATCGATGAGGACGAAGCCGTGCGACACAAGCTGTTCCACAGTATTGAGACGAGCGGAAATAGGTCGTAAGATTGGATCAAACGAGCAGAAGAAGAATAATAGTGTGCCTGTCAGGAGATTCAGAATTAAAAATCACTAAAAGTCTTTTTCGAATGACATTTGTTATGTAGTATAAAATGATGTACAAAATGATGTTGATCATGCATTCATGATAGAAGCATAATTGTTTCAAATTATTTCTCAACATTTTGTTTTGAAATCATCACTTACATTTGTTTGTTCGTATATATATTAGGGCGATTTTTTTTTCGACTATTTTTTGTCTCAGTCCCCAGCTGAAATTTATATAGATATGTCGAAAAACAAATTCCCTGAAAGTTACAGCCCTTAATATTAATTCTAAGTACTTTCCCTTAGCGTGAAAAGATTTTCCATCTTAAATACACGTAAAGTGAATTGTTTTTTTTTTTTAATTCTATAACTCAGCCGCATTTTATGCTATCATATTGTTCTTGGTTTCGATTTACTCAGAATAAAACAATCTAGAAAAGTGCCTATGGCGGCGAAAGTGTAAATTGTACTGGTGAGTTGGTACGGGTCACTGAAGTTGATTTTTACCCAAAATTCTCGTTTATTTGCTGTTATCTCCGAAACAGTTAACTTTACGAAAAAAATGTGAAAGAAAAATTTGTTGAAAATTTAATTTCCTACAGAAAAGATTCTATCGACCCAATTGCTTAGATTAATATTGCTTGAGATATTGAACTTTATTTTGAAAAATTTTGTTTATTATTTAATATTTCATATTTTATAATTTTTATACGACTCATAAGTTAAAGTTCAATATCCCAAGAAATATTAATCTAAGCAACTGAGTCGAAAGGACCGTTGTTGTAGGAAATTAAATTTCCAACAAATTTTTCATTTTCATTTTTTTCGTAAAAAAACAAGAATTTTGGGTAATTTTGGGTAAAAATCAATTTCAGTGACCCGTACCGACTCACCAGTACAATTTACACTTTCGCCGCAAGAGGCACTTTTTTAAATTGTTTCATTCTGAGTAAATCGAAACCAAGAACAATATGATAGCATAAAATGCGGCTGAGTTATAGGAATTTGAAAAAAAAGAAATTCGATTTACGTGTAGTTTAGATGGAAAATCTTCTTACGCTAAGGGAAAGTACTTAGAATTATTATTAAGGGCTGTAACTTTCAGGAAATTTCTTTTTCGACATACCCAACAAAATTTCTGGTGGGGACTGAAAAAAAAAATAGTCGAAAAAAAAAAATCGCCCTAATATATATATTCATTCACGGCTGTTCGCACATAGACGTGTACCGTGAAATGACAATCAACCAAGATATCATCCTCATATTTTTCTGCGCAGAGCCTCGACAAATGGAAGAAAAAGAAAAGTGGAAAAAAAAATTTCAACGAGATCGCACCCGAAATTGGACACGTATTTACGGGGGGTTCGGGGGATCGCGTGCGAAAATCCCCGGAAGCGGTACTCATCAGTTTCCCCCGAGTGTCGGTTGCGACGAGTTTGGGTCGCGGGTTCTCCTCTCTCTCTCTCTCTGTCTCTCTGTGGTTGACGCGACGAGAGCCTCTTGTCGACGCTGCCGCTCCGCAAGCCGAAGAAAGAGGATTAAAAAATAATTTACATCCCCAAGTTTTCATTCTACGGCTCTTCGTCCAAGCACCACAGCAGCGTCACGGATGTGCCAGGTATCTCTGTACATAGAGCTGGTTCCATATATACACTCGTTTTTTTTTTTTTTTCATCCGCCCTCGTTTCTTTCTCGCTTTTTCTCTTTTCGTCTCGCATTCGTGAGATACTCTGTCGTCACTCGCTCGGTTTCTCGGCATGTATACACTCGACAAGAGAGACTCTCGCTCTCTCGCTCTCCCTCTCTCCCTTTAACTCTCGTTGAGAGAAGAACTTCCGCGGATTACCATCTCGCCGCGCTTCTCGTTAATATTTATTAGACGCCTCGCATCGCAGCGATGGCCAGAGTCTCTCTCTCTCTTTCTCTCTCTCTCTCTCTCTCTCTCTCTCTCTCCCTTATCTTTCTCGGCTCTTTTTTACCCATTCTCTTTATTTCTTTCGCGTCCGTTCGTTCTCTCGCATAAGGGCCAGCGGAGAGAGGAGAAACTTTCACCCTCTAATTTTGCACCCGGCTCCCGAGCTCTCGCAACATCGTTGCCGGCCCGCTCGCTGATGCTATGCTTCGGCTTTTCACGTTCCCGTGAAAAATAAAAATAAAAGAAGATAGAAAAATAACGAAAGATGAAGGGAAAAAAAAGAAGCGCGAGACGAACCTCCGTAAGTTAGCCGTGGTCCGAAATGATGCTCGTGTAACCACACTAACGCCTCGTTCTTTCCATGCATATTACACATACCGTATATGTGTTAGTCGCACTCCCTCGTCGCACGCCCTTCTCTCTCCCTCTCCGTTACTCCCTCAGATTATTCATGGTTTTCCCGAGGAAAATATTTCACCGACTTTCATCCAAGCGTGATCACCCAAGCCCCGGGAGAAAATTCGAAGAAAAAAAGAACCTAAAATGTGGGAGTCCATTACTTTGCGAGCAATTTTTCTTACAGTTTAGCTCGATTAGTTAGCATTCTAACGGGTATTTTAACGTTTTGACGTAGTAGATGTAAAAAAGGGGGGGGGGGGCGGGGGGGGGGGGCATCGCTATTATAGAGAGCTTTTGACAGTGATTAAATGGGCGAATATCCAAGTTGAAAAGGCTCGAACACGAAGAAGAATATAAAAAAAAGTAATAATAATGCGAGAAATCGTATTCCCGTCACAGATGAGAATGAATTTTATCGCAGACGTGTGGTATGATACATGGTATTTGCAGCGGCTCCTGAAAATTGTTGATTCGTACACAGAATAAATATAGCACCAGATATATTCTCCATATATTATAATACGGGGAACTAGACGAGAGGAGCCGGTTATAATGCCGGTTATCTTGTACAACAACGGTACACCCTACCGTGCTTTTCCGTTTCAGCCCGTTTCACGACAGCGATGAGATAGAGCGAGATATGTGATGCGCACACGAACGTACCACAGGTACGGATATAACGCGGTGCACACCTCTCTGACAATGCCCGTACGTCCCGATTAAACGCGGGGGTTCAGTTCCGCTCTCTCACTCTCTCTCCCTCTCATACGCGAGTCCGCGCTATCTCTACACTCGAACGTCCCTCCAATCTGCGTCCGTATTAATTACGGTACTCATTAAGATATCCGGTAATTCGTGGCACGGGCACACGCGCTGTCTGTGAGTCGCACAGAGAAAGAGAGAGCGAGATAGAGATAGGCTGACCCGCTATCAGCAATGCACTCGGCAACGGCGCTCTCTGGCAACAGACAACGCAAACTATCCATGTATATCCGTAAACTGGCGAGCGCTGTGGTCCTACGGGGGCTCGGGAAGCTCGCTCTCAGCCTCGAAACGCCGGTATTAATTTAGCAACGACGTAATTTTCGTTAATTAATTGATAGATTGTCAACCCGAGATAGGCAGGTACAACCGCATTCGGTGTGCATTCGGGGGATACGCGGGCAATTGATGCGACATGCGGCGGAAGAGGAGAGGGTTCTGGATGCAGCGAAGAGGGAGAATGAGACTCGGTAGCTCGTGTATAGTGTATATATATATTTTATATATATATGCTGCCTTTACCAGGTTGATAGCGACCGGAGAACACTCGAATACGACAGAACGATATATAGGAACACACGAATCACTCTCGTTCACCCACCGTAATCATCTACGGATTAATTAAATTCTACGTTAACGCAGACTGCATATACGAGAGAGATTTTCTCATGATCGTTTCGTTCTCTGTCTCTCTCTCTCTCTCTCTCTCCCTCTCTGTCTCATCGTCGTTTCGGCTTGTCGATTTTGTGTATTCATACAATTAATCGGACTGACACAAATGCAGCTTCGAATAACGATAAAAATGCAGATTCGAATAATCAAAATTGACTTTTTATACACCAGCGATACATTTTTCGTTTTATTTCACGTCTCTCGTGCAAATGCTTCTAATGTCGCTGTTCCCGCAAGCGACAAGAGCAACGCAGCATTACCCGAACATAAAGCCGGTAGATCCTCGTTCACATCCACGGTACTACAGAGCCATGCAGCAGCTTCTCCACTCTCGGCGGTCACCATTCCGCTTAAATTCATAAGAGACCCGAAATGTGGTGCGAATTTGCGACTTGCCAAAGTTAATTCCCGTTTTCGCCGGGATTACCCGTCCTCTCTCCGGCTAACTCACACGGCGGGGATCTCTCGACCATATGTGTGCTCGCATTCTCTCTCTCTCTCTTCATAGAGCGTTTCGCGCGAGACCGTTGGCTGCTTTTGCCCTCGGAAAATGCTGTTTCATCTTGCTCTATCTCGTGCCTCTTTCGTTTATATACCCGGTACCCTTGTTCTCTTTCCGCCGGTGCTCTCTCGACCACTTTGACCCCTCTCAAGAAAGGTTGCGCGGTCAGCTCTTTCTGTCTCTCTCTCTAACTCTCTCTCTCTCTCTCTCTCTCTCTCTCTCTCTCTCTCTCTTTCTCTCTGTGATAACGCTTTCCCAGAGGATACAACGTACTTTCCGGATTTTAGTAATAAAGAGGGGGGAAAAATGAAGGTAAATTCAATGTAGGAAATTTGGTTATGGCTAAAAGCATGTGATTCAACGTACAGTTTAATATTAAAGCACAACACCGAGGTTAAATTTGCAATTTCATTCTACACCGTTCATCGTTGTAGTTTAAATAATAAGACAAGAACATTTAGGAATGAAAAAAAGATTTTGAGACGCATACTGTAAGGGAAAGTTATCATCATTGGACCCCAGGGGTCCTAAGCCGTTTCTCCACCAATAGTGATTGTTTATTTATCCACGATTTTTTCGCATTCGATTTATAATTATTCAACTTCATGAAGCGGACGCATTACACTATTCTAATAAATTATCTTGGCCGTGTTATTGAGATAAATTTTCCGTTGTTTTGTGGACCAACGAAATGGAGGTTGTAACTGATAATTAAACAATGGCACGTCTCTCTTTCTCGTTACAATAAAGTCTGAGCTCTCGTCTCTTCGTGAGAAGTTCCTTTAACCTTCGGTTACTAGGATACGCGACACCCTTTGAGAATCCACCCTGTCCCGTAGATCCCGTCTCTTCGTACAGAGGATACACAACAGTATTACCTTACTCTTCTCCCGCGTGTATTTTCACTACTAGAATTTATCTCACATTCTCTCACCGTACGCAATGTTGTATGTATATTAGGTGCACTCGCTTCCCGTTTGGTTAATCATCCCCCCCACCCTCCTTTTCGTTCCCGTCTCATTCGGTGCTGATGTATGATTTAATGCCCGTTTTATATATACATGACCAAGATTATATATACATATAGTACGAAGTAGAGAGCACTGAGGCGAGTTCACGGGGATGAAGAACGAACCGCGAGGCATATCGTAGCAGGAGTGACGGAATAGAATGGCGGACGATGAGATAGGGGGTAGGAAGGGTACATTATATGTACATGTATATTCTCTATTACGAATAGGACCGGAGAAACGTGCGAACGGACGGGAAAGTGTGGCGTTGCCGGTGAGCTCATTAATTTACTAGAAAGTGCCAAAGCGTCGCCCATAACAAGGCTTTATACAAAGTTCTACCCTTTATTAGACAAATTGAAGAAGATGCTGTATGTATGAAATGTATCTCATCTCGCGGATACCAAAAAACGACAATTGTTTTTTTCTACAACCTTAAAACCGTTAATAAGGAAATAATAATAAGGACAATGATCGGAGTCCTATGTCAAAGTGAAGAAGCCCCGAAATCTTCAATCTTCTATTCCTCGTGACTGGACACTTTGTAGCCCCACGTAGAAGTGAAGCGTGGCATGAATTATTCATGAATGGCCCCAACACGCTTGGGGATTAAAAATATGATTTCTCCCTCGCGCCCTCTCTCTCTCTTCCTTTCTTTGCTTTCATTCTTTTTCTCGTTTTCTCAGCTCTCACTGATCGTTTCGCTGTTTTTTTTTCGCCGCGTGTTGTTTCTCGCTCTAGCGGAGAAAACGAGCCCCGTGAGTACCGTTGTTTCCGTCGAGTGTGTTGTAGCGCCGTCTACGAGTACTTGCAAGGGGGAGGAGATACACACACACACACACACACATATATATATATATATATATATATATATATATATATATATATATATATATATATATATATATATAGAGAGAGAGAGAGAGAGAGAGAGAGAGAGAGAGAGACAGGTACGAGGCATAAAACGCAACGGCTTCACACGAGTAGCAGCACCGGGCGGTCGGCTTTCGCGCACAGTGGCTTTAGAACAGCACCGAAGTGTAGTTATATACGTATATAAAAATGTATGTGTATTTGGTATATGTACTTAGCGAGACAACCAGTAAACGTAGTTCTACGTTAGTGTGGACAGAGAAAGAGGAGAAAAGAGGGAGAGAGAGAGAGAGAAAGAGAAAAAGGTTGGGTCGGTTGGAAAACGACGCGAAATTTTTGCTCCCGGAGATAGAAGCGACACACGGATGGTACAAACAAAAAGGCGAAGAAAAAAATAATTAATGTGGTAGTCACGTGCCCGCGTATATATATATATATATATATATATACATATATATATGTATTCGGCCCAAGCACAGCGGGCATCAACGCAAGGACGGTGGATATTTCCCATCTCTCGTTTTCTCATTTTCCCGAAGAGCGACGACAGCCATGAAGGATAGAGAATGGGAGATAGAGAAAGAAATATATACGAATGAGGCGAAAAGCGGCGGATATAGAGATGTGAATATAGGAGACGAGAAGGAAGAGAGAGAGAGAGAGAGAGAGAGAGAGAGTTGGAGTACCAAATAAAAAGATAACGAGGCGAAGAGAGGCAACGGCGAAAGCTTGACAGTTGGGTGAGCGTGGATACGAGGAGACACACTATAGAGACAAAAGAAATTGGAAGGGATGTTACGTATGTGTGAAAGTTCTCCTAACTCTTTCGCTCGAACGAATTGTCGGCATGCTTTTATGTCGAATCTCGGTTTATCTCATTCTATCTTGCTTCACGTCGTTTTTGTTTTGTTAGGTCCATTTAACATTATTAAACGGATCGCGTACAAGGGCAATTTTTCTAGTAACTGAAAATAAATAAAGTTTGGACCAATTGTAGGAATTCCCTCACAGTTGATATGACCCCATTCATTTCTCCATAAAACACATCGAATGAACCACGCACAGCTTATCTTAATCGAGAATTTTCAAACTATAATTTATCAATGCAGATAAATTTCAGAACAATTTTTGTCGGTGTATAGCGAAAGGACAAAGCTCAATGCATCGTCGTTTTCATCGGCTGTGTCTGGTTATATCATAGTTACATATAACACTGAATTTTGTTTATGGTGACCAGAGAAAAGGTGCCGGGAACACCACGAGTATCATCAACGCAGCCGTGTATACGTGGCTGGTTGTGTCGATGGACAAACACGAAGACCGTCGGCAAACCCTCTTCGACAATGTTATGTCCTATATCTAGACCTCCCTCCGCGCCGTTATACCGTCATACCGCACATTTCCCGCTACCAACATAGACGAGAGAGGGATCCAAGGTGCAACAACAAGATTTACATATTTATCCGAGGGTCTCTGCTGGCTCTCGTCTCTCGCAAAAGCTCGAAAGCTTCCAGAAACTTCTATACTACGATGGAACATCCGCCACTACTACCCCCTCGCTCCGATATCGCTTCTTCCCGTGTTTCCGCATCTGTTTATACACATATATAGCTTTCGATATTATATAAATATATCGCCACCGCCGTGTACAAGAGTTGAGCGGCGGGGGGTAGGCCGGGGCGAGATGGAACGAGGGGGCCGCAATTTTGGACACCCTTGACCGCAATTTTGGACACCCCTAGCCGTAATTTTGGACACCCTGGCCGCAATTTGGACACCCCTTGCCGCAATTTTGGACATCTCTGACCGCAATTTCGAACACCCCTGACCGCAATTTTGGGCATCCCTGATCAAAATTTTGGCACCTCTGACCAAAATTTTCGATACCCTGACCTCAATTTTGGACACCCCCTACTCAACTCTTGTACCCGGCGGCGATATATTTATATAATATATATATATATATATATATATATATATAAATCTATATTAGGGTGTACCATGAAGCCTGTTCAAATTTGAGCTCTTAATATTAATATTTAGATGCGCCTCATCGCAAATTTCTATTTCCCATTTAAATAACATGGAAAAAAATTTTTTTCATATTTGGAATTTTATACTTCGGCAATGGCGTATTGTTAGATGACACGCATGACATATTTTATAGAGAATTGAACGCTCTGCAAAAAAGATGTCTTGCAATTTTTCGATAAACGTAGCCATTCCGATGATATCCGAGTTCAAAGTTCAAAATGAACAAAAATTCATCTTTTTATTAATATTACAGCGAAACTATTTACTCTATTGAGAAATTTTAAAAGACGTTTTTGTAGATTATTAAATTTGCTATGAAAATTGTCTCATTTATGATTAATAAATATTGATCATTCGTTAATAAATTTATTTAGAAAAATTTAATGAACCATTTCTTTTCGCTCTTATTGGGAATAAAGAAAGATGTTTTACTCGTGAGTATTTTGTCCACCTCTTTGCAACTATTGTGTTAACTACTAGCCCACTAGAACCAGTTTTCTAACAGAAAATAACTTTTTACAATATTGATCAATTAACGAGCAACATTAATTAATCATTAATAAGACACTTTTCATGGCAAATTTGATAATCTACAAAAAAGTCATTTGGAATTTCTCAATAGAGTCAATAGTTTCGCTGTAATGTTAAAAAAAAGATGAATTTTTGTTCTTTTTGAACTTTGAACTCGGATATCATTGGAATGGCTACGTTTATCGAAAAACTGCAAGATATCTTTTTTGTAGAGCGTTCAATTCTCTATTCTCTATCAAAAATTAAAAAAATGTCCCCATGTTTTTTAAACGGGAAATAGAAGTTTGCGATGAGGCGCATCTAAATATTAATATTAAGAGCTCAAATTTGAACAGGCTTCTTTTTACACCTTCCTGGAAGTATACAACCTGGTCTCCAGATGAAAAGAAAAAGTTGCCCCCCAAATGGCACACCCTAATATATTGTATATATATATATATATATATATATATATATATATATATATATATATAATATTAGCTATTCGTTTAAAGGGAAGGATCCAACCCTTAGAGTCGGAAACTCCTCAACTGCCCCTTTTATCTATTCCACCCACTCCGAAAATGTATCCCTCATTCCCTTTCGAGTCCACAACGCCTTTCTCCGTTGCCATCAGCTCGCAATCGACATCATTAACGATCGATTGACGATTATACCCTGAGCAATCAAATCACTCACTCTCACTCCCTTACTAGGCCGATCGAGTACTACAAATTCTCACAAACCCCGAGTACTCATCCCCCGAGTTCGCAAAACGATCACGACCCATTCCCACGATTACATTCGTGTCCTTCTCAACAAGAGTTTCGAGACCTCGAGAGTGCACATGATAGGCGAACGCGGGAGGAAGAAGATGTGAGCGAGACAACGACGCTCGGGACATGAACGACCCCGCCTTCTCAATTCCCGCGACCTGATCGATTCCACACGAGGTCCCTCAACGTTTCAACACACATTTGGATTTGTACACGTGTGGAAGCTCCAACATACATGGCAGCCCCTTACCTCTTGCCTGTCTCGCTCTCCAGCCTCCATCGAGCTCACTTGTATTATTTATACCCGATAAACAGTCGCGTCGATCTCGTGGGAATTTCGGATAGAGAATCGCTCCGCTCTATACGATGTTCGCGCACTACATCACGTAACACGGTAACGATTGATCGAGGCTACAATATACATGTATCCGTAGACATCGTTCGATCTATCAATCCATCAACGCGCGGGGATTCTCTTTCATTTTTGTTTCGATAGTTTCGCGAGATGGAAGAGGCTTTCAAAACGAAATTCCTGACACCGTTGGCCCGTCTCGACATATATATCAATATATCTATCGTGCAGGGTTTTGCCTCCGGGGGCGTTTTCGGGCAATTAAACATTTCCATTTTCAATTTCTCGCCAGCAATAACACGCGGGATACGACGAGAAGCGGCAAGAATATATATATGTATGTTATACGCTATAGGTAAAAGCTCGACGGGAGAGAACCGCGTTGGGACGGAAACGCGTGGTCGACCTCTGCGGTTGACGATCGTTGATTCGTTTATCGCTCTCCCTTCCGTATCCTACCATTCACTTTTCCGCACTCGCATCCTCTTCCACTTCGCAAGCTCTCTTGCGCATACATATATGCCAGACAGCCACCGCCCCCCCCCCCCCCCCCCTAACATGCTTTGTGTTGCTTCAATTTTCTCTCGTGATTTTTTTTTTTATTTGCTCTCCTCCTCCTCCCACAGTATATACACGGGACGCTCATCGTCATAGTTAGCCGCGGGGCGCGTCTCGATCAACGTGGCAAGCGCGAAATTCCGCGAACCAACTAACCCCCAACTCTCGATGTGAGTATAGATACTACCATTCTGCCTATATATCATTATCCGGCTCCCTGGCTCAAGCCCCATCAACTTCCCTCGCCATATTTTCCCGTTACGAAACACCATCCACCACTTACTCCCCTTATGTCAAAAAAAAAAAAAAAAAAATGAAAATGAAAATGAGGTTGAAATATTGATTCATCTCTGTGCAATGAAAATATAAGAATTGGAAGAAATCTGCCTATTCGCCAGCGAGATTTTGCTACTTTGTCACAAATTCGGCTTCGAGCAAAGTCACTCTCGCAACAGGAGAACCGAAGCATATGCACAAGTCATGATTGTATAATAATTATTTAAGTAAATTGTAATATTTATTCGAGCATCGAAAAAATTCATACTCTCGCACTTTTTTAAAAGGAATAAAACGTGAATCCATTTTGATTTTTTGCGTTGTCACAATGAATTTTTGAGCTTTTGATAAAAAAAACTAGTTGCGATTATTGATCGATCGCAAATTTTCGATCGGATGGAGACTTGAAGTAGGAGACGGGAAAAAACATTTTTTTTACACCTTTTAGATCACTCTTTCAGAAACTTAAGGTAGTAGTCTGGTAACTTAAGCCGATTTTCATGTCTTTTTTGGAGGGCGTTATTTTGTAGGATAATAAAAATGAATCGTTTTGGATATTTAGGATGTTTTTATTTACATATTAAAGATACTTAAAGGACTAAAGTCCTTTTATTTTAGCAAAGAAGGGGTCGTAAAATAAAAAGTTAAGGGTGAAAAATCTTCTCGGTGGTTCCGACGAAAACTATAAGTGTGTAGAGTAGCCTGTTAAAATTTGAAAGCAATCGGTTCGGTAGAAAAAAAGTTAGGACCCGGGCTGCCAACTTCGAGGTGCCAACTTCGATCAATAATAATAATAATAATAAACTATTAAATTTTGTCAACAAATTTTTTTTTTGTATCTTTAATATGTAAATAAAAACATCCTGAATATCCAAAACGATTCATTTTTATTTTCCTACAAAAAAACGCCCTCCAAAAAAGACATGAAAATCGGCTTAAGTTACCAGACTACTACCTTAAAGCTATTGAAATTTCACATAGCCAAAAATGTACGTAAGTTTCACCGATTTAGGCTTGTACTGTACGAAAAAAAAATTACTCAAGCAAATCACGTACGTGAAAAAGCAACAATATCGCAACCATTCGAAAGTTATGATTCTTACTCGGTCCTTAAGACCGTACAAACATCGGAGAAATTTCAGGACATTGGTGTATCGGACATTTTTTTAAATTACGAATTACCAAAACGCGCTAGTAGCGCCTCTACTGGACAGAACAACCATTGCAAGAAGACTGAAAAAGTACAAACCCTTGGACCTGCGGCAACGTTTCCGTGCTGAATAAATAGCACAACCAAAATAATAAAATGGCGACACATAGAGTAGAGCCTATCATAGGATAGGCCCTCTACATACCAATACTGTTCAAACACTATAGCCAACGAAACTATTCATTGTTATGTCACATAACGGATTGTAGTTAACCAATAACAGCGAAAAAAAAAAATCAATGATTTGGGCATGAGACGGGTCGCCGCGAAATTCGTGCCAAAATTGCGCAATTTCGAACAAAAACAGTGTCACGTTAACATTGCTAAGGAGCTGTTGGACTCGATCCGTGACGACCCAAATTTGCTACAGAGGGTCATAACTGGTGACGAATCATGGGTTTATGGTTATGACGTGGAAACCAAAGCTCAATCATCGCAAGGGAAGCCGCTTTTTTGGAATAGGCAAAAATCGAAGACAAGCCAAAACACGTCTAACCAAAACAGCTGTCAACAATTAACTAAACATTTAAAATGGCCGATTTTTTCAGTATAAGTGAGGGACATGAGTACCAACCTAACGCCACAAAAAAATCGAAAATCGAATATACGTAGCCCGCGGAAATACAAAATTCGCGATACTTTTTGAACAGACCTCGTATATGCTCTGGTATCTCTCGACAATGAACACCAGGTTGAACGCAATACGTATTTCTATCAAATTTCGACTATCCATGTTCTCCGAGCATCTGCTTTGCCTCGTAGCTCATCTACCGATCAAGATAATCAAACGGATTATGTCGAAATTTACACTCCAGGATAAGTTGTTCACAGAGAGGCACCCCAACCGATCAATAAAAACAATTTGCCACTAAAATAATTGCTAAAAATTATAATAATAAGTATATTGAAATAAAATGTCCAAACTATTTATTACTCTTCTAAGATTTTTTCGGCACGATATAGTCGTTTATCAATTGTGTCCTTCGCAATATTATTTCGCGATGTCTATTATTTTTTTAATTCGCGAAATGTATTATCGTAGAAGTATGTCACCATTTCCACCGATCCGGTCTCGCCGGTTTGAAACCCTCGGCTTTAAGGAACGTACGGGGGAGGATGAACGCATCGGTGGATTCGTAACAGGCACATTTTTTTCCCGTGGCCTGTGAGGCTATTGTATGTAGCGTAAACATACGCGAGTGAACGTTATGCGTATATTTGCAACTTTTGCACGTATACGTTTATATATGAATGCGCACGCGTAAAGTACGTATGCGTTGGGAAAAAGAACTGTATCGGTCCTCGTTGCGGTACAGAGGTTGGGAAACTGGTGGTCTAGAGCTAGAAGGAAGGTGGAGAAAAAGAGAAAGCCACATCGAGGCCCTCGCAGCCTCTGGATGCTCGGTGGTATCGCGTTACACCCGGGATTAAAAACCTCGGCAAGAAATACTGCCACTGCGAAAGCTCTCATTTGCAAGCTTCCTCTCTCCACGTGCGGAGTCCGACTCCCTTGCCTCCTCTACTTTTTTTTATATCACGTATATATACATATATATACGTCATATATATATATATATAACTTGTGCTGTACATATAGCACCACTCTCGCTATTTTCCTTTTCCCGGACTCTTTTTTCTTTACCCTGGTCCCTTTAACTCTGGCACAATTCTTTTTTGTTCCTCGTATCTCTCTCATTATTTCTCTCACTGGTCACAACGTATTTCCTGCCGAGCCCCTCGCCGTTACTATTATTTTATTTCTTTTTCACCCTTTCTTCCGGCAAAATTGAGGCTCTGCAAGACGAGAGCAGGATGAAAAAAAGAGGAAAAAGAAAAATGAAGTATTATAGCGTCAAATTTTTGCTGGACGAAAATCTTCGCGCTAAACGTCGCGGTTAACCGCGGCGTAGAAGCGACGAATGATAAGCATTTCCTACGCGAAGACCATTAAAAAACAAATTCAGGAGATTCTGGGGAAAATCTGAGGAAATAGTCGTTATGACTGTTCTTCTGTCTTTATCTTAATACTGTTTATATAGCTGATGGTATTGCTCTACGGTATATTGGCAAAATGGCAGTGTAGGAGAGAACATAGGACCCTCGCGACTATGCTGAGGTTAACGACCCTGAATATAGTTAACGGTACGTGCGTGAGGCCGCAGCTTACGACCGATTACGAGAGCCCCTTTGACGATCACGATCGGGTCGACCTGACGCCGTAGAGCCTCCACACGTATCGATCCCAACGTCACGAAGAGAGCATCGTTTGTGTGTGTGTGTGAGTATGTGTATGTGTAGCGTCAGTGCTACTGCACTCGCTGCCGATGTTCTTACAGCCACCCTCTCTCTGCTACATATCGTACATATAAATGTACCACGTACTCACCGGGTCGAGTTGGCTTTGACGTAGCCGCCGCAGTGCCTTGCGAAAAGGTTCGTTATGTACATCTATGCCTTCTAACACTTTCGGTGCAATAAGTTGACCTACTCCAACGTCTCGCGGCATAAACAGTTCACTATCTCATCTCGTTTCTGTATCTTCGACAATTCACAAATTGGTGTAAATGCCAATGGATCTTTGCTTTTGTCAATTTCAATTTCCGTCAATATTATAACGTACAAGGTCTGTTAAAAAAGTATCGCGAATTTTGAATTTCCTCGGGCTACGTATATTCGATTTTCGATTTTTTGTGGCGTTAGGTTGGTACCCATGTCCCTCACTTATGCTGAAAAAATCGGCCGTTTTGAATGTTTAGTTAAGGCCGTAGTCTGGTCTAGAGCGAGATTTTTGACGTCATTTCTAATGTGCAATAACGTTTAAACCGTTGAAGTTGTTTTGATGAAAATTTGCACGTGCATTTATTGATCCTTCGAGAATACTTGTACAATAAAAAAAAATTATTTCAAATATTTTCATGTAGTTTTTTGCCTTGTTGCAACATGGTGCGCCGAAATCGGCGCCCACTCTGGACGATGTTGTATGCATCTGAAAAAAATATATATATATTCTCAATCTGTATGAGTATTCTGAGCACTGGTAGCAGAAGTAGTTTTAAGTACCAATTCTGCTACCAGTGCTTAGAATACTCATACAGATTGAGAATATATATATATTTTTCTTTTTCAGATGCATACAACATCGTCCAGAGTGGGCGCCGATTTCGGCGCACCATGTTGCAACAAGGCAAAAAACTACATGAAAATATTTGAAATAATTTTTTTTTCAATGTACAAGTATTCTCTAAGGATCAATAAATGCACGTGTAAATTTTCATCAAGACAACGTCAACGGTTTAAACGTTATTGCACATTAGAAATGACGTAAAAAATCTCGCTCTAGATCAGACTATGGCCTTAATTGTTGACAGCTGTTTTGGTTAGACGTGTTTTGGCTTGTCTTCGATTTTTGCCTATTCCAAAAAATGGATCAAAGAATCTGTATCAAATTTTGTGTGAAAAACAAAATTAAGTGCGCGGACGCATTCCGAATGTTGACTGTGGCATATGGTGAACCTACCTTGGACCAGAGCAACGTTTATCGGTGGTACAAAATGTTCTCAGAGGGCCGAGAAGATGCGAACAACGAAATGCGTTCCGGACGCCCGAGCACATCGACAACAGACGAAAACATTGATGAAGTGAAGAAAATAATATTGTCCAATCGTCGAATCACCGTTAGCGAAGTCGCTGAGGAACTAAACATATCGATTTGCTCGTGCTATTCGATTTTTACCAATGATTTGGGCATGAGCCGGGTCGCCGCGAAATTCCGTGCCAGAATTGCTCTATTTCGAACAAAAACAGTGTCGCGTTAACATTGCTAAGGAGCTGTTGGACTCGGTCCGCGACGACCCAAATTTGCTCCAGAGGGTCATAACTGGTGCCGAATCATGGGTTCATGGTTATGACGTGGAAACCAAAGCTCAATCATCGCAATGGAAGCTGCTTTGTTGGAATAGGCAAAAATCGAAGACAAGCCAAAACACGTCTAACCCAACCAGCTGTCAACAATTAACTAAACATTCAAAATGGCCGATATTTTCAGCATAAGTGAGGGATATGAGTGCCAACCTAACGCCAACAAAAAAAATAAAAAATCCAATATACGTAGCCCGCGGAAATTCAAAATTCGCGATACTTTTTTAACAGACCTCGTATTTCAATTGTTTTTTTTTTGTCAAATCTTCATTGGAGGGAAGGATCCACGATTAAAATTCATTAAAAAATGTGTTTGATTGAATAATTTACGGGAAAAAAATCGCATCGAAAAGTCCAAACGAGGGATAGTTCGAAATGCTTTTCTGCTAATAAAAAAAATATATCAATTAATATCGGTATGTAAAAGTATTGTAAGAGTTCTATTTTTCATTATGTTTCTCTGTATCGGATAAAAATTAGTATTTATTATCTCAAAATTCCATACACTTAACATCCCATGCGGCTTTACGATGTACGCAATTTAACATTCGAATGAACCCCGTAGATTAATATTCTAATAATTTTTGGCAGACTCGAGATTCTCTGACGGTAAAGTGCATTGCAATTTTCTCAAACACACATATAGACAAGTAGTTTCGATGTCACTGATATAAAACTTAGATATACGGTATAGCTGTGTAGGATACGTATAAGTAAAGTAGAGAAGATAATGTAAAAGAAAGAGAGAAAGAAAGAGAATAGGCAGAAAAGAAAGAATCGAATGAAGCCGGGCATAATAAAGGTTTCGTGAAAACGCGGTCTTGCTGCGGTCTCCTTCGTCTCATTTTTTGTTCCACAGCCCGGTCGTTCCGTTCCAAGAGTCGTAGTCGCGTTGTCGAGAGGCCAGAGAGTAAGAGAGAGAGAGAGAAAGAGAGAGAGAGATAGAGTTAGAGTTTCAACGACGAGATGCTTTCGCGATGGTCGTTGTTAATACTTATAGCGATGGTGGTAGCGTAGTAGTCTCGTTTCGGACCCTTGAAAATCGTATTTATGTTTGTATCCGACGTTTGGCAACGGCGACGACTTTCACGTCGTTGGTGCGAGCGCCCGGTACGTCGACAGCATGAGAGAAGTAATGTCAACGTGGAAACCCTCGAATAAGAGAGAGAGAGAGAGAAAAGCACCAACAGAGCACCACAGCTAGTGTATATAGTGGCAGAGCGAGTGCGGTGGCGAAGTCTCGCGGAATTGAAATGCAAATCGCGGATCCGGGATGCAAATCTCGTTGCACGGGGTAACGCCAGCCAGCCAGGCCGAACGAACGAGCGAGAAGACGGGAGAATGTGTGTGAGAGAGAGAGACAGGCTTTCGTGCTGCTGCTGTGACCGGAGAGAACGAGGCTTGGCTCTCTTCCTCTCCTCTCTCATTCTATCCCTTGCCCACTAACCCTCTCCTCGCCAACCATCCATAGCTATATACAGCATCTATATAGAAAGAGAGAGAGAGAGAGGGGGTATAGGTACCGTGTAGTACGTACGCCTGGATCATTTCGAGATAGAACGGAACCGAAAAGGAACGGAACCGACCGGAACGCCAGAGTGGATTGCCCGGCTGCATGGATGAAGCGAGCCACGCGTTTCGTGATACATACACAGACATATATATGTATGTATTTACGAGAACGAGGGAGAGAGAATCGCTTCCACGCAGCAGAGTATATTCCATCTCGATCTCTCACTCCGCCTTTTATATTTCTCTCTTTTGCTTTTTCACTGTGCACGCCGACCGCCATCACTACACACATATACACATAACAGTGGGTATGGTATGGGAGACAAAAAAATTGATTGCAATTCGGCACCACTCTCGGGCGGTACAGGAGAGGCCACGAGATAAAAGTAATGCGTTTCGTGCATAACGAGCCGCGGGGTCCAACCCCCTCTGACCCGGTGCTCGGTCACTCACCCTCTTGCCGCTTATTTTTTCGCTCTTCTGTCCCTCGTTTCCTCTGGTCTAAGGCTTTTTTTTCATTCTCTTTCTCTCGTGTACAGACCTGTATACCATCGGTGGTGCTGTGTGCTGGCCCTTTTTTTCACCCTTAACGGCGTTCCCCTCTCGTCGCCTCTTTCTGTCTCATCGTCCTCTCTCCCTGTCTTGCAACCGCTGCGCCACATTTTTTTTGCCTTCTTTTTCGACCTCCAACGCCCACCAAGTCCACGGGTGGACGGTCGACGAAATTCCGAAATTACCCCGACCATCCGGCACACCGAAGAGAGAGAGAGAGAGAGAGAGGGAGAGAGAGAGAGAGAGAGAGAGAGAGAAAGAGACAGGACGTTCATCCTCTGCGCTCGAAGACCCCCCGCAACCGTTTGGCTCTTCCATCCTTTCCTTGGCGTGGAGCAAAAAATTAACAAAAAAAATCGTCACGGCATTGCGACCACTCGCTCTTATTTATTCTCTTTTTATACCGCACTACATATATTCAATATATTATTTTTCATATATTTTTATTTATTTTTATTTTAATACGACGCCATGAATATAAATATCGTCGATATCTCCTTGGAGAACCGAGTTACAAGAAGTCGAGGCCAAGCCGGAAGTTAATAGTTGTGAAGGGGCACGATTTTTTCGTGATATCGTGCCAAAAAATTTCATCACCGGATAAGAATAAGAGTATAAGGAACGGCCGCGTAGCGAGAGCAGTGAAAAATATATATAAATAAGAAGGTCCGTTTTTTTTTCAGCAATAAACAGCCGCGACGAAAGTGAATCATGAAATTCTGCATAGTACATATAGATTTTATTTTTCAAATGTAAAAAAAAGACGAAGTTTTATCCTCACAATAAATGATATTTCTCTCAAAAGCCTTCGAGAGAACGAGATGAACTGAGGACGCGAATTTCTCGACTTCATTGATCTGCAACCGGACGAAAAAGAAATACGCCGTAACGTATGTATATATATATATATTAGGGTGGTCCTTTTATGCGGGTCAAAATTAATTTTTTTCCCAACGGCCAAAAATCGTTTCTATGTGGTCCAAAAATAATGTCTGTTGAAGAGTTTTTCTTCATTTTAATATTAACCCGTGCCGGTAACCGCTTAAACTTACAAATGTAAAATTTAGATCTTTATAAATCGTGGCGATGAATTTAATTTGTTTTTCGGTCATAACTACTAAATCTCTGAATTCTCGAGAAAAATGTTGGAGAACTTTTTTGTAGAAAATCAAATTCGTTGTAAAAAAGTTTCGATATATTTTTTCCGAAAAATGCGTATTTTAGTAACAAAACATCAATTTGTTAAAAAAAATGGATTTTTCTCAAACATATTTCTGCAAAATTATTTTTTCTTATAGATATTTTTGGACAAAAAATTATTATCATAATCGAATAACGAAATTGATGGAGAGAGTTTTAAACGAATCCAGATTTCATTGCCAGAAATTAATACCTTGTATAATAAAGAAATTGATTATTTTATAACATCGCAATCACTGAATTTTTTTGAAAGATTCAATATTAATAAAGACTTTTTGACAATCGATCCTGCTGTGTGGCTTAGAAATGAGTATTTTGAAAAGGGCCTGGAAATAGTAAAAAAATTGGAAATAGTCAACGATACTGCTGAAAGAGCTGTTCATCTCATGGAAGATTACAATAATATTTTAACAAGAAATGAAGAACAAAAACAGTTTCTACTACAAGTCATTACAGAATATAGAAAAAAGTATCCTGATGCTAAAAAACAAACTATTATTTAGCTTACTACTTTTACCACTAAAACTGATCCTAATTTAAATAATTGAAAGTAATGTTAAATGGATTTTTTATGAATCAATATTATATTTTAGACAGCGTGATGAATCTTGTTTATTTTCAACAAAATTATCTGATTTAAACTAAGAAACTAATAAAAAAAATCACTGGTTCATAAATAAACTGGTTTTTGAAGAAAATGAATGAAAGATTTCTCGTTAAGAATTTATTTTTCTAAAAAAAACTTTACTTCGCTTTTTCCGATAATCTTGTATTTTACTAGATATTTGGAGAAAATTGATTCGATTAATAATATTGAGAAGGATCTAAATTCTCAGTTGAAAAATTGAATGGACTCAAATTTCTTGAAAATATTTTTAAAAAATAACACTTTTAACAACATTTCTACATGAACAAAATTCAATTTTTCGAAAAAAATTAATTTTTTTCTAACAATTTGCTATTTTCCTACTGAAATATGCGGTTTCGGAAATGATAATGATGATAATGTTTTGTCCAAAAATATCTATAAGAAAAAATAATTTTTGCAGAAATATGTTTGAGAAAATTTCGTTTTTTTTAACAAATTTATGTTTTGTGACTAAAATACGCATTTTTCGGAAAAAATACTTTCTACAATATTTTCTACAAAAAAGCTCTCTTACATTTTTTTCGAGAATTCAAAGTTTTAGTAGTTATGAACGAAAAAACAAATTAAATTCATCGCCACGATTTATAAAGATATAAATGTCGCATTTATAAGTTTAAGCGGTTACCGGCACGGGTTAATATTAAAATTAAGAAAAACTCTTTAACACATTTTTGGACCACATAGAAACGATTTTTTGCCGTTGGGAAAAAAAATTAATTTTGACCGCATATAAGCACCACCCTAATATATATCTCTCTATATTATATAAATATATCGCCGCCGCCGCCGCCGCCGCCGCCGCCGTGTACAAGAGTTGAGGAGAGCGAGCGGGATCGAGTAGGCTGGGTGAGGGGATCGAGCGGGGGCGGGGGATGCGTGGGTGGGGGGAAGTTGGCGCGCGAAGCGCGCAGGGGGGCAGAGCCCCCCTAGTATATATATATATATTAGGGGGGCTTTGCCCCCCTGCGCGCTTCGCGCGCCAACCCCCCCTCGGGCAATTCCATTCGGTGTACCCCCCTGGGGCTATTCCCCCCGATTATTATTATTATCATTATTATTATTATTATTATTATTATTATTATTATTATAGGTAGGTCAGCTTCACCAAACGGCAAGGTCTTTCCCGTTTGGTGAAGCTGACCGTTTTCCCCTCGTGGTAAAAGGGAAATCGGTCAGCTTCACCAAACCGGGCAACCCTAACCCGTTTGGTGAAGCTGACCTCCTCAACTCTTGTACACGGTGGCGGCGATATATTTATATAATATATATATATATATATATAAACGTGTATGGTATTTGGGGAAGCCAATTTTAAGTGGACAATTTGTCAAAGTCGAAGGGTTTCGTGGGATTCCGCGGATCGCCGGTTTTACGATACAGAGCGGTGGGATGTTTGCGCGAGTGAAGAGAACAACGTTTTGTATATATCTGTATATGTATATAACTCTCGCGATAGCCGCTAAAGTCGTAGGAGTGACGGCTGAGCGTGGTCCGCCGCGAACCAGTGGCGACGAGTTCGGGGCGGTCGAGCTCGCGAGAGCCGCAGTGGTGACGGTCCGAGGCTAGTCAGCCACGAACGCCAGAAGGCTCCATTATACCTCTAGTCCCGTCACATAATAAAATACATAGATAGATATATGTGTGCACGGCAACGGACTAAACTTTTCGACAAGCCATAACCATACATGAGCTATATATAGTAACAGTGGCAACTGAGGAACGTCAGCCGTATGTCCAAACACAGTGTTGAAGATCGACGTTTGTCCCATTCACCGAGTCCACAGAGAGCATTTATCTCCTCTTTCCGGAAACCACGGACGAATGAGAAATTTTCAGAAATCCACTATACGATCAATCGTCACACGTTTGTACGGTTCACGTTCTCGAGACAAACGAGAGTTCGGTGCGAGAAGCAATGGGTCTATCGAATGAGCAAATCATTTTTACTGGTTTTATGAAGAAATCATGAATATGCTCTAAACATGAAATAAACTTTCAAAAAGAATTTCGTTACTTTACTTCCTCATTCAGACGGTTTTTAGCTAAAACGATATTTTTATTTGAAAAATTATCTTAAATACACCTGAAATGTTAGATTTTTGCTGTTAAATATCTTTTCTTAGCTCAGCAACTATGGTAATTTTTCAAATAATGTCGAAAATCGTTTTTAAAAAGAATAATCACTATAACAGGATCGAGCTGGTACTTTTCTCCTAGCTCAGCTTCGTTACTCGAGCCATTCTCATTTCAGCGATTGAAATCTTACGTTTTGGATTTTTTTTTTACGACCACAAAGCTTTCTGTAATGTGAAATTGCTAGAGATGTTTTTTTTTTAAATAATTGGGAATAGTTGTTACTTTGTAATGTGTAATATATTCCGCACATTGAATATTCACAATTATTTTGTCGGAAAAATTATTCCGAACGCTGTCCATTTGTCATTTGAATAAGAGAAATATAATAATATATAGGATGAGTAGACGAGAGCAGAGAGGACTCCGAGCAGGGCAACGAGAGTGCCGGAGGGCAAGAGGGTGAATTAGCAAGAATCCAAGGATGGTATGGATGTGTATGTATACCTTATGTAACTATATATACCATAACCCTCGTTCCTCTCGTTGCTAAATGTAAATGTCCAACATTTGTTACTTCGCGTGTATGACCCCCCCCCCCCCCCCCCCCTGTTTGTTTATATCCGCGGCCAGTGCGGAGGGATTCCCATAGAAAGAGAACGAGTAAGCGTGGGTGAGAGGGAGAGAGATGGGTGGACGCGGAATGATGGGGTGAAACGAGGCTCTCGACCTCTCCTGCTACCCTCGGGGCAGTATTCCCTTTGCCCCGTTGATATTTTTTATCTCTATTTTTCATTTCGTTTTTCTGTTTCGTACACTACCACCCCTACTCATCGTTCCATCTCGTTCGCACGTTTATTTTTATTTGCTGTTGTTCCGTTTTGTGTATGTATGTGTATTTCCCCTTTCTCTCATTTCGCGTGCTTCGTCTCCTAACGGTAAACAAGGTATATACCTAGAAAAGGAATGAAAATGAGAGGGAACAAGCGAGCAAGAAGAGGATACTCATTTGTAAAATTTTATGATGGCCCCGCGAGTACGCTCCGCGTTCTATCCATTACGCCGCGCGCCCCGTCACTGTTTTTTACGAATCTCATTTTAATTACGGTCTTCTCGTCTCTTTTTCTCTCTCGCTCGCTATTACTGCTATCTCTACCCTCGGTTTTCCCCTATCGGTCCCAGGTCTACCGTTAGCCCCTGAGGCGAGCAGGCGTTACGAGAGAGGAATGCAATGAGACCCCCTTCCCCCAACGGTATGCATACACATGCATATATTTGATAATGTAGGTTTCCACAGGCGCTATATATCGCATTGCGACGAGAACGAGACGAGAGAAATAAAGAGTTAGAACAAAAAACTTATTACACAGTCGCATATACATTCATAAACAAATCCATATGGAGACGGAGTTGGAACAGTAGCGAGGGCGACATTTACCGAGAGTGACTTCGTCACGCTCGTCCGCGCATTACTTAGAAATTTCTGCATTACCTGCCGGGTAAACATACATTAGACTCACTTCGTTATGTATAACAACTGCGTACAAGCAGTAAATGCGCCAACGTAGTATGAATCTGAGCAATGATGAACCAAGCTTTCATCCCCTCCTCCACAATGAACAACATAGCGCGTAGATTTTTTTATCAATCGGATGTAGACGAAAAATAAAATAATAATATCTTCGTCGGGAACACTCTCAGTCCTCTCGAGGTGAGAATTTTTCTTTTTTTTTCTCTTCCTCTTGCCCGAGCTTGGTTCAACAATACGCAGCAGCTTGAGCTAATAATATTCTTTCCTCCGGGCAAAACGAAGATACAGTTGCGAGAAGGTTCGGGGAAAGACCTTGGGAATCGAGTGAAAGAGATGGGAAGGGTAGAGGGAGAACAAAAACCGCGAGGGAATGAAAGAAAGACGATGATATAAGAAGCGAAGCGTCTGAAGGATGAAGGGGTGGTAGCAGCGGTGGCGGTTCTTGTGCCACACGCTCTTTTTATCCATCTCTCTCTCTCTCTCTCTCTCTCTCTCTCTCCCTCTATCACTCTCCTTTCCTCTCGCGTTTAAACGTCGTCTATTCTCGTCGACATCTCCCTCTCTGTATCTCCTCCTCTCGGAAAAAGAGCGACGAGCAAAAGTATTGTACGAAAGAATCGCTTCAACCAGACTTTGCCGGGCTAGTTGTAGTATATGGGGCGTTTGAGGTATGCCGACGGTTCTTTCTAACTTATTTTTCATTTTTTTACTTTCTGTTACGGAGATATGAAAAAACACCGCGTCGCAATTTTTTTTTTACATCGGTTCGATCGTTAGCAACACAAAAGTTAAAATAAAAATGATGCATATTATCCATTTCGATTTACCATAAGCATGAGGCAAGACATCCATTTCGAATCTTTACAGTATATGTAAAAAGAAACAACATTTTAGCGGGTCTTTCGAAGATGAGCAAACGTTTAGTTAGAATGCTAAAAGATAAATGAGATTCGAAAAATGAATCGTTCACACAAAATCCTAAAATGGATGGCATCAGTTTCTTAAATAAATTAATCAGTTAAGGGGGCAAATAGGGTTAGACGGTTCAAAAAATCGATTTTATTTAAATTTCATAAGCTGTTAGTAAAACTATTGAAAAATATGTTCCCAAAATTCTAAATGAAAATTCCGACTCGTTCTATTGTTATAAGCCATTAAAGTGAGCAGCTCTCCTTCAGGTCCCGAGCGCGCCACGTGTTTCAAACGCGTTTTTCTGAAAACGACTTTTTTTTAACTTGCGTACACGCTAGTTTGAAAAGTTTTCAACCAATCGTCTTGAAAATTGACAGTTACTTGCTTCATAGTATTGCGCTCTATATGAACCTAAAATCGGAATATTATCATTATTTAAAATAATTTTTGTTGGAAATAAAGTTGTAAATAATAGCAAAAAACCATGCTTTTTTGTTTTGGCCCCTGTAAAAAATTCAATTTTCTATTTTTTTGATAGCATTTAGGTTCATATAGGAGAGAGACATATAATAAAAGTAAATTCCAAGCTCGTTTGACTTCAGATGAAAATTGCGGCTTCCAGAATGTACGCAAAATGCTGAGTCTGATTGTGACCTACGATATGGGGTCGCTAATATTTTCGGTGTTTTTCAAGGAAATTCTTCAAAAATTTGATACTATATACTTAAATATATGTATAAAATGTTCTGAAAGTTTCAATAAATTATATTCATTTTTTATACTATAAAAAAATTCATGAAAATCATTGAGAAAACGCTGTCCTACCCCTGTTTTCTCTCTTAAATTGACCGACTGCAGTGAACGCGTGGTCGGTGCACGGCTTCGGCGATCTCCCATGTTAAGCAGTGTTGACCGTGGTCGCTACTGGTATGGGTAGTCTTTAAGCCATGTACTGGCTCGAACGCCGAGTACCGAGCGGGAGACAGTTTTTCCGAGTTTCTGATGGTAAGACAACTGAAACGCAGTAGAAAATAAAAGCCGCCTGCATCGACACGGGTTTCCCGCACTTTTCCCGTGCCCGCGGCGAATGCGATACAGGGTAGCTAAAAAGCAGCTGCGGATGCTGTACGAGAGTTAGATTAGCCTAGCATAGTGCGGGTAGCGGGTGATAGGAGAGAAACCAGCAACGGTATACGTTGGAACAAACGAAATATATGAATGAGTTAAATTTGTGTACAAAGTACGATATTGTTTATCGAAGAATCTATTGTTCATTTCAGATTAGTTTTTCTTCAGAATGCATCCCCATTCCCGACAATCGCACAAACCTTTTAAAAAAATGTATATTGAAAATAATTATACTTTCTTACAATAACTAATTTTCACCAATCTTAAAAGTGATGTATAAAAAAAATTGCGCGGGTCACGGATCTGCCGATTTGATGTGGAACGTCCCATATTATACCTGGTTTAGTAGATATATATAAACCTAACTATATACAGTCTTCGTACCCCGCCGACGACGACGACGACTACCATACTTGTATGGGGTCTCTGCACTCTTTTGATATTTCAACAGAGCAGAGGAGTGGCGTGTCGTAATGAAATCATCCCCCGCGCTTTGATCTTCCCCATTCACTCACTCCTCTCTCTCTCTCTCTCTCTCTCTCTCTCTCACCCTTTCGCGGAACTTCATCTCCCTTTCCTTCCGCAGCCCTTTAATGTGCAGCAAGGATGTTCGAATTCTCTGTCTTTCTTTTCTCCACGTATACACATCGGCAGATACATGTGCACCAACACCGCAAACGCTTTGACAGCTTACATCGCGTCGTCTCCAAATTCCAAATATACATGTATTCTCCTGTATGTACGCACATAGACATCGTAGCCAGCAACAAAAGAAAGGGATGCAACGTATAACCCTTATATAGGCATCACGTGCGATACTCCCACTGTCTCTCTTGAATCGCGGCGTTCCTCTGGCGTTGCCACGTTTTACACTGGCTCTGTGGCTTTCGGCACAGGCCCGAGGTGCAATTTCCTAATTATGAGCCTCGGAAACGTGGCTCCATAGCTCTGATACATGGCTCGCAATATGCTCTCCCTTCCCCTCAAAAAAGATTCACCGACACATCAACGAAAACCCACTCTCGTCGGTTTTGCTTCTCGTCGCGCGGAGAAAGCGAAGCGGGTTTTCGTACCAGCGTCATGTGTGATCTCTCTCTCTCTCTCTCTCTCTTTCTCTTTCTATCTTCGTCTCTATCACTTTCCATCTGTGCCGTCACGTCGTTAATATATTTTCGATTAGCAGCACGGCTCTGCCACATAACGCCAACGGCGAGGCTTTTACACGCGTTGTCACGTGTGTAGCGTGTATATTTCTCGGACCCTCTATCTTTTACTCCTTCATCTATTTGTGTTTATAAGTTCGTAATACCACCTACACGTAGGTAGTTTTACGAAACAAAATAAAAATGAGAATGCGGTCTCAGTGAGAAGCGATGCTGATATGTAATAAAAAAAAGATTTTTGATGACACATATTATTTTAATGGATTTATTGATTGAGAAACATTGTTTGTTTTACCGATTTTTCGTCATCGATAGTTTTATTCAGAATTTTCATTTTCTCTAGTTTGATAGTTTGATCAACAGTTTTCAGTAATATAATAGGGACTCCGTAATGTTTTGTACCTACATACACAGTACGATAAATGTCTAATGTCCCGTTTGTAAAAGTGTTTTCGTATGTACTGTAAGCTGCTTCATTCAGTTCCTCGCGAAACTTTTAAACACCTGATTCATACATTTTTCGTACCATGTGGATGATTCTTGGGCACACAAAATGCATACGACAGAGAGAGAGAGAGAGAGAGAGACGGAGAAAGTTTTCTCGATGACGTTTCTCGCGAATTTGGGAGAGAAGTTTTTGGCATGGACGAGTCGGCGCCAAAGCTCGAACCCCGTGTGGACGCGGCCTGAAAAGGATCGACTCTCTGTGGAGAGCGATTTAGAAAAGGAGACGTATATACGATACGAACTATCTATGTCTATACATGCATAGAATGAAGAATAAGAAGCGAAGCGAAATAGAGATAGCAAAGAAGTAATAGAGAGAGAGAGAGAGAGAGAGAGAGAGAGAGAAAGTGAGGTCTGTCTCGGACCCTCAATCTCTGCCAGCAGACTATCCCGGAATTAAGACCGGGGTTTGTCGTGTCCTCTCTTTCGGTCTCTCGTTTTTGGCAAAACGCATCTCTTACTCGTCGAGGACACCAACATTCAGACGAAAGTCAGCTCCTCTTCTACTGTATTGTGTATATTCTATCTCTCTCCCTCTCTTTCTCTTTCTCTCTCTCTCTCTCTCTTTGTCTATCTATCTATCTCGCTCCATACGCCCTTCGTAGCTCCGGTTGGGTTATGGCTCGCTGAAGAAAATTGACTTGAATCCACGCCAGGATAATAAAAGCAACACGCCGCGGTGGATTCCTCTCTCTCTCTCTCTTTCTTTCTCTCTCTCTCTCTCTCTCTCTCTCTCTCTCTGTCTCCATCTCTTTTGTTCTATGTTTCTCTTTTCTCTTCAGCAAAACGCCCGCGCGTGGAGGCGAGGCGAGAAAAATGAAATGGGGAATGTCGGTGGTCGGAAAAAGATCGACGAAGGAGGTTGTGGTGGGTTGGCGGGTAACATCAACCCGTTCGGCGGCTGTTATTCCACGCGCGAAGGAGTGCCGGCAAATATATATCATCATATATATATATATATATACATATAGTATATATACATGAGGTAGTGGCTCGTTGTATCATAGTTGGTGAACGAGGGATGAGAAGAGAGAGGCAAAAAAAGGGGTTTGTCGGGGCCAAACCAACGCAAGGATGTACCGAAAATAGCGAGGCGAGAACATTGCCACGATACAGGAGGGATGAGAAAATCGTTCGTCGTTGTCTTGTTCCCCTTTCCACACGAAGAGGCTTTTCTTTCCCGGACAAAAGTTTCTTGGTCGGATTCTCGTTTCGTCGCGCCCGAGATCGACGAGACAATGGTCGTGTAATTTTTTTTTCTCCTTCGAAAGATTGATACAACTTGTATACAGTCCAAGATTCTGTAAGTTATAGGGGCTACTTGTGGAAGTATCGCATCGAAATTAAATTATTGCCGGATTCCGAACGCTGCTACAATTTAGCTCGAAGTCAGAAAAGAACATTTCTATTTTTCAATTGGAAAACAATTTTGCTGGTTCCATTGGTTTTGGTTCGTTTAGGAGATCGACAAGACTTTTATAATCGTATAATTTTCACGTACAATTTATTAACGTGAAATTGCCCTTTGGGAATGGTTGCGAATAAGGGAAAAAACGAGTCGTTCATTTTACCTTATTTGGTGTAGTCGCCTGTTGCTGTTGTTGCTGTTGCTGTTGGTGTTGTTGTTGTTGCTGCTGCTGCGGCGAACAACTCGTACTGTGAACGGGCGGTTGATTCGTCGTAGCCGGCACAATGCCCTGATGATTCAGGTGATTCAGCTGATTGATCTGGCTCAATTGGCTCAGCTGGGGCGACTGTTGCACGGGATTCTGCACTGTGTTACCCAGCTGCTGATGATGCGTCTGATGCGGAGCGGGGTGGGATGTCTGATGAGTCGCGGGGAAGGTGGGCACCGTGAACGGGACGAACAGCATCGGGCTGCCGAGGATGTGCGCACCACCTCCACCCACTGCGCCCGTCTCCTCCCTACACCTTTCGTGGATTTTTTTGTTTTGTTTTTAACTTCTTCAAACTTTGTCTCGAGCGTCGATTTTTTTTCTATATTATTATTATTATTGTTGTTGTTGTTGTTGTTGTTGTTGCTGCTTTTGTTGATGCTGTTTTTAAATATTATTGTTACGATAATTATTTAAATCTCAATGAAGTATAGTTTGAAGATTTATAATGCGAAACTCGATAAGCAACAGCAGTATTATATTATTATTTATTATGATATGGACTCTGTTGTACACACTCTTTCTCTGTGAAAATCGTTTCGATAAGCTCTGAACTTGTCGGGAAAAAACTCGATGGATATACTCAGATATCAGCCGAACGCGAGAATAACGATTATCTTACTTATATGTTTTTTTTTTCCTTTAAAATGTATAATTAAACTCGCACATTTACACGAAACTAACGAGAGACTGTATTAAGTATCCTATCATCATCATCATCATCATCATCATCATCAACTTCAACGTAATATATTTAAAAACTGTGCTTGTGTGTGTTTTTTTTTATTACCTGCACTCCTGCCCCAGCCCCTGGTGCTGGGGATGGGCGTAGGGGGCGGCTCGGACGGAGGTGGTGGACGCCACCCTCGCTACCCTCAGCGATAGACCGGCCCGTTGGCTCGTGAGCTGAACCGAGGTGGCCGGTTGATGGTTGCTATGCACACAGCAACAGGCACGACAGCCCTGATGATGCTGATGCTGATTGGATATTGACGACTGTAGAATATGGGATGTGGGGCCCCTGGGCCCCGTTGAGGAGCACGGGTACACCCCAACAAGGCAACCCACCACCGCAGCCCCGGGGCCCGGTGCGCTACGAGCCAAGGTGCCTGTAGAGGCCACCCCAAGCTCCCGATTCCTCGTGCAACCGCCGCACCAATTCACCCACCCGTTATCGTTGATGGTCCTACTGTGACTGTTGTTATTATTAGTGTTATTATTATCAATCACCGGCAACTGATCACGAAGATGATCCTCGTACGTTGAATAAGAATCACTGGCTAACCGACGCACGCAATCGTCACGACGCGCGAGACGATGTACAATTGTCTGCAAAGCACCCGGAACCTCGTTGCCTGATGCACGATTTCCTACGGGTGGGATTTTGCCTAGTTACTTAGTTACTTTTCGTAAAGTCGTCACCGACTTGACCTCTTTTTATTTTATACGTTTGTTTCTCTCACGTTATTACACACTTTTCGGTAAATTGTGAGTTGCCAAATTAATTAAAAATCGAGTTAACTTCGTTTCTCACTGATCACACTATTTCGCAGCTTCGACGTTGCTGAATGACTTTGTTTAAGCGATACGATCACGTTAACCTTATTATACACGTTGTACGACACTTTTTTCCGCCGTCGTTTCTGCTTTAGCCAGTTAGGTTCTCGGTAGGAATTACGACTGGATTAATTTATTCGCCCACGTTTAGCGGTTTGTAGCGACGGCACACGTTTCCGCTGCATTCAAAAACTCGTACGGCTTTATCGATTTTAGATTATTTTTTACAACGGTTAACGATGTTTGGACGCTGAATTATACCCTCGTGCAATGAACGAACGTTGAGTTAATCTCGCGCGAACAAACTTCGAGTTGGATTTGCCGGTTTGTATGCGACACCGTACTGATAACTCGTTGAACTCGATGCCGACGACAAAGTCACGGAGATACGACGGATGCGAGTATAATGGAGAGAGTACCTTCGCGAGATTCTCGAGTATCTCGTGAAGGATCCTGTTGCTCGATGTTGTCGAGGAAGCGAAGCGAATAGACAGTGAAACAGAAAAATATATATGGCGAGGGAGATAGATAGATAGAGAGAGAGAGAGAGAGAGAGAGAGAGTGATAGAAAGCAGATTGAAAGCTCCTTCCGCCGGTTGGTTTTATATGAACTTCCCGATGGAAAGCAGACTTTTGATCCTCTCGTATTTTCGTATTTTCGTTTTCCGGTTAGCCAAGAACCAGCTAGATTGTGTGGTTACTCGACCGGTTACTAGCTCCGATTCTCCACGTGGCCTGAGGCCCTTTGTGATTCGAGACGATCTGGTTTTCGTCCGAGATTTACGACAAGCAAAGATTTCCGGTATTCCGTTGTACGATAAGGTGAACGTTAAATTCTTCCAAATGAATGAACGTGTATCGCCCTTGGATATTGAATTTCGATTGAGGTTCTTCCTGATAGTACAGGAACCTTACTCGCTCACTCTTACTGGCCGAATAATGGCGAAAAAGAGACCGATGGCCGCTCAGGCTCAACAAGTACACAAGGGGATGGCGAAAGAGGTAGGGTGGGGTGAAAGTGTACAGTTGGATTCGACGCGGAGTGGTTCGTTTTCCGTTGAAGCAGCAGCCTCTTGAGATGCTTTTCCTCTCAAGCTTTTATGTACTACCGGGTCGCGGTGTACCAAGCTTCGCGATCGTGATCCTTTTACCTATATCGCCAGCGGGCCTGGAACGGTACAGAGAGTTTAAGAGGGAACAGCTGAACGCACGTATTCGATAGACGAGCAGGACGATCTCACCGTATCCCGGTACAAATTCTTTGTCGTCCTATCGTCCAATAGTCCAAACACGTCTCTTCCCACGTGCTGTATACCCGTTGTGTATTTCCCCTTTGTGGCAACGAGAAAGCGCAGGAAATACGCGATGCGGTAAATTTCTTCTCAGCCTCTACTGCCGGTTCTCTCTCGTCTCAAAAATCGCCCAAGATTTTTTAGTTGTGTATCCTGTTCTTTCTTTAAATCCGTTTTATCCTTTTAAAAAACGTCGAACTCACTGTACGAACTTTAAATAGTCGTGATCCTTATCCAAATTGATCAGGAGCACACGCACGATCTAATCTTTTCACGATATCAATCGTTATCACGAATTTATTAGTTATAAAAATCTTCAAACGTTGCAGTCACTAGTTCAGCAGCTAATCACGTTGTATATACGCTTCTCGGGGAACTGTAGCTCGAAAATAATAATGGCATTAGCTAATAATAATTACCGATGAAACGAGACGGTTTCGTATATTTCTTTTAATGACACTCTTAACGAGAAGACTCGACGAAAATGAAAAGAAAAAATCACACTGTATTTCGCAGCATCAATGAATTGTTCGTCAATCCGTGGATGGATCTGGGCAAGTTAATGATGATTGTTACAAAGAACTCGCCGCAACTACGAGAAGTCAGTTGCACAACTCAATGATCAGTCATTTGTCTGCGACAAATATCGTCAAGTTTTTCTCAATCTCGTTATGTATATTTATACGTTTATTTATATACATATATCTCTTAACACTATGTATTAATATCCGAATTGTCCGTGATTGTTGATGTACAAGCACGAGGTGCGATTGCACGTCCTTGAAGTATCGTCAAGACACGCTGTCGAAGGACGATTTGTGAAGAGCATCAAGGAAAAAAAAAGTATCAGGACCGTACTTATCGTCTATTTCGTTCTTCTCGATCACGCGATTCTCGGTCGTTTACCATTCGTGGCCCAACATGACAATCGGCATAATAAATTTATTTAACAACCTCGGTTGCTTCGCTTCTTGCTCTCGATCTTTTATTTATTTTACTTATACTTCTATTACTCTCTTTGTGTTTTTTCTTTAATAATAATAATTGATTTTTGTTCTTCCTCTACTTCTCACCCTCCGTGGTGTGTCTCGCGCGCGCGACAACCGTCGATGCCGAGCGGAGAGAAGCCACGATGGACGAGATCGGGGGGATGAAGCTAACCCGTGATGTCGGAAGGTCGCTCGCCGACTGACTAGCACTTCCGCTCTTGCTGTTGTGCGATTGAGAGAGAGAGAGTGGAGGGGGATGCCTCGTTGGGTTGTTGTGTGTAGAAGAGAGGTTGCTCGCGACGGTGGCGGCGGTGGCAACGGTAGCGGCAAACGGCGGCTCGGGAATGACTCTCTCTCTATGTCTCTCTCTCTCTCTCTCTTTGTTGGTAGCAAGGGTTGCGCGCGGGAAAACGCGAGGGTTGCCTTCGCGCGTGTTTCGTGTATCAGCCTTCGGCTGTTTGGAATGGCCCTCTCTGGTATTGCTTTTATATACAAGCTTCTTTATCGCTGCCGTCCCGGCGGATCAACGTGCTTTCGCGAGACAGTCTTTGCTCTCAAAGAGCAGAAGCAACGACGATCGTAAGTAGAAAGCCCGATGGTTATATTCGTTCTTCTTCTTTGTCTATTTCTTTTACATCCTCTTTTTCTATTTGTATTTCTTTTTCGTGTTTCGTTTACCAATGTGTAAAAACTTTCAGTGAACAATTTTTTTTTTCTGTCACTCTGAAAATAGAGAGGGTTTCGACCAATTACTCTGGATTTTTTTTGGTTCGTTCGTTGATGAAATTGAAGTGAATTTCTTCGTGTGAAACCACCCCACGATATTTCGGTAATTGAACGCTAGTTCTGCACTATGATGTTTTGAGTTTTTACGATATTTCACTGGCAGTCGTAGTAATAACACGACGAGCGAGAATCAAGTAGAAAGAGCGTTTGTGTGGTCAGACGGAGCGTCGATCGGGAGAGTCAAGCTCTCGGAGATTTCATCGCTCGCGGGGGCGAGACCTTTGCTGTTCTCTAGTTTGTCCGTTCTTCGTTGATATCTTAATGTTTTCGTACACGATTTCAGAATACTTTTATTTCTTTATATCACAGAATATTTCCCGAACTATACTCTTTCGTAGTCTCCCGAAATCACCCGACGGATATAACTTCTATCCGCAACGCTAAAACGATATTTTTCTCACTTTAACTTAGTCACAGAATGCACATCACTCACTTGTTTCTTTTCTTTCTGAACAAACTCTCGTGACGCAAAATTTTTTCTATGTATTATTCACAACTTTGGAACAAATAACAAATAACGATTTTTCGGCTTATATTTTTTTCTTATCGGACGTTCAATTAGTCAATGGCGACTCGGTAATATTGATACGAGAGTCAAGTCAGCCTGGTTATGAGAAGAATAACGACGAACAAAAAGTCCACGAGAGCGAAAGATTCGTAGAACTTCTAGGAAGATGGGAAAACGAAAGAAAAAATAGAAAAAAGCCTCGAAGGGACGGTTGTAAATAGAGAAACAAAGGGTATAACAAGAGCGGCAGGACGGGGGACGAGCAACGAAACGAGGGTAGGTCACGAAACGGGGTTGCGTACGCACTCGACTATAGACACATTGTTTTCTTCGTCTCTCTCTCTTTCTATCTCTGTCTCTGTCTGACGTCTGCGTCGTTTCTCGTGTATGGCTCTCACTAACAAGTGCGTAGTTGTCTGGACGAGTGCGATAGAGCAAGTTTGATAAACAGTAACGAAGAGGGAGCGTATGGGTACGAGGGGGATAAAGAAAGAGAGAAAGCGCGAGCTTTTGAGAAGGGTGAACTCGTGTATATACCGGCGAAATCGTGCTGTATCGTTGTATCGGTCTGGGGAAATGGCGCGGGGCTTGAGGGTGATGGAGGGAACAGGGTGAAGGTGCTTTACGCGTTTACTCCGCCGTCGGCGCGCTTGCGTGCTCGTGTTATCACGTTGTTGTCTGTATATCGTTATTTCTCTTTAACCCCCTTTCTCCTCCTCTCTCTCTCTCTCTCTCTCTCTTTTCTCCACTTCTCGTACGCTTTGCCCCCTGTCGAACCTTCCGTTTCCCCCCAGTCTCGTCGTTGATTTTGACCGGCCGGCTTTCTCAATTTACTCACTCGACACTCGCTTTTTTTCCCGCGTCTTGCGATCCGACGGCTTCGGATGATTTTATATTAAAATGTACACCGAAGAAAAATGAAGATATTTTACTCGCTGCAATTCGCTCTCGGTACACACGATGTGTCGTCTCCTTGACACTTTAGTTCGATGATTTCTATGCTCTCAACTCTCTGTTGCCGAAAAGTGTCTTCAATGACAATCAATGACGTTTAGCTAAAAGCGATTTGACTGTAATTTTACCGAGATGTATGCGAACGATTGTTTACTGGGAAGGGGGCGCACGAGTTGAAGAAATCGGCGATCGGTACGGCAGTATCGGCTTGACAGTAGTAACGGATATATAGTGTCGCGAAAGCCGGGCGTGGGTTATAGATAAAACGCGGAGACGTGAGAGCACACCGTGTGTATCGCAATGTATCGCGGGAGCGCAGCAGCAGCAAAACGGCAGAGAGCCCCAGAGGAGCAGCATGAAGCGACGGAGTCGGCGTCGGCGTCCGCGTCGGCGGCCCAGAAGCTTCGTCGCCGGGGTAAAATGGAGGGGCGACATGGCGGAGAAGGTTTCAGTAGGGGTGGCGAGGACATCCCATCTCTCTCTCTCTCTCCTTGATTCTCTTCCTCTTACCGACCATCAGCGCGTTACAGGATCTAAAACGAACCCTTTAGAGCCGTTGGGTTAAAGCTCGCATTCACTCGGTCTCTTTTTGGTCCTTCATCAAGAGAGGGGCGCAGGTACTCCCTTCTTCCATTGGAAGATCTAAGAGGTGCGCCAACGACCGCGCTAAAGCGTTCCCGCGCTTTGTGCTTTCGGTCTCTCGGCCGAAGTCCACGAGACCAGAGAAAGAAACTTTGTTGCGTCTCCTCTCGTCGCAAAACTTTTTGTAAAAGTTATTGCAAATTATTCTTAATTATGCGGGAAAGTGCTTGCAGCTAAATTGCACGCGTTTATCGTTACGAAAATTGCGATAAAGATGTATTTCTTATTTTTTGGCGTACGATCAGGTTTGGCTCTCAGCGCTAAGGTTCGAAATTCGGGGATTGTCGCGCTCATTAAGGGAAAAAACTTTTTCTTCGTTAACATCGGTTACGTGAATAAAGTTTATAAACTGCCGAGTGTTGCTTTGTTTTAACCCTTTCGCCCTCTCTATATACTCGTCGTTCACCCTGTACTCTCTCGTGTGTCGGTTGGACGGAGGAAATAGCGTGTTAATTAAAAATTGCTCGCGGTCGTGGTATATGCGAGAGATAGAGCGAAAAAGATATAGGAAAGAGGAGAGTTCTCGAGTTATAGCGAAGGGTTGGCGTAGCGATCGGCGAAAGCTCGTAGCTTCCCCGATAATTGAATCTGCGATGGTCTTCCATCCATCGGATCCACGAGAACCTTCCCCTCTGACACCCCTCGTTTTTATCCTCGTATATACAGATCGACTGCTGCGCAAACGAAAGGTCGTAACACGCACAATTTAACGTGTTATGTGAATTTACTTCCTTATTTTTAACAATTGATAAATATACTTATGCACAACATATATTAAGTTATTAAATAATAGATAATTAAATTCTTCGATTCGGATGTCTCCCTACGTTCTACGGTACTTTCTTTAAGGTAGTAGTCTGGTAACTTAAGCCGATTTTCATGTCTTTTTTGGAGGGCGTTTTTTTGTAGGAAAATAAAAATGAATCGTTTTGGATATTTAGGATGTTTTTATTTACATGATAAAGAATTTAAAAAAAATTTTTTTTTTTTTTAATCTAATAGTTTATTATTATTATTATTATTGAACAAAGTTGGCACCTCGAAAAAAAAGCGCGTGGGTGGCCCCGGTGATTTTGGCTCTTGATGTTATCTGAAATCAAAAATTCTTGATAATTCTTAATCTATAGACATCTCATTCTGGTCGGAACTACTTTTTTTTTTTTTTTTTTTTTCTCTTTTTGCTTGTAGCTATAATCTGTCCCGGCGGGACATTCAATAGCTGTGATGTAGGTGTTGTTCGTTGTTTAGGGGAGTGACCGTTGTCAAACCCACAATTGATGTCGAAAGTCGGAACTACTGAAGTTAAATTTCATGGATAAATAACAAAATGGCGGGCTTTGGAAAAAAAAAGTTTTTTTTCCAATGTTTTTTTTGTATATTAAATATGTAAATAAAAACATCCTAAATATCCAAAACGATTCATTTTTATTTTCCTACAAAAAAACGCCCTCCAAAAAAGACATGAAAATCGGCTCAAGTTACCAGACTACTACCTTAAAGTGAGATCTATCGAGAAAATTATATATTAAGGGATAACACCACTGTGACCCCCTGTTTTTTTTCACATTTTTCAAGAATTTTTTTTTGTTGGAGAAAAAAGAGATATTTGAAAATTTTTTTTGAGTTTTGTTCCTTGTTTATTAATGTATCAAAAAACATTTTTTTCACATTTTTCACGCCGCATGGTGGCGCTGGGGAAGCTCTCGCGTCAGGTGCTGTCATCTCCACAGTGGTTCACGGCACGCAGCAGAACTCTCTTCAACGTCGATCTGAAAAAAAAAAATCGAGTATTTTCGTTAATAATATGATATTTTGAAGAGAAGTACGTAGGGATTTGGAAAAATATTGTTTTAAAAAAAATAGGCACGCCTTTGAAATTAAAGAATGATTTTTGAGCAAAATTTCTCGTCGAAAATAGGCTATAACTTTTATAATTATTGAGATATCGAAAAAATCCTATGTACTTCTCTTCAAAATATCATATTATTAACGAAAACACTTGGTATTTTTTTTTCAGGTCGACGTTGAAGAGAGTTCTGCTGCGTGCCGCGAACCACTGCGGAGATGACAACACCTGACGCGAGACCTTCTCCAGCGCCACCATGCGGCGTGAAAAATGTGAAAAAAATGTTTTTTGATACATTAATAAACAAGGAACAAAACCCAAAAACATTTTTCGGATATCTCTTTTTCTTCCCACAAAAAAAAATTCTTGAAAAATGTGGAAAAAAAACAGGCGGTCACAGTGGTGTTATCCCTTAAATGTCGAAGACATCGAAATGAAAACTTCCCGATGAAGAGAGTGAGGAGAAGATTTGAAAAATTAATCACGCATAATCGTTAACTCGTATGAATCGCTTGAGAATAATTTTCCCACGTACCTTTCCCCATATATAAATATGCATAAGAAGCTGCCGAAGTGTGTAGAGAGTAAATGATACTCATCTCAATTACATGAGGTTCAATTAAATCAGAACGTGTAATTTAGTATTAGGATGCAAAGCACCCGCTCGCTAGTATTATATAAATATATATTTCGTATATTTCCGTCAGAATCATCGCGCCGTCATTACAAACGTAACACTCTTCTCTAACATTTGGAAATATCGTGTTTTCCCAGCTAATGACTGACGAACGAGACGCTAATGTATTCTACGCGGTACACTTGCCTCGAGCGCTTTCCCCATTAGCATTTGTAATGCTTGTCTGCCTTCTCGAACCCTTGCTCGTATATATATCGCTTCGTGCGAAGATAGACAGTGAGAGAGAAAGAGAGAGAGAGAGAGAGAGAGAATCAGGATTGTACCGTTGTCCCAGGGCTTTGACGTATATTACACGAAACCATCGACCAACAGCAGTGGACGGGCGAACGGTAAGCAGCTACGGCTGTCTCCTCGTGTTAATAGTATTGGCCGCGGTCAGTACTGGGATGGATGATCGCGTAGCCGTACACTGGCTTGCGCGTTGAGTGTTGAGCGGATGAGGCAGTTTTTCTGAGTTTCTGGTGGTAATACATCTGAAATTACAGTGGGACACAGTAATAGCGCATTAGGAAACAGTAACTGTGGGGCACACTCTGAGGGATGTTAAAGAATGAAACAGAATATGAAAGTAATAAGAGGATGGGATAAGTGAAGGGCGAGGGACGCCATACGATTTGGAAAAGAACATACACGTCGCCCATCGTCGTTGAGCCGATGAATTGGATTATTCTTGAAGAAAATTCGGAGAAAAATGTTATACGATAACTACGAATGCGATTAAACGGTAATTTCCGCCGGAACATTGGTAATTTATTTTTAATTCCTAATTTATACGGCATTATTTTATTAGCACTACTAGGGTGGGTCAAATAAAATGACTAATTTTTATTTTCCTCGATATAATGAAAAATGTATTGTTTGGCATCTCAAAAAAACCCTCTGCAAGTATGAGCCCTTCGTATTTAAATTAAGAGGTCTCTCATCGCGAATTTTCATTTCCCATTTCAATAACATGGAATTTTAGTATATTTTTTTTATATTATTTTTTTATATTATTTAGTATATTTTAGAATTTTAGTATTAGTAGTATAGATATACTACTAATATATTCCTAATATACTAATATACTATTAATATATTATTTATTAATTTGCAAATTTAAAAAAATTAAAAATTTTAAAAGTTATCAATATGAATATTTATTCATATTGATAACTAAAATTTTGGTAAATATGGATCAAAGGGGACCCACTTCCGATGACCTTGTCCTTCATATATGATATCAAGGGAGTCTTCCTGAACAACTTTTTCCTATGACAAAATTGGGGGCCGTTATTTATTTAAAAGTTATTAACAAATAAAGTTCATAATTCATTTAGCTATTTTCCTTACATGTCAAGTATCTTGTCCTTCACATACGTTTTTAAGAATAACCGCCAAGTAACATTCAAAAAGTTTTATCCGTCGCTCATTATTTGTTAAAAAATTATTAACAAAAGAAGTTTCATAAATCAAACATGAAATACTTTTACTAGTCTATGGCGAACAGTACATTTTTAACAATAATTTTTAGTAATAATTTTTTAACAAACAATGAGCGACGGTTAAAACTTTTTGTATGTTACTCATGGGGGTGTTACTCATGTGAAGGGCAAGATGACTAGGACTGACTGGTATAAGGAAAATAGCTATATGAATTATTAACTTTATTTGTTAATAACTTTTAAATAAATAACGACCCCCAATATTGTCAGAGGAAAAAGTTGTTTCTCGTGCAAAAATGCGTCGAATGGGCCTATTCCAAAGGTCATCGGAAGTGGGTCCCCTTTGCTCCATATTTACCAAAATTTTTTTTAATTTGAAAATTATGTACTAATAAACGAGATAAGTAGAATCCAGAGCTAATTATCACCGATTATTTTTTGTACGGTTACTTTTATCGATTAGACACAAGAGAGCCTTTTTGTGGAGCATCAAATGTTCTACAAAAATGTGCTAAAAGACTCTCCTAACATCAACGGTTTGAGAGTAATAAAATTCCAAAGTTAAAAAAAAATGTTTCCATGTTATTTAAATGGGCAATGAAAATTCGCGATGAGGGACCTCATAATTTAAATATGAAGGGCTCATACTTGCAGAGGGTTTTTTTGAGATGCCAAACAATACATTTTTCATTATATCGAGGAAAAAAAAAATTTGTCATTTTATTTGACCCACCCTAAGCGCTACTAATATCTTTTCAACATAACAACGAATAAACTCGATTCTTGCAACTTCTTAAAGGAACATTCGGACGATATCACATGTTAACTGTAAATCGACTCCACATCGTCGCCACAAGTGATGTCCCTTGTATTTTGTGAGTAAGAAAAAAAAAAATTGGAAAAATCGCGAACTAAAATCGCCGAAAAACTATTCCTGCACGGGAGCAGTGATAACTTTGAAGTACACACACGAGACTCCCGACCAGAAACTCTTACATCGTCTAGGGTTGTAAAAAAAAAAATTTGATCGCTATAACTCTCAGCGGTTTGATGAATTATGGACGTACAGACACGTGATAAAAAAAATTCTCCATCTCCCCGTGTCGTTTAACTTTAACTCCTATTTCTCTCATTCCCATTTTCCGGTCATTCATTCGTTAGTCGGCTGTTTTAATCCTCGACGAAAACTGTTCGACCGTCCACGAAGCTCTCATCTCTCTCTCTATCTCATTCGCGTTTGAGTTTCGAGTCCGGAATTTCTGCATCCTCTGTCCGCCGTACCTCAACGAAAACCCTCGGGGAAATGGCGATGAGTCTCAAAAACGGTTGAGCCGCAATAACGAATAAGCGCTCGGTTCCATCGCACATTTCACCACAAACCGTGCTCGCCAATGAGATAGAGAGAGAGAGAGAGATAGATATCCTGACGAATCCAGCGATGTGGACGCGCCGCACGAAAGCTTGCTTGCACTTTGTCGCCCTTTCTCCCTCCTCTATGCTCGTGATGGGCCCGGGACGTTCGAGAGACTGTGCATCGTCCTCTCCCACAGCCCCCCCCCCCTCATCCGCCATACAACTGCCGTAGAAACTCTCCGAACGGTATATTTATAATGACCCTATATGTATGCAAATGACTGCATATCGTACGGACCTATTCCACTCGTACGTGACAGAGGGCTCGATTCGTTGCCCCGTGTGCCACCAGCAACGTTGTCCTCTCTACCGCCCCTCTATATATCTATTTATATAATCATATATATCTCTCTATATTATATAAATATATCGCCGCCGACGCCGCCGTGTACAAGAGTTAAAGGGAGCGGGGGGCGCTGAGCGCGCAGGGGGGCTGAGCCCCCCTAGTATAGATATATATTTGTGTATATATTACATAGGTGTAAATGTGAAACTCGCATCCGCTGGTGTCAAACGCATCTCCTACATCGAACTCCGAACGATGCATGGAGAGAAAACGCATCGTTTACCAACGTCGCGGGTGTATACTCTACGATGTAGCTGATGGGAGAAGGGATTCTAACGCAATTTGTCGAACCTCAATCGTCCGAACGAAAACTACGTGTAGAATACCAACAGGTATAGAATATGTTACGGGCGCATATATAGATCTCGCCGGTGGCTTTGAACTCGAGCTTTCGCTTGATCCTAGGACGTAATGGACGTTTTAAAATACTCCTCGTATGTATATGCATGAAGGCGGCGAGTGTTCTCGGCGATGTGAGCTTTACAAATTTTAATCTCTGCCGGTTCTGTTCCAACGAAAAGTTTTGGCAGTGTATAAGCCAGTTTGGCAAACTAATGCACGATATGGCGACGACAAGTCGTACATTTACTGAGATATATATATATATATATATACAATATATATGTGAGAACCATCGACGCGAGAATCTCGCATGAGGTATTGTTCATGCACCTCGAAAGTGCAACCATCAATTTATGCTTCGGTTTAAAACATGTGTTTGCCCAATTAGTAAAAGGATACATTTTTATTTTAATAGAACCACTAGGTCTGTTCAAAAAGTATCGCGAATTTTTAATTTCCGCGGGCTACGTATATTCGATTTTCGATTTTTTTTGTGGCGTTAGGTTGGTACTCATGCCCCTGACTTATGCTGAAAAAATCGGCCATTTTGAATGTTTAGTTAATTGTTGACAGCTGTTTTGGTTAGACTTGTTTTGGTTTGTCTTCGTTTTTTTGCCTGTTCCAAAAAGCAGCTTCCATTGCGATGATTGAGCTTTGGTTTCCACGTCATAACCATAAACCCATGATTCGTCACCAGTTATGACCCTCTGGAGCAAATTTCGGTCGTCGCGGACCGAGTCTAACAGCTCCTTAGCAATGTTAACGCGACACCGTTTTTGTTCGAAATTGAGCAATTTTGGCATGAATTTCGCGGCGACTCGTCTCACGCCCAAATCATTGGTAAAAATCGAATAGCACGAGCTAATCGATATGTTTAGTTCCTCGGCAACTTCTCTAACGGTGATTCGACGATTGGCCAATATTATTGTCTTCACTTCATCAATGTTTTCGTCTGTTGTTGATGTGCTCGGCCGTTCGGAACGCATTTCGTTGTTCGCATCTTCTCGGCCATCTGAGAACATTTTGTACCACCGATAAACGTTGCTTTGGTCCAAGGTAGCTTCACGATATGCCACAGTCAACATTCGGAATGCGTCCGCGCACTTAATTTTGTTTTTCACACAAAATTTCATACAGATTCTTTGATCCATTTTTTGGAGTAGGCAAAAATCGAAAACAAGCCAAAACACGTCTAACCAAAACAGCTGTCAACAATTAACTAAACATTCAAAATGGCCGATTTTTTTCAGCATAAGTGAGAGACATGAGTACCAACCTAACGCCACAAAAAAATCAAAAATCGAATATACGTAGCCCGCGGAAATTCAAAATTCGCGATACTTTTTGAATAGACCTCGTATTTAAATCAAATCAAATCTAATATCACCTGCACGCAGAGAGGAAAGCAGTAAAAATTTATAAAATGGATAAATAAAATAACGTAACGCTTCCCTTAAAATTAATTTAATTAACGATCAATTGATTAATTGACACTTGATGTATTGCCAGTTGATTTAACATTGACTGTGTATTTATCGTAATTAGCAAAAAGTGTGCAACACTTTTTGTATTTTTGTCAAATAAATCCATTTTTAACGTTACCAGTTAAATTCGAAATATCGTCGTCGCACGAACATAAAATAATGGCGATTGGACCTCGACAGATTTTATCGACTATTATGATCATCAGAGGCAATGCAATAATAACGAAGCATGTTTCCGATTATATTCATTTAGCGCGAGAATCGAGCTCATATCGTGACGAAACGATACCATTGGGTATCGAAAGAGAGAGAGAGAGAGAGAGAAGCGAGAGCGAGAGTATCGGTCGGTAGGATGATGACGAGAGATCGAAACGTGGGTTTCCCCGACCACTATACTCGCGAGAGTCGCTCGATCGTTGGGGCTTTCCACCGAGAGGAAGGGGATGGCAGAGCTTTTCGCATAAATTACAACGATAAACATGTTATTTATAGAGGCCAGAGATAAATTGGCTATGCTAATTTCTGCTGATCAACGCGAAAGCGCGACCACGTTTTCCGCGATCTAGGTAGCCCGTATAGTAGCCAAAAAGAGAGAGAGAGAGAGAGAGAGAAAGGAAAATTCGCGATAAAATCGGTTCTCGAAAAAAGCTCTCTACCCTGATTTGTTTCCCATTTTTCCCTCCACAAATGTTTAATCTTTTGTAACTCGTGTAAGCTCCACACTCGAAGCCATCGCTGACGTAAAAATTCGGCAGAGAACAGAGCGAAATTTCGGTTCTCTCGCGAACCGAAATGTGGTCCTGTTACGCGCGCCCGCGCGTGTATGTGTATGTGTTTTATACAGTAAAACGCACTGGAGGGCAATGCGAACAACCTATTATTCGTGCCGCGTTGTTTCGATGCGGACAGTAAAACTCGTGCGAGACGAATGAAATTACGAGTGCCTCCAGTCACCGTGCGTGCCGCTATGCGAGGACGTACTATAATAGCTCATCTCGACCAGAGAGAGAGTAGAGAGACACTACCGTGAAATACTCGCTCCGTCTCTCTCTCTCTCTTTCTCGCTATTTTTTTTTTGTTCTCTCTCGATCCTCTCTGTCTACACCAACAGGCTCACGTGACCCACAGCGCACATGGAAAATGCCAACATCTCTATTATAGTCACAGAGAACCATCCAACTATATATGCATCACCCGGGAGGTAAAATTCATGAAATGGGTGTAAAAAAAAAATATTCATTAGCGTGTGGAGGTGGCAAATTTGTGAAATGGATGAAAAACAGGCCATTTGATAAATATAAACATCGATAAAAAATAAATAAAGAAATGATAAATGAATATACGGATCAGAGAAGAGTTCCATTCGATTGAAAGATACTTTTTCAATGTTTTTTTAAATTCAAATTCTGTCTATTCCCGACAAGGATTAATAAAACATTGAAATTCACCCGCGTAGTGCAAGATTCCGTGAAAAAATATCCATCGAAGCACCGGAAAGGGGAAAAAATGGATAACATCACGTAAAAATTGAAGCGTTCGAAAAGTATGATGGTTTTTTTTCGGGAAAATAAGTTACCCCGTTCCTGAAAAAGGACGGTGCGAGTCGAAGAAGTCGACGATACCTTCTAGCGACATATATGTACGATCATCTTAGAAGAGTTCTGGCTCGCGGCTATGTGTAAACTGCACGTGAGAGGAGAAGCGGGTTGGAGGTTAAGATGGGGAGGGTGGTTGGCGCGAGGCACGACGAGAGATATTCGTCTAGGGAAGCTCAATTTCAATTTCGTGCCTCGGGGGTGTCGTTGCATGAACGAATATAATTATACGAAATAATTCTGACATGGGGGTGTGTTCTCTCCTCTCGCTGACTCTCCCAATTCGCCCCTCTTCGGACGAACTCTCAGTTGCTTTTCGGGCGGGAAGGTGGCGGGAGGGGGGTTTGGCTTGAAGATATATGCGGCTGGTTGCCGGGAAGGAAGAGAGCGGGAAAGAGAAAGAGGGATTGTGTGTTATACGCGGGGCTTATACATACTCTCCGAAGTCAGAGTCGAAAGATAGCGAGTGCTTAATGGCTCGAAATTCCTGTGCCGCTCGTGGAATGTTCTGAATGAGAATTAAGTCGGGAGTGTATGGCGTTATAGGCTGCATTGTAATACACGTACAACTGAGAATCGAGAACTCTCTCTCTCTCTCTCTCTCTCTCTCTCTCTATGCTCTGCTCGTGGGAGATGCTGCGTCACGCTTATAGCGACATCTATATAATAGGACTTAGTCAATTTGATTTCCTTTAGAAGCCTTACATAATATTATAGACTAAAATCCCAGCAGAGTACCAGCACAATGGTGTTGGTACTCTACTGAGATTTTAGTCTCATTGTCGTAATATATGATCATAAGTTACCACAATATTACGAATCATAAAAAACATTGTACATTATTAATAAGTATACTTCGTACGGGTGCAGAATCATTTTTTCATTCCTCGATAAGTCGATTACGGAATGATTAACATGGCAATAGTCGTCAATTCGTGAAATCATATTAATCAGTGCACTTTAAATATGTCAAGGATCGTGTCTTCCGTGAAGAGGTAAATTGAGTGGTATTATCAATATAGAGACGTCACGAGAGCATAGTTCCCCTAATTTGTCGAAGCGTGAATTTATCTTTCAATTATTTTATTCCTCCTCATCAATTATCCCCATCTCGAACGCGTTGTGTGCGCTAGAGATGCTTCTCTCGTGGTTCGTCGGCGAGATATTCGAGAGGTTCCACGCCCAGTTTCCATCGAAGCGCTTTCCCTACCTTCACCGTCTGAGAAACCGTCTCTCGTCGTCTTCGCCCATCGCCGTGAGGCATACCCGATCCTGGACAAAACTACCCCTCCCGTTTTCCAGTCTCCGTTACGTATATCTCGCTTTTCGGTGCTCTCTGCTCTCGCGTTCCAGGGAGACCGAAAATTCGAGTCTCTATCTTTCTCTCTCTCTCTCTCTCTCTCTCTCTCTCTCTCTCTCTCTCTCTATCTCTCTCTCATATTCTCCTTCTATTATACGGATATTAGCCAACGGGGGACCCACGAAATTGCTACGACTTAAATAATTTATTTTAATGCGATCGCGAGGCTAACCGGTAGCTAACGGTTATAGTACGTTTTCCTCCCTCGATTGCCTCCCCCTCGTGAGCGTGCTGGGATTTATTTTTAATTAGAAACCACACGAAATCTCGCACGACATACCCACGTTTTCCGTTCGCACGTCTTATTTCTCTACTTTTCTTCTCCGTTGGAGCGTCATCAACGCCTGTACGTAGCGAGAAAACATGTCGGAGATGATAATCGACCATTAAGGGAGGGAATAGGGTTAGGACAGCGTTTTCTCAATGATTTTCATGAATTTTTTTATGGTATAAAAAATGAATATAATTTATTGAAACTTTGAGAATATATGTATATTTAAGTACATACTATAAAATATTAGCGACCCCATATTGCAGGTCACAATCAGACTCCGAATTTTGCGTACATTCTGGAAGCCGCAATTTTCATCTGAAATCAAACGAGTTTGGAATTTACTTTTATTATATGTCTCTCTTCTATATGAACCTAAATGCTATCAAAAAAATAGAAAATTGAATTTTTTACAAGGGTCAAAACGAAAAAGCATGATGTTTTGCCATTTTTTACAACTTTATTTGCAAAAAAAAAATTATTTCAAATAACGATAATATTCTGATTTTAGGTTCATATAGAGTGCAATACTATGAAAAAAGTAACTGCCAATTTTCAAAACGATTGGTCGAAAACTTTTCAAACTAGCGTGTACGCAAGTTCAAAAAAAGTCGTTTTCAGAAAAACGCGTTTGAAAAAATAGTACCAAGAAAAACAAGCAATATGGGGTCGCCAATATTTTATAGTATATACTTAAATATATGTATAAACATTTTATAGTATATACTTAAATATATGTATAAAATATTCTCAAAGTTTCAATAAATTATATTCATTTTTTATACTATAAAAAAACTCATGAAAATCATTGAGAAAACGCTCTCCTAACCCTATTCCCTCCCTTAATGGCTTACAACAATAGAACGAGTCGGAATTTTAATTTAAAATTTTGGGAACATATTTTTCAATAGTTTTACTAACAATTTATGAAATAAAAAAAAAATCGATTTTTTGATCCGTCTAACCCTATTTTCCCCCTTAAATCATAGAAATAATCATTATAACATTTTCAATGAATATGAAATGGAAACCATTGAGGGTTGAAAATTTGCTGTTCCTCTTTTCGCACAGAGAAAGGTAGTTGTTTCATTTGCTAGACCAATTTTTCTGAATTGATAAACTTATTGATTTAAAGTTATCAAAATTTTATTTTTCCCATTGCACGCGGTACTCTTGGGATGTACCAAGAGGGGATTGAGCCGATTTCGAGACGCTGCTTGCGCGTGTACTCTCATTGCTCTATCACTCTCGCTCGCGTATACACTCACGCACACATGTGTATATATCTATACGTATAAATGGATACGTACATCCGTACGTCTTCCCGACGACACTATGTTTACGACGACGTCTGCTTACGCCCCGCCAGACGTACGTAATTCGCATAGTACAGAGAATCGTCGTGGAGAGGATACAACAAGGCTGCTACGAGTTCCACTGCGTCGTAGCTTTCAACTTCTAAGCTCTCTATCTCTCTCTTTCTCGTCGAGAGGAACACCAGAGGGTATGTATGCGAGGCGCCGACGGTTTACGGTGATGTCGTCGGGCCACGGTTCCTCATCGTCAGTTGATATGGAGCCTGAGTGACACCGATACTGTAGCAACGCGCAACACAACTAATCGTAAACGAAGCACACGCGAGCATCAAACGAAAGAGCTTCGGACGAGTATGCCTTGATAATATATATATATATATATATATATATATATATATATATATATAACATCACAGATAACTTCCTCGTGACTTGAAATTTTTAACAGTGCATGCGCTATCCTCGTATAACGACCCAAACGAGCGGTCTTAAAAGAAAAACTCTTATAGGAATACTAAACCGTCATCTATACTTTGTGAGGAATATTCTGTTGTCATTCTTCGAGTTTCCTTATAATAACGTACATGTATCGATCGTTTTACGTAAAATATCCCACGAGGCTACGAAACAACTCTCTGGTTTGTCATAAAAACATTATTCCAGAAAGCTGGGTTATACAAAAATAAAAATATTCATACGTGTTTTTTTTTTCGTTGATTTTGTAACGCGGAAATGCTCAATCCGCGCATAAAATGTGATGCTTTCAGGAAACTAACTTTTTGCAGACTACCATACGCTTCCTCACATTCGTCCCCCAATCGAGTGACATGTTTTGGTCTCTGTCGTGTGCCTATTTTACCCTTTCCTCCGGAGTCATGTATTTCCGCGCCAACTCGGAAAGTTGCTGGAATCAGAGTGGAGAGTCTGGTAAAATCGGCTGTTGCCTGCGATTGACGTGACGCATTCCGCGTGATATAATTTGCCTGTATATATGTTTGAGATGCACTCAACCAGACAGCGGCGTCGTACTCCTACGGCTCTACCGTACACGAGTCCTCTCGCTCTCGCAACATCCCGCGAATTTGGATTTGTCGAGGTTCGTCTCTCTTTTCTCGGTTTCCCACAACCAACGATTCCGGGAGGTTTGTATATACATAGTACGAGAAAACCGCACCCCCCAGCAGAGCACCCGCATGTCACAAATAAAAATGTGACACGCGTCCCTCGCAGCAAACTCAGGCTGCTTTCTGATGGCGAGCCGAGAAATGCGATGGAAAAGGCCGAGCTAGATGATTCCGACCGTGTATATGACGAGATATAGGACGGGAGGCAGAGTTTCATCTTCTCCAGTCGTGTCTCGTGTCTCTCCCCGGCATTCGACGGATGCCCACTAAAAAGCTAAAGGTCGAGAGTTTCCATCACGAGTAGATGTTCGATCAACGCCAGACCCATATATAATAATTAAGAGGGGGACCCAAAAAAAACGGGAATTGCGCTGCGGCGGGGAGGGCGAGTGGGGGAACTCATTGCTCGACCAGATGTCCGTTGGGGACACGTCTCCTGAGTTAGTGTGCGAAGTTCTGTCGCCGTTAGTGCATCGGTTCGCCCGTGGGAATTTTTGTAGTGAAACAACTTTTTCCATTTCGGCGAAAACATGATGGCCGATTGTCGAGAGCAACGCGCGGCAGTGAAATTTTGATGCTTAAGGCAGTCGTCTGGTCTAGAGCGAGATTTTCGACATCATTTCTAATGTGCAATAATGTTTAAACCGTTGAAGTTGTCTTGATGAAAATTTACACGTGCATTTATTGATCCTTAGAGAATACTTGTACATTAAAAAAAAAATTATTTCAAATATTTTCATGTAGTTTTTGCCTTGTTGCAACATGGTGCGCCGAAATCGGCGCCCACTCTGGACGATGTTGTATGCTTCTGAAAAAAAAAAATATATATATATTCTCAATCTGTATGAGTATTCTGAGCACTGGTAGCAGAATTGGTACTTTATTTTTTTCAGAATACTCGTACAGATTGAGAATATATATATTTTTTTTTTTCAGATGCATACAACATCGTCCAGAGTGGGCGCCGATTTCGGCGCACCATGTTGCAACAAGGCAAAAAACTACATGAAAATATAAAAAAAAAATTTTTTTTTCATGTACAAGTATTCTCTAAGGATCAATAAATGCACGTGTAAATTTTCATCAAGACAACTTCAACGGTTTAAACGTTATTGCACATTAGAAATGACGTCAAAAATCTCGCTCTAGACCAGACGACTGCCGTAAGACTGCTTATGGAGATGCTGTCCTAAATAAAACCAGAGTCTACGAGTGGTTTTCACGTTTTAAAATTCGAGAAATGTCAATTGAAGACCAACTTCGTTCAGGACGCCCCTCAACGTCAAGAAGTGACGAAAACGTCGACAAAATCAATGCTCTCATTCGTGAAGACCGTCGCTGAACCATTGATCAACTCTGTGAGATGTCTGCGATATCATGGAGTTCAATTCAGAGGGATTTATCCAAAGATTTGCACATGAGCAGAGTTGCAGCCAAATTTGTCCCTCGCCTTCGCACAGACGAGCAAAGGGAGCGTCGACTTCAGGCATGTTTTGAACTTCAAAATCAGCTCGAAGAGGACCCTGAACCTTTTTCCAAGGTGATTACTGGTGATGAATCGTGGTGCTATGGATACGACCCCGAAACAAAGCAGCAATCAAGCGTTTTGCCACTGTGGAGGAGGTAAAACAAAAATCGCTGGAAGGCCTGAAGAACATCCCGATAAGTGAATTTAAAAAATGTTTTGAACATTGGAACGATCGTTTGCAGAGGTGCGTTGTGGTCAAAGGAGAATACTTTGAAGGTGAGCAAAATTTGGTGTAAAAATATTAAAAAATAAAGAAATTATGACGAAATTCCCGTTTTTTTTGGGTCCCTCCTCGTATACCACGATGTAGAGCAGGGAGTGCGTAATCGAAGCGGTTGTATCAATGGAACACGTTTGTTTATCAGCAATCGGACGATGAATCCGCGACACGGTCCGTTGGCCCTTGTTCAACATATCCAAATATAGTCATAACCCATATTTCACAAGAATCTGTATAGGCGAAAAAGCCAAAGTCGTTACAAGCTCGTTGTCAACATCGCATTCACGTTTTCTTCGCAACTTCGTCATCAAAATTGCTGTTACCCGGAACCACTTCTGGAAGCGTTTGTCCGAAGGAAATTTCTCGTCAGTTCGAAAAAAAAATCTATATTACTCCTCGAGACACGAGATTAGTCCATGATGGGAATCTTCGATCGGCCAGAAGAGAGACTAAGTTTTTTCAAGAGTCAAAGAATCGTCGTCGATTATTCCGAGACGAGGATGGATCTCTCGATTATCTCAGCTCAGTCGTGCACGGGAACGAGGAAGGAGAGAGAAAAAGAAGAAAGAGTCGCGAAGCAGCTAAGGAACATTCAATTCGAGGAAACGTTCTTCATTGTGTCTCGGGGTTTTAAAGGTATATAGTGTGGTGCCTTGAACGTTCAGAAGCGACTCCCTTCTCGCTCTTCTCTCTTTGGCTGCTGTTACTGCCGGGTGGGGGTAGATGGATATACCCAAGTAGATTTATATCGTTTGTCGAGGCCACCTATAGGAAAACGTACACTTAAAAGTACGCTAGGAGCTTTTGGTAAGGGTAAAGAAGAGACTCTCTCTCTCCCTCGCACGCGCCCTCTTTCGCATTTACGGTTGTAAATCGTTCTCCAGTGTCCTCTCCGCCTCTCCGTCCGCGCCTTCTTCCCTTGATGCCTTTTTCTTCCGCCAAAGTGCCACACCGTGCCCTCGCTCTCTGTCTTTCAGCTTGGCCATTCAACACATACAGCCACATGTGACAGAGCAACAACCTATACATTCACGTGGCGAATCTGCCGTTTTCGAGCCTCGCGATCCATGTAACTCTCCGCGCCTCCCCCGCCCCTCACGGTCTCCTCTTTCGCCCATTGTTTTTCTTGAGCGCATGTTCGCTCGGTAATTTCACGGCTCACAAACCCACCCGACGCGCTTTATTATCCCGAGTAAAAGTTGCAGAGAGGAGTCGTATACCCTCCCGCTAGCTCAATATTCTCACTGAACTTTTCATTTTTTCCGAACGACCTTATTAACATTTGTATAAAACTCGTTTATAGATCCGAACGAAAGATTCATTCAAATTCGATAAATTGTCACTTTTAGATATAGTTTATGTCCAAACTCGATCGACTGTTTGTAATGGCGTGGGGCAATGTCATTTTAGCAAAAATCTGTAAATACCAACGAAAAACGTGTAATTTTCGTGTTTTTTTTATGTGTAATATCTTTCCGCCCGGTTTCTGTGACACTGATTTCGCGAAAAGGGACGGATGTGTGTAACAGGAGGCCCGAGAAGCGCGCGCTATTTGATTTGACCAATGAGCGCGCGCGGTGGTAGCGTTGGCCGTTAGATGGTACCAACCCATTTTCCGAGAGGTTGGTACTGTCAGCCAACAGCGTGTGCGTGTGTGACAAGAAAGAGAAAGGGAAATAGAGGAGAACGCATCAGCTGTGCGCTTAACAAACAGTGTTGTGTATAAAATGTGCTGTTATATAAACTAATTTATATGTGTAAACTATATTAATAAATGTATTTACTATTGATGATGTGTCTGAAAAAAGTGCAGATCATGGATAAAAAATGCAAGTGAGTAATAATGAATAATTATTTATTGGGAATGGATAGATAAATAATGTACAACGCAGTGAATTATATTTCTAACTTGAATTTTATTCTTGACACGCGAGGAAGATCTGTCTTTATTCTGCGGAATACTTCAGAAGACTGAAGGCTGGGCACAAAGACCAAAAGCATATTCGTCACATAAAGAAAGAAGGCTTAGTTCTTTCTTCCCAAGAAATCATTGTTTATGTTTATGGTTATGTTAACTCTCAGCCGACTCTCCGGCGCTATCGATGTCGATTGGTTTTTGTAACCGTCATTTATTTATTGGCTAATTCTCAGTATCGGTATTAAATAAATCCAATACACCACCTCAAAAATTAATCGACTCAAAATGTTTACCGCGCTGCTCAAATCCGGTCTAGTACATATCATAATGTACATCAAACATCCTAGCAAACTTCTGCAAGGAGCATCATAATGTTCATCGGAATTTAAAGCTTCATAATACGATTTCATTTGAAGGGGTGTATCGATAGGTGTACAATCGCGCATATTAAATTTGTCTAAAACTGTTTTTATGTATGCACTTTAATCTAATGTTAATTTTCCATTAGTTCTCTCAATTTTGATTCCCAAAAACAATTTAATCTCATTTAAATCTGTTATACGAAATCTGTTCATCAAATAATTTTTGAATCTTTGCATTGTTTCAATATTACCCGTTGTAATCACAAGGTCATCCACATACAATACCACATAAATGTTCTGCGAAACACTTCCTTTATCTAGGATATAAATACACCGATAGCCTGAGGAATTTTGAAACCCTTTTTCCAAAAGTGTTATCTCAAACATCTCAAACCAACACCTTGCTGCCTGTTTTAAACCGTACAGAGCTTTGTTTAATTTGCAAACTTCATTTTGATTACATTTGATACCGTCTGGAACTCTCATATAAATTTCTTCTTTCAATACACCATTCAAGAATGCTGTTTTAACATCCACATGGGGAATCAATAAATCATGTTGATTTGCGAAAGCAACAATGAATCTAAAACTTGTAATCCTCGCGACCGGCGCAAAAGTTTCATCGTAGTCTACTAAATATTTTTAACTGAAACCACGAGCATCTAAACGAGCCTTGTATTTCGTAGGATTTCCAAATTCATCATTTTTAAGCGCGAATACCCATTTACAGTCCACAATATTTTTACCACTTGGTTTTGTTACTAATGTCCAAGTTTTGTTTGTTTTCAATGAATTTATTTCGTCTTCAATCGCTCGCTCCCATTTAGCTCTATCATCTCTTGTTTTTATCTCCTCTAATGACGTGGGTATTTTACAAACAACTGACTGAGTACACAAAAGGTAATCATAGGATGACTCAGTTTCGTTGTATGAAATAGGAGAAAGATTTTTTATTCTTTCACTCCTCCTTTTCTCTTGTTTACCATCTGTTTCCTTTACTACAGATTTATCTGTTTCACGGACAGATTTACTCAACTCAGAGTTTTTCATTACTTCCATATCTATCGGCTTCAGTGTATCTGATTTCCCTTTACTATCAGATTTACTCCTTTCGAATCCATCTGATTTATCAATATCAGATTTACTCAGTTTGAATCCATCTGATTTATCAATATCAGATTTACTCACAATTTCTGTTAATTTTGACTTTATGTCCGATGCATCGGTTTCGTGAGTAGCTTCTGAGTTTCTTTCTTTCATAACTGGCCGAGATTTCAGGTAATTTATTTCATCAACAATAACGTCTCTTACTGTTACGCATTTCTCCGTCTCAACATCCCAAACTTTGTATCCGTTTGGTTCAAATCCAACTAAAATACCTTTCCAAGATTTTTCATCGAATTTTCGTTTCCTGGTTTTATTATGTACATAGACTGTTGAGCCAAAAATGTTCAAATACTCTATTTTGGGCTTTTTACCGTGCCACAATTCAAATGGAGTTTTGTCAATTTTGAGAGCTTTCGTCGATGTTAAATTGATTAAATACGTAGCAGTTAATACTGCTTCACCCCAGAACGATTTTTCTAATTTTGCACCGTTTACCATCGCACGTGCTCTTTCGGTGATCGTTCGATTCATGCGTTCCGCGACTCCATTTAACTGAGGCGTATGTGGAACCGTCAAATGATAGCTGATCCCTTTCTGTACGCAATACTGTTTCATTTCATTCGATAAATATTCTCGACCGTTATCACAATACAAATTTACGATCTTCAAATTGAAATGAGCCTCGCTCTTTGCAACATAGTCTTTTAAAAACCGAGAACACATCCGATTTATGCGCAATTAAATATGTTACAGTATAGTGAGTAAATTCATCAATGAAAGATACGTAATAATTTTTGTTATTTATTGTTGAGGGACTGATCGGACCGCATACGTCTGTGTGCATAATGAACAATGGTCTTTTTATGTGACTTTTATCTTTCGCTTTTTCAAACGGTAACCGGACTTGTTTACCATTGATACAGGCCTCGCATAAATCGTCATTTGGTATTACTTTTTCGAGATGAGTCACAACCTCGACCATTTGTTTATTCTTCAGCTCTTGAAATTTTGTTTTACCAATATGACCTAATCTTCGATGCCATAAATCGTAATTATTCCCATTAATATTGTATACGTGAGAATTTACGCCTTTTGTAATTTCGAATTCAACAGACACTAAATTATTTAATGGTTTACCGTACATTACCATCTTACCGTCTTTACTTATCTGTACTCCTGTTTCATTGAAGATGATTGTCATCCCTGCCCGTTGCATTTTTCTTACTGACAGCAAATTGTATGGCACCTCTGGGGAATAGAGAACATCTTCAAGAGCCACGTGAACTCCCAGATTACTCGTGACGTTGATTTTCCCTTTCTTCGTTGCATTGATAAATTCGCCACTTTTCGCTACAGAAATTTTCATTGGTGGGTGTAGCTCAATCACTTCTGAGAAGATGGTGTCTATGCTGACCAGATGATCTGATGCTCCTGAGTCCAACAGGAGCATTAATTTGTCACCAGCATACTCCTCATACTCGCCAGTCATAAAAGCAAAGGATGTATTATTTGCTGCCTCCGATTGTACCGTTTGAATTGTATGGATCGTTCTGTTTCGATCTGCACGGTGTTGTTGATTTTTCTTGAAATAATAGCAATCTTTCATTTTGTGACCGGAGCGTCCACACTGATGGCATTTTACATGAGATGAATTTCGATTGAATTTGAATCCAGTCCGAAAATGTGAACCTCTGCCTCTTCTATTTGTACCTCTGTAATTACCGCGTTGTCCTTTTGATTAATAATTTTGATTAGTTCGGGGAGCTTCTGTTCGGACTTGTAATACTTTGGCACTGGTATCTTCGTTTTCATTTTTCATTTTTACCTCATGATCTAGGAGTCGTGTTTTGACAAAATCCAGTGTTATTTCGTCTTCTGTCATTGTTTCAATCACTGTTGAAACAGTTTCGTACATCTTCGGGAGACTGATGAGTAAATAAGAAACTTTCTGATTTTCTGTCACCGAGACACCGGCGGCCGCTAAATCGGTTATCAAGTCATCGAACGCTACAAAATGATCATCCAGTTTAGTGTCACTTTTCATTTTGAATCTGCTCAGGCGATTGCGAACTGATACTTCGGTGGCAGCACTTTTTCTCTCATAAATATTATCTAAACTCTTCAGAATAGATTTTGCAGTGCTTGTAGGTGTATCATACTTGAGGCAAACATCAGCTAAATATTCAACAATAACACATTTAGCAAGTCGTTCAGCTTTCTTCCACTTCCTTGTCACTGAATCAGGAGGTTGTTCATCAATCACTTTAAGCACATCTAGTTCAAATAATAAATTCCTGATTCGATGTTTCCATGCATTGTATTTACTGCCATTGAATGGCGTTATATTTCTCCTGTCCTTTGACTTATCCATTGTCACTCAATTTCAACACTATAACACTCAAAATCTCACTTACTATAAGTTTACTGAATTCTTTAAAATACACAGTTAATGCACAATGTGTCTGGGCCCATGACCTATTGGGAATGGGTAGATAAATAATGTATAACGCAGTGAATTATATTTCTAACTTGAATTTTATTCTTGACACGCGAGGAAGATCTGTCTTTACTCTGCGGAATACTTCAGAAGACTGGAGGCTGGTCACAAAGCCCAAAAGCATATTCGTCACATAACGAAAGAAGGCTTAGTTATTTCTTCCCAAGAAATCATTGTTTATGTTTACGGTTATGTTAACTCTCAGCCGACTCTCCGGCGCTATCGATGTCGATTGGTTTTTGTAACCGTCATTTCTTTATTGGCTAATTCTCAGTATCGGTATTAAATAAATCCAATATTATTCGAATAAATATTTGAATATTTAGCTTTTTTAAATTTTGAGGTTGATTTCTGTCGCTACTCAATTGATATTTTTAATTTTGATTAAAAAAAAACAAATAGCTTTTTCAACTTTTCAGGTTAATTTCTGTCGCTGCTCAATTGATATTTTTTATTTTGATAAAAAAAAACAAATTAATTAATTACACGGATAATTTCTTTGATATTAATAATTTCTTAAATATTTATAATTCTAATTTAATTCTAATGATTTCGTGAATTGCAGAGATGGGTAAATCGAGAGCAGAATATATGCGAGATTACCGGCAGAAAAAACGTGAGGGAAAATGAAAAACTGGAAAGGCAGACCCAAAAAAAATGCGCATAATTCGACTCAGCGTAGCAGGGATTTATGGGCACGTGCAGCGAACTTAAGGCCGTAGTCTGGTCTAGAGCAAGATTTTTGACGTCGTTTCTAATGTGCAATAACGTTTAAACCGTTGAAGTTGTCTTGATGAAAATTTACACGTGCATTTATTGATCCTTAGAGAATACTTGTACATTAAAAAAAAATTATTTCAAATATGTTCATGTAGTTTTTTGCCTTGTTGCAACATGGTGCGCCGAAATCGGCGCCCACTCTGGACGATGTTGTATGCATCTGAAAAAAAAAATACATATATATATATTCTCAATCTGTATAAGTATTCTGAGCACTGGTAGCAGAATTGGTACTTAAAAAATTTTTTTATCGAGTCGAACAATAATTTTGCCGACATTTTATAACTCGTCGAATAATGAAATATCATTAATGAAAGTTCAACAGGCCGCCATTATGTCAAATTTTTTTTTAAGTACCAAATCTGCTACCAGTGCTCAGAATACTCGTACAGATTGAGAATATATATATTTTTTTTTTTTCAGATGCATACAACATCGTCCAGAGTGGGCGCCGATTTCGGCGCACCATGTTGCAACAAGACAAAAAACTACATGAAAACATTTAAAATATATTTTTTTTTTAATGTACAAGTATTTTCTAAGGATCAATAAATGCACGTGTTAATTTTCATCAATACAACTTCAACGGTTTAAACGTTATTGCACATTAGAAATGACGTCAAAAATCTCGCTCTAGACCAGTCTACGGCCTTAATTCTCTCACAGACATCAACGGCCGACCCAACTACCGCTTTACCAAATCTGGTTGTCAGTCATGCAACTTTACGATTGCCATCGTTGCCATTTTCTCCTACTTCGTCTACATCAACAGCGACTGCGTGTAATACTTCGATGAAATGTCTCTGCTCTCCCCCAAATTGAACAAAAATAACTGTTTCCAATAAAAAATTGCATTACTCCTAGCGTTAATAAAATAAAATACAATTTGTATTAAAAAGAATTATTCTTCGTTACGAAAAATCATTTCAAATAATACCTGAATCATTTTTTTCGGGATATAATGTTAGTGTTGCTTATTACCAAGGTGAGATGTCAGATGTTACACATCATATGCGACTACTGTAAGGGTCGCTTATTTTTTTTTTAATTGTATCGATATTTCATTTTGTAGTATGGATGAAAAAAACCTTAGATTTGCAACTAGGGAAAAATTCCGGGCTGCCTTGATCCGGACGTTGCGCGAGAAGCGTCCGATCGCTAGTTGAGAATAGTCGTAAAAAAATTAATGAAAAAATGCAAAATGTCCTGTGAAAGACACAGTAATTCTCACCAGTCAATCACTGTGTCTTGTTCACAGGACATTAGTATTTTAAGTTTTTCCGGTTATTAATTCTCAACCGATCGATCTTCGTTCGCTGGATGATTGGTAGTCGTTTATAAATCCGTTTTGACCGAGTTTTCTCCTTTTTTTTTGGTACAGCAAAAACAAAATGCTGATAAATGTACGAAAGATGCTGGTCTCGCTGTTGTGGCTTTTTGGTATACACAACGCGGAAAATCCTCGTGAATATAAACAGACCGGAGCGTCGAGGGCGAGAGTGCGCGGTGATTTAAAGGCCCGCCTGCCGACGCGCTTAGTTCTCTAAACATTTTAGTCGACCTTATTTCGCCTGCATTATTTCAACGTTAAGGCAAGAATGAGAGGGAGGAAAGGGAGAGAAAGCTCGTGGGGCTCGTCGCGGGGAAACACTAGGGTACATACACAACGGTGAAACGAGCACGAGGTAAAGGAGGAATAGAATGAAAAAAAAGGGAAAAAAGAAACAGAGGGCGAGAGAGAGACAGAGGACAGGGTGGACCGTGGGATGAGGGTTGACTGCGGTGACTGAAGTGGGACAAAAAGTACAATAAGACGAAGCAGGGGAAAAATGAGCGAGAGAGAAAGAGTCTACGCTTTCCTCTGTCTCTCTCTCTCTCTCTCTCTCCCTCTCCGTCCCTCAACTTCGCGAAGCTGCATGGCCCAGGATAAAGCTAGTTTTCCTCTCCCCCGCCTCTCCACTTCGTCGCGTTATCCACGAGCGAGAGCAGGCTAAAGCTCTGAGCAGCAGGCTAAGTGGCCCGATACATAAATATGCGATTAATCAAGCTAACTACCCGCCACTCGACTTTTCTCGTTTTTTTTTCTCTCTCTCCTTCACTCTCTCCATTCTTCTTTCCTTCCCCTGTTAGAGGATGACGTCACTCGAATGACGAGAAGCAGACTCTTTCTCTCTCTCTCTCTCTCTCTGCCCCTTAACGTAAAAAAAAGTCCGTACACTTGACTGTGCATGTATGTGTGCAACGTGCACATATATATTTATCGATAATTCGAGGAGACTAAACAGGTTCATTTGCTTAAACGATTTCTTCACGGTTCGCCAGTCATTCTTTCATCATTATTATTACATTGGAAAATTATCAATGTAGGAAAACATGTCACGTAAATATTTTTGTGTATATTTATGAAGCGGATTAATTTGCTTAAACGATTTATCCGATCGTAAAAGTCGTTTTTCATCGGTATTAATATTTTTCAATTATCGTACACTCAGGGTGTACTGAGAGAGATGAGAAACTATTTTGAATAATTTTCCAATGCCCAGCGAGTCATTATGTTATTTTTTTTCGTAAAACTATTTTCAATGCGGTTTTTCATTCGCACGGTACCCATTCCTATTGTAAATATTACAGATACATTAGATAACCATCCGACAACTCTGAGTAAACATTTGCGCCTTTCATTCTTTCCGCATAGCCATATAGATAAGCAAATCATAAATTTCGGTCCGCACTCGGTACGGGTGGTGGTGATGGTTGGTGGTGTGCTTAGTGTAGTCGGAGGAGCAGTAGCACACAGAGCGCACGGAAATGATGGCCCTGGTGTACACGTCGCACTTTTAATATTGCCCACGTCAGGGCTGAAGTATTTACGTCTCGAGCCGCATAAAAGCTCGCCGCCTCTACCCCGTCTCGTTTCTTTTTTTCTTCGTCCTGGTGCTTTCCCGCTGAGACGCTCGCCGAACTTCTTCCTCCTCCCAAACTATATGTATACATATATATATATATATATATATATATATATATATATATATATATATATATATATATATATATATACTATACCGCTTCGACATAGTACACGTAGCTTAGCTATATATGTCGTATATAAGAACGTCGACTATGCCGTTGCCGCCACGCGACGTCACGTTAACGGGCGATCCTTTTCCCGAGAATGGTACGAACTCAAACTCCCACCCTCTAACCAGAAGCTCACCGTTACCCCGTCGCGGCGGCACAGCAGCAACAGCCACCGTCGCGTATCGCTGCATTTTAGTTGCCTATATTACGCTGTACGATGAAGTTATAAAATTTACGTCCAGACGACGAGAGGCAAAAGAAGCCCGCTAAAGGAAAATGTCTGTCCTTTGCCTCTCTCCCTGCTCCATCCATCCAGCATTCATTCTTCGTTAAGATATGAGAGAGGGAATCTCGAGGTGAGGTTTTTCTTTGCAACAGCCAGTTTGTACTTGGATAATTTTTAAATAACTCTCAACAGCGGGGGTGAGTACCGTTTAAATGATAAAAAAAAAGAATCAGAAACAATCAAATGAGTAATAATTGTGAACAATTATTTTGTTAGTTTCATCATTCAATTGGTTTTTCCAGAGGATAAGTCTTGTCGTTTAGTTTTCATGTTTGAAGATCGAAGAAGCGTTTGGGTGGCCTTGTGAGATTTTATTTTTATTATAATAGAGAACAACGATAGCGAGGCCCCACGTTGGGCGCCAATTTGTAAGATTTTATTTTTATTATAATAGAGAACAACGATAGAGAGGCCCCACGTTGGGCGTTACTTGTAAGATTTTTATTTAATTAGCGATCGAAAAACGAAAGAGAGGACTCACGTTGAGAGCCAATGATATGATATTTATTTATTATTAAGGTAGTAGTCTGGTAACTTAAGCCGATTTTCATGTCTTTTTGGAGGGCGTTTTTTTGTAGGAAAATACAAATGAATCGTTTGGATATTTAGGATAGTTTTTTTTTCCAAAGTCCGCCATTTTGTTATTTATCCATGAAATTTAACTTCAGTAGTTCCGACCAGAATGACATGTCTATAGATTAAGAATTATCAAGAATTTTTGATTTCAGATAACATCAAGAGCCAAAATCACCGGGGCCACCCGCGCGCTTTTTTTCGAGGTACCAACTTCGATCAATAATAAGATCAATAATAAACTATTAAATTATTTCAAAATTTTTTTTTTTGTGTCTTTAATATGTAAATAAAAATATCCTAAATATCCAAAACGATTCATTTTTATTTTCCTACAAAAAAATGCCCTCCAAAAAAGACATGAAAATCGGCTTAAGTTACCAGACTACTACCTTAAATGAAAATAGAGTAAAGTCGAATGAAGGCAATTGTAAGAGCGACACAAGGTTTAAATAATTCGCTGAAAAGGACACACAAAAATATATCGACGTATCGTTCCATAAAATAACAAAATTCAAATATTCTCCTCGTCACAAAAGATTTCCTTTTTTACGCGTCACGTCATTTGGGTATATCTCGCACACTTTCGATAACCGGTATTTTACAAAAATGATACAATACGATCACATAGATCACACATCTAGCACAAATCGTACCGAATATGTACCGAAGATATCCTTTTTCTCTTTTCACTCGGTGAAGATTGGTCGAAATTTAAATCATAGTATCAGATTAAATAAGCAAGTACTCATCTTTTATTAATAATGACGATGAGCGACGATAGCTGCTTTCTCCCTGGAGTTGAAAATCTTCGCCCTACTGTTCTCGATAGTCCTTCGGGATCTACGATAAAGGATGTGTAATTCCCGTATTGTCGTTATTGTCGACGGAGTAAGTCCCACGACGGTGTTTCGGACTTGATAAACGAGACGGCTTCTCAAACTCGATGGGTGTTGATAGCTCGGCGTTCCAGGGAGAAAGAGAGCGAGAAATTCCGAATATCGGTGAAGCATGCGGTCGTCTCCACTATCATCAAACTCGTGTCACTCGTACCACAATAATAATTTGGTACTTAGCTCTCGCGCGAACTTTCAAAATACATCGTACTCTCGCAGCCTCGAGAGTATTTCATGGAGGGGTTGCATTATGAGTGGTGGGTTAAACCTATGAGAGGATCGTGACGATGGGGCGAACCCAGACAGCATATGCCTTCGGGGTAAATTTCTCTCTCTCTTTCTGTCTCTGCCACACGTACGAAGGCTTCGTCGGAGCTGGCATAAATATTAATTGCCCGAAATTACATGTAAATACTGTCGAATGAAGCAGTGGAGTATAGTGTAGAGACGCGAACCACAGTCACATATATATATATATATATATATATATATATATATATATATATATATATATGCTGTCAGGAAATGCAAAGGGGAAAGGGAGCTTGAAGAGAAGATAGAAGAGGAAGTAGCAGATAGGGCCGTGGGTGCGGTGGGAGAGAGATCCTGCGACAGCACGTGCATCCCAAATGGACCATTATTCCATCAGCGAGGCAAACTGTTGTGTAACTCGGTCGAAGAGCCGAGAGCTAAAAGGATGCTCTGTGTCGCCGGCTCTGTGTGTGGTGATGGTGCTAGGAAGCGCTTATATATGTATAAGGGAATATAACGACTCGACCTTCTCCTGACGCGGACTCTGGTGCAAGAACGTCGAAGAATATCCCTCTGACAATGAAGCAAACATACATATATGTATGTATAGATATTTGTAGACACATACAATAAGGGTAGTTGCTTGGTCGAGACAAGTTCGTCCATTGCCAAAAAGATTCGATATAGTTTAATTTTTGTGTGCTCCGTTCCGTTTGCCAGAAATAATTTTCTTTCTGCTCTCTTCGTCCTGCACGCTGATGGTATATGTGTGATTTGCCACTGTTTTATATCTCTGTCGTTGATGTCATCGTCGTTTTTTTCCATCATCCGCCACCGCAAACCCCCCCGGTGCGTTTTGGCCATTTCTGCTCACTATATTTCTCCCGTTCCTCTTGCCTGCCCCTCTCGCTCGCTCTCTTTCCCCTGAAGTTATCTCGTTTTAGCACGCTCTCTCTCATTCACTCACTCGGACTCTAATATTCCCACATTCGCAACCTCCCATTGCTTCTCTTTCCACAGTTTGAGAGAATCGTCCGGTCCGGACGCGGAAGTCGCTTTCTCCACCGGGTAGGGTTGATTGCTTGATTTCGACAAACATTTCCGTCCTTGTTCCTGAACCTCGCGCGTTCACGTGTTTATATATATATACATGTTATATGTACCGTGGGCTCTTCTACCGTCAACTAAAACGACGACGACGACGACGACGACGACCAGTTACGTTCCGGGCTCTCCAGAATCGGCACCGCAGACCAATCCTCTCTGCCCTTCCATTCCCCTCAAACGTTATATACTCTAACTCGCACGAACGGTAGAGCCCCGCGAATTAGGCTGCAGTCCAACCGGACGGTTTCGGTCATTCCACCAGCGGGTTTACCTCAACCGTCGTTGCTCCCTGTGCTCTTCTGTCTCCACAGCATACCAATTTCCCCGCGTTTTCCATTCTCTCTCTCCCACTCTCTCTCTTTCCCTCTCTCTCTCTCTCCGTTATATGTGTGTCTGTATGTGAATCCGTTGATAGTACAGATGGAGACACACTCGTCGCTTCTTAATCGTATTAAAGCCACACAGTGACCACTGGTGGTCGCTCCTATACCGGACGCCTTCTTCGTTCTTCGGATTCTTCTATATACACACGACCGTAGTAAATACATGATGAATTCTTGTATCTTCGCTGGGTATATACTTACATACGTACTACGTTGCGCTCTGTATTTGTGTTCTTTCGGACGATGTGTAACAAGGGATGAAGAATCGTACGGTAGAAAAAGACACTAGCGACGAGACTGCCGAGACAACGCCAGTGCTTTCCAATCTTCCTTCACTTTGCCATACTTTCCGGCGTTTCGTCTTTTCGTCGTCCGGAGAAAAAATCGAAAAACAACCCTTCTAATCCCATTGTACAAATGAAACTACGTGTATCTTTACCTTCGTCTTGCTCACTTCGAACGAGTAAAAGAACGTCTACGGTGACCAGTTGAGTGTTACAACTTTGGCTTGTCTACGGTCGTTTTTTTTCCTAACTGCGAGCGAGAGAGAAACTGGAAAGAGCGGTGGAGAAATTTCTCGAGAAAAGAAATGGGATTGGGTACATTTTTCATGATACCGAACACGATGATTAAACTGTTTTCTATTTATTTAAATGCATTAAAAATTCAATGCTTTTCGTTGTATTTTGTCCTGGTCGGAATAATTTGCCTCTCGTTTTTTTCTTTTGCACAAATAACACTTACCCAAATGTACGATTTAACGTTTAAAATTGAAACAGGAGAATAGACACATGTAAAATCCTCATTTTCTCCGAAATCCTAAAGAAAATCTCATATAGAATTAACTGACTCGGACCCGTGAGCTTTCATTTTTGAACCGGTGAAAAATCACTCAACGACACAATTGATTGAAAAATGTACCACCAAATGATCTGGTTCTACTGCTCTTTCGCTCTTTTGCTCTTTACTTTATCTACATTTTTTTTATCTTCCTCCTGTCTGATCGCTAGGGCGCCTCGATTGATCGAACAACTCGGTAATTTCGGTGAACTTATTTTCATTCGTCGTCGCCAACCTCCCCGGTGAGACGACAATGAGAAAAAGCGAGACGGAAAAGGCTAGATAGAGCGAGAGGGAAAGAGAGAAAGTCGGGGAAGCGTCTCGACAGACCCATGGGGAGAACGAGCTCTCGACGCGGGACACGACACTGGGCGGCGGCGCTCGGCTCAAGCGGAAAACCGATTATTCACCTGAATTGATACTAATCGACGTGACGTTGCGTACGAATCCTAGTTCACCCTCGCGCTTTCTCTTCTACCCCGTCTCTTTATTCAGCGAGCATTATTGCCGAAGAAATGTAATGCCCAGGCTGTAATTTACTAACCCTCGATCACGATAACTTATCAATCAGTGACAACAACAACACCAACAATAATATGTATAGTTATTTTATGATCATTAACAAGACAGAAATTTATAATGACTCCCTTAAGGGAGGAAATAGAGTTAGGCGGTTCAAAAAATCGATTTTTTTTTAATTTCATAAATTGTTAGTAAAACTATTGAGAAATATGTTCCCAAAATTTTAAATGAAAATTCCGACTCGTTCTATTGTTATAAGCCATTATGGGTGGAAATAGAGTTAGGACAGCGTTTTCTCAATGATTTTCATGAATTTTTTTATAGTATAAAAAATGAATATAATTTATTGAAACTTTGAGAATATTTTATACATATATTTAAGTATATACTTTAAAATTTTTGAAGAATTTCCCTGAAAAACACCGAAGATATTAGCGACCCCATATTGCAGGTTACAATCAGACTCAGCAGTTTGCTATTTTTTCAAACGCGTTTTTCTGAAAACGACTTTTTTTGAAGTTGCGTACACGCTAGTTTGAAAAGTTTTCAACCAATCGTTTTGAAAATTGGCAGTTACTTTCTTCGTAGTATTGCGCTCTATATGAACCTTAAATCGGAATATTATCATTATTTAAAATAATTTTTTTTTTGCAAATAAAGTTGTAAAAAATGTCAAAAAATCATGCTTTTTTGTTTTGACCCCTGTAAAAAATTCAATTTTCTATTTTTTTGATGGCATTTAGGTTCATATAGAAAAGAGATATATAATAAAAGTAAATTCCAACCTCGTTTGATTTCAGATGAAAATTGCGGCTTCCAGAATGTACGCAAAATGCTGAAGTCTGATTGTGACTTGCAATATGGGGTCGCTAATATCTTCGGTGTTTTTCAAGGCAATTCTTCAAAAATTTTATAGCATATACTTAAATATATGTATAAAATATTCTCAAAGTTTCAATAAATTATATTACTTACATTTTTTATACTATAAAAAAATCCATGAAAATCATTGAGAAAACGCTGTCCTAACCCTATTTCCCCCCTTAATACACCGAAGACTAGCGGATTATCGGCAAACTTATTATTTATCAGCCGATAAATTTTCCATAAACAAAGGTGAGATAGATTATTTATTCCGTACACAGCCGAATGTTGAAGCGCGAAAAGACGAAATAAGAGGACTCATAGATGGGAGATCCGAAGGCGTCATGGAAACGCCGTAATGCTGGTACATTTCTCTTCGAAGTATAGGATCTTTCTGTCTCGGTTCTGGATGATAATATGGAACGGATGATATAGTCGCATCGTCTTAGAAAGACTGAGGCCAAGGGGACAAGGTGAAGTACAGGAGGTTTGAGTAGTACTGTTAATATGGAAGGTGGAAGATGAGGACGAAGGAGCAAGTATGGAGTCAAGGGATGGGAGTAGAGGATGTGCTCGGCGCTCGGGGCGCATTTCACGCAAAGTTCTCGCGCGAGACCGTCTAGTATATACGTACGGTATACATATAACCATACACGTATATACTCAAATGATGTGTAGTGTAGTACAAGTTTTAGCCGGAGGAATAGAGGAAGAGAGAGGTTCGCCTTCGTGCGCGGTGCAACTTACTAGATACCTACATCATGAGCAGGACCCTCCCTCTATCTCCGAGCCTCTGCCGACCTCATGAGCTCTTCCGAGCACTCCCGATGAAGAGCGAGCTCACGTCAACTCGTACCCCTCTCGCTCATCTTATTCCCCATTCCATCCAGTATCTCGGAGGTGTCCTCGGTGTCTTTCTATCTATCTGTCTATCTCTCGGTCTTTGCCCGTTTTACCTATATAACCACGTGACAAAGTCTTGACGAGGATTATAAGCCACGGTATGAAGAATCTCGCTTGCTCGCTCCCGTCGCCAAAGAGATATGCCAAGGTGAGGAGGGAAGAGGAACGAGCTTTCGAAAGCCGCATATAGAGATCCAAAGGCTGTCAGGCTATTGTATTACTATGTATGTGATTATGGGGAAATAGGAGGGACCGAGCAGCGTAGAGAACGCTAAGAATGGGATCTTCTCCTCTCGGTAAGTCGAGGCCGGTTCGGGGTCTCCGGATAATAGCTTACATCGAGAGGGCGACTTTGAGCAGGGTAAAGCCCTCGGGCGTGTTCTGGGCCAGCATGAAGACCAGCATGAAATACGGTACAACCTAACGCGGAGCCAAAATTTCGTCGATACATCGTTATCGCCGATTTAACGCTTACTTCCGCCGTTCAAACTAAAAATTGCATTGATCATTTTCAGCCAAATATACCATCGTTGGTTTGTGGCGTTGGTTGGAATCGGGCGGAGGCATATTAACTTCACTTGACATGCTAAATTTTGAAACTTTTCTGACAGTTGAAAAACCGTTATCAACGAACAAATACGTGGCATTGCTGAGAAATGAAAGTGAATCAATTATGGATCAGAAGTTATCCGTAGTCTTAAGGGGGGAAATAGGGTTAGACGGATCAAAAAATCGATTTTTTATTTATTTCATAAATCGTTAGTAAAACTATTGAAAAAAATGTTCCCAAAATTTAAAATGAAAATTCCGACTCGTTCTATTGTTATAAGCCATTAAAGTGAGTAGGTCTCCTTCACGCCCCGAGCGCGCCACGTGTATAATCGAGCGGTCACTATTTTTTCAAACGCATTTTTCTGAAAACGACTTTGTTTGAACTTGCGTACACGCTAGTTTGAAAAGTTTTCAACCAATCGTCTTGAAAATTGGCAGTTACTTTCTTCATAGTATTGCGCTCTATATGAACCTAAAATCGGAATATTATCATTATTTGAAATAATTTTTTTTTCGCAAATAAAGTTGTAAAAAATGGCAAAAAATCATGCTTTTTTGTTTTGACCCCTGTAAAAAATTCAATTTCCTATTTTTTTGATAGCATTTAGGTTCATATAGAAGAGAGGCATATAATAAAAGTAAATTTCAACCTCGTTTGATTTCAGATGAAAATTGCGGCTTCCAGAATGTACGCAAAATGCTGAGTCTGATTGTGACCTGCAATATGGGGTCGCTAATCTCCCCGGTGTTTTTCAAGAAAATTCTCCAAAAATTGTATAGTATATACTTAAATATATGTATAAAATATTCTTAAAGTTTCAATAAATAGGATTCATTTTTTATACTATAAAAAAATTCATGAAAATCATTGAGAATACGCTGTTCTAACCCTATTTCACCCCTTAAGAATAAGTCATAAACAATAAACCTAAATTCTTGTCTTTCGATTGTTATTAACGAATTCTCAGATCTATAAAGCGGTACAAATCACAAATTAGCAAAAAATTATGCTTTTTTGTTTTGAACCCTGTAAAAAATTCAATTTTCTATTTTTTTGATAGCATTTAGGTTCATATAGAAGAGAGCCATATAATAAAAGTAAATTCCAACCTCGTTTGATTTCAGATGAAAATTGCGGCCTCCAGAATGTACGCAAAATGCTGAGTCTGATTGTCACCTGCAATATGGGTTCGCTAATATCCCCAGTGTTTTTCAAGAAAATTCTTAAAAAATTTTATAGTATATACTTAAATATATGTATAAAATATTCTCAAACTTTCAATAAATTATATTCATTTTTTATACTATAAAAAAATTCATGAAAATCATTGAGAAAACGCTGTCCCAACCCTATTTCACCCCTTAAGTATAAGTCATAAACAATAAACCCAAATTCTTGTCTTTCGATTGTTATTAACGAATTTTCAGACCTATAAAGCGGTACAAATCACCTTGCAAGAATTTGATCAAATCGCCAAATCATACTGCGCAATTTGCTCGTGCTTATTTATAATCGAATATCGTTACCTTTGAGTCGTGAACGAGAACTTGTGAGTTACACAAAAAGTACGACGACTACTAATACTGTATTCCTCGTCTGTGTATTCTCGTGTAAGAAAAACTTTTCAACTGGGAAATCTCCATGATTGCGCATTGTCGTAACAGTGACGAAGGCGAAAACGAAAGGAGTCTGTGAAGAAAGAGAGAATGTGGGAGGGACGGGGGGAAGTAAGGAGGAATCTCGCTCGCATTCGCTCGTCTCTCGTTGTGTCTTCTGGTTGCTGGAAGGCTTTCAAATAAGCGGCTACGCTTCACACCCTATAGACACGAAACGGGGTCTAAACCCTTTTTTTTTCTTTATACGTACTTCTCGTCTCCTCGCGGCGCGTCAATCTCACCAAGAAAATGCGAGACAATCGAGAGGGTGAAAAGTCAGTGTGACAGAATACCTCCTATCTCGATTTTTTTTTCCCAATCCTCTTATTTTTCTTCTATGGTATACAATATACTTCTATTATATCTTTTACTGTCCAACTTCCATTGTTATATCTCGTCTATGGTTTTTCCAGCGAATTCGACGTAATCACTGGAAGGAAACGCCTCGACATTTTTATCTTGCCCTCCATCTCTTTCCTTTTCTCTCTTTGTTTTTTGAATCGCTTTCGTCGACGAAATTTTCAACCGCGGCGAGAAAACAATCGTCGATCGTTAGGAAATACTAGTGAAGTGACGATTGTTCCGATAGTCTCGCGTGAAAACCCTTCGGTGTACCAATTTTCCCGGAGGTCTGTGTCGGATCGACTGTTTCCGAGTAGAAGCCCTAAAGGGTCTGTGTTTCTTTCGATAACCAATGGTCAAGGGTCACTCGCACCGAAGCCTTCGTGGCAAAACCTTCGGACACTCGAACGTTATATCGAACGCTATGTCGAAAAACCATCGATATAAGCATTGCTGAAAGTCAATAATAAAAGTGATATGGTATATATAGAGAAAGAAGAGGTAATTAAGAAAGAATGAAAGACAGAAGTGAGGAAGAATTGTTGCGGCAGAGGAGGACAGAGAAACGAGGAATGAGAAAACTTGCAGTAGGAAAGAATAACCTCGAGCCGATTATTCAAGGAATTATTCGGTGTAATTAAAATGCAGATAAGGGTGCACAAATCATCGAGAGATTTTTCGGTACGCCTGGCGAAGCGAGAGAAGCTCTCTTCGTTTCTGTGACCTATTCCTCGTATAGCGGAGAGAGCGAAGCGAACAAAGACTGTTTGATTCGGGAATGAGGTCTATATCTTTTCTCCGGTAGGAGAAAAAGTCGAGAGACAAGACCTCCTCTGTCTGTCTCTCTCTCTCTCGCTCTCTCTATCTATCTATCGCTTGTCTCTTTCTCTCGTCGTAGTGGTACACCGACATACTACTGTTATATGCACGACGAGCATGTATATGTATTCAGCAGAAACGACGAAGGAACGATGGAATGAAATATACTTTGAATAAGAAATGAGGGAAAAGACAGAATATTTAACCGCGTCTAGCAGACAGTATATACGCAACGTGGAAATACTATACGGTCTCGTCGTCGTTTTAGAAATACCAACCTCCTCCCTGTAGCGCTTTCTCTCTTCACTTTTCTCTCTTGGTATACTCCTATATACGGTATATTCCCTTTTACTCAAGTATGTACGCAGTATGTTCCATATACCCCGAAGCGACGAAATCCCGAAACGAAAAGCGATCCGCTTCTCTCTCTCTTTCTCTCTCTCTCTCTCGAATTCGAGATAGGGACTCTTCGAGTTTCTATCCTCAGGATCCAGAACCGAGGGAAAATCTTGACTTTTATACTTGTGGCATCCGGGGATCTCCTATAATCGTTCGGTTTCGTGAATAATTAATGAGCATTCGACGAAGTAAAAAATAAAACTCGACGTGAGAAACATCGTCTGTCGCGGAGTGGAGAGTTTCAATTGCCTGAAGTTTTATTCCCATGTGTATTAGTTCCCATGTACGATTCCCATGTGTACAATCCCCGTTGTGAACGATTCCCATTTGGACAGTTCCCATAGTGTACGATTCCCATGTGTACAATCCCCATAGTGTACGGGAATCGGATTTTCAATGGATCAAAGAAGAAAGCAAATTAATAAATTGGTGAGCGCTGATTAGGCGCAGTATTCGAGATCACCAATGAATTCAGGAAATGTCTGATGAATACATAAGACATTTCTTGAATTCAAGAATTAATACTTCGCATTGGTGATCTCAAATACTGCGCCTAATCAGCGCTCACCAATTTATTAATTTGCTTTCTTTTTTGATCCATTGAAAATCCGATTCCCGAAATTTTTAGCAAAGACTAAGCAGATCTCGGGCCCGATCGAACGAATTTCCAGAATTGAAGTAGCGCGACGAGATTTGAACACTATGGGGATCGTACACATGGGAATCGTACACCATGGGGATTGTACACTTGGGAATCGTACACTATGGGAACTGTCCAAATGGGAATCGTTCACGACGGGGATTGTACAGATGGGAATCGTACATGGAAACTGATACACATGGGAATAAAACTTCAGGCGATTGAAACCCTCCCGGCGCGGAGGGAGTTCGAGGAGTTTGATGATTTTACCACTACTGAAATGGAGATGATTCAAATTAATGTCTGCCACGGGGATGTTTAGAGTATGAATAAAAAATCATTTTAAATGATTGTATGACAAAATAATTATGAACAATAATGTTGAGAAATGAAAATAGCAGTTATATCTTTGAGAAATTAACAATAATTTGAGATAATTATTCTTTTATAATAAGCATCAAAAATTTTTGTTCAGTTCCCATTTTTGTAACATCGTTAATGTTCGAACAGAAATAACGATAAATTTGCTCTGTCCTCGATAAATACGACTGTTCGCAAATGCATCGAATACGAACCAAGCAGAAAAGCGTGTGTGTGAGTGTGTATGTGTGATGGGGGAACGGGAGAAAGAGAGAAAGAGGGGTGAGAAATCAGGGGGTTGAGAAAGAGGTCGAGAAGATCGACGACCTGATTGAAGGGTAGTTCGTTGGTTGGTTCCGAGTTTTCTCTCATCCTACACGCTACAGTCTATATAGTAACTTCCCCTTGGCTATATATAATGTGTATATATGTATATGTACGGTATAGCAGAGCCAGTACTCGGCGAAATATAAACGGGCGTCCGCCGTCCCGATCGAGCGAATTGATAGTTAATTACCGGGAATCAGGGCTCCCGGTGGCGGCGTCGGCGGCGGTCGTCGCGGGAATAACGGATGGGACGGCCCGTCGCTGTAATTCACGCCGAACGGATTTTCGTGTTCCCTTTACGATGTAGGGGTGGCCGGAACTGGTCTGAAACGCTCGTGGGGGGAAGCTAGGGCGACCGACACGTTGGGACATAGAAAGACAGAGAGAGAGAGAGAGAGAGGGAATAGATGGATTCTATACCTTCAAGGTTCGAGGCTTGTGCTATGTGCCAGGAAAATGTGTACAGTTCGCGTTACAGAACGTGTGGCTCGAGACGAAAGGTGGAAAACGCGCCCTTGCCCACGGAGACGACTCCTTAACCCTCCGCCACTGAATATTTAACCCCCCGCCGAACAGAACTAGAGGACGAGAAACACATACAGTGGGTCAAAAAAGTATTCATACACCTTGTTTTTTTGCGATAACTTTATAGACATAAGCGATACGCAAAGAAAGCCAATTTTATTTAATAGCACATCAGGTGCAGAGATAAACTGCAAATGGAGAATTTTTTCCCAGGAATAATGGACGAATTATGCCAAAAAAACGAAAATTTTCGGACAAAAAAAGTATTCGTACACTTACGATTATAGTGAAAACCTACATCATCATAGTTGTTAATTATAACTAATATTTGGTGTGCATCCCTTTTGTTTCAATTATCGCCTCGAGTCTCTTAGGCATGGATTCTACTAGCTTTTGCGTTATTTCTTTTGCTATTTTCGTCCATTCTTCTAAAAGCACTCTTTGGAGATCGGATTTGTTTGTTATTTTTTTTTTTTTCTAATTTCTACATCCACCAAGTGCCATAAATTTTCAAAAGGATTGATGTCCGGAGATTGTGGTGGTGTAATCAATTGTTTGCGGACATTATAGAATCTTTCTTAGCCATCATGTCTGTTCAGAGCTTGAAGATCTACTACCGCATGGAATAGGTCTCAAAATCATTGTGTAAACAAAGACTCGTTTACATTGTACGCAGAGGTCAGACCGTCCGTAAGTGAATATCGAGGTTTAGCAGCTCAATCGTAAGTGTACGAATACTTTTTTGGCCCGAAAATGTTCGTTTTTTTTGCATAATTCTTCTATTATTGCTGGGGAAAAATCTCCATTTGCAGTTTATCTCTGTACCTGATGTACTATTAAATAAAATTGGCTTTCTTTGCGTATCGCTTATGGTTATAAAGTAATCGCAAAAAATCAAGGTGTATGAATACTTTTTTGACCCACTGTACGTAGTAAAGAAGGGTAAGCGCGATGAGATACAGCAAAATCCAGAATGAAAAGAGAAGGATCAATGTAATTATCATAATAAATTACTTTTCGTGCGACCTCCGCCGAGTTCGAAACACAAGTTTCGTACGATTATAAAGAAAAAAAATTGAAACAGTCGTTGTGTTTTGGATGAAAATTCTGTTTAAGCCGAAAGTCTTTTATAACCTGTAGGAAAAATAAAATCCTATCGAAAATTCAAAACGAGAGATTGTTGGAAATGTCTCTACGATCATATAAACAAATACTCAAATACGAATCTAACAAAATGTAGGAGATGGATTTTTTTTTAATTAATTAAAAATATTCAAAATTGAGTTTCTCTCGAACAATTTTTTATATGTACAAATTTAAATATTATTTTGCATCACTGGCAAAACATTTTGCGAAAATCGCTCCATTGGGATTATCGATACGATTTTTTTTCGCGAAGTTAAAAAAAAATACCTTCTCGACCGCTGTCTCACTCGAAAATTCTCGCATACGATCAAATAATTCGGGAATGTGCTTGATTTCAGTAAAAGTAGGAATCACGTTATTTATGATTGTGGTGTGGATATACGAGGTGTGTAAATTAAGTAATGAGACTGGCAACGTAGCGTTCGATCTGGCAACACTTGAGGCGCTTGGCTTGAAGGGTCGGCAGGGGAACATGTGATAAGCCTTCAGTACGGATTTGAGCTCGCTCGAGTCATTTGGTTATCCGTAGCGATTTTTTTTGTCAAACAGTTTTTTCTATTGTGTTGTAAAAACGAGTGACATCAATTTCGAGCAACGGTGTGCTATCAGGTTTTGCTTCGGACTTGGGCACAGTGCAACGGAAACTCTTGCCAAACTTCAGCAGGCCTACGGAGACAGTGTTTTGTCAAGAGCCCAGGTTTTTCGGTCGTTTCAGGCATTTTCAGAAGGAAGAGAGTCGATTGAAGATGAACCACGAAGCGGAAGGCCTTCATCTTCAAGAACCGATGAAAATGTCGACAGAATCCGGGATCTTGTGCGTTCAGATCGTCGGTTGACAATGACCCCCATTTTCTGGAACGTGTCACTACTGGTGACGAGTCTTGGGTGTTTGAGTACGACCCAGAAACCAAGCGCCAGAGCATGGAGTGGCACACTTCAACCTCTCCAAGGCTCAAAAAAGCAAGAATGAGCAAGTCGAAGATCAAATGCATGCTGATTTGTTTTTTCGATACTCACGGAATCGTCCACAAAGAGTTTGTACCTCAAGGTACCTACGGTCAATGAACACTTTTACCAGGAGTTTCTTGAAAAACTACGAAAAAGGCTCATTCGTGTGAGACCAAACATCAAGAACAACTGGGTGTTGCATCACAATAATGCTCCTTGTCACGCAGCAATTTCAATAAACGAGAGTTTTTGGCCAGTAAAAACATTCCTATGGCTCCTCAGCCTCCTTATTCGCCTGACTTGAGTACTTGTCACTTTTTCTCTTCCCGAGATTAAAAAATCACCTCAAGGGAACTTATTTTGGGACACTCGAAAACATTTAAACGGCTTTAACCGACCAGCCGAAGGCTATTCCAGTATCGGAGTTCCAGCACTGCTATGAGGATTGGAAGAACCGTCTCCAGCGCTGTGTGGCTTCAGAAGGAAGTTATTTTGAGGGTGACAATATGAAATTGTAATTCTATTAGAATAAAAAGAATGAAAAAAAATCAGTCTCATTACTTAATTTACACACCTCGTAGGTGTATAAAGATAGTGAATCGGTAGAAGGTTCGTTGTTGAAGTTGACATGGAATGTTCCATACGAATTGAAGATTTGACGTCTCAATTTATCATACCTTCACGCGGGGTGAATGGTATTATCTCTCTCGGGGAAACAATTCTGCGCCAACCGGGGCGTAAACTCTCGCTCTTATCCGTGTGTCTGGCGAAACCTTGAGACTATATAACACGACGACAAACGAGACGAACAAAATACGTGATATATACATATAGACGGAGCTTCTCACTTCTAGCTCGGCGTCGCGTTTTCTCTCCTTCGGACGTGGGCACAAAGCTCGCGCGCGTCAATTCGAATCACGTGAAATTCCTGTCGGTGAACGTGCGGGAGGAGCATGGAACCAAAAGACAAGTCGCACGTTTCTCATTCCGTTATAGCACCGGAGACTATTTCGTGTCTGCTCTCCTTGCTTGACGGGAGTTTCGTACTGATTTTACGTGTACATATACCGACGCCCCGACGGGTATGTCTCTAATCTCAGAATCGGACGATCCGATTCCGTATAACAATGCCTATATACGGAACAAGTCTGCGGTATATGTATCTATGAGACATTTCGTGCGCGGTACCAAAGTCTGAGTTTGACACAAAACAGAATAAAGTTTAAACAATGGTAAGTTGAAGAAGCATCATTGAACTCCTTCTTAAAAAATGATCGGGTAGTAATCGGGATCAGACATGGATCAAATTGTCATGGAATATCCCATATGGAATGTGATCTCTTTCTCCCTATATATATGTACTTTTATATATATGGAGTTGCCTCGTGCCATTCTATATACTCAACGACCGGTACACGAATTCACGACAAGCGAATGTGAACGAGAGAACCTCCAACGACGTAGATAATTTGCTCACGGTCCGCAATCGCACACTCGGTGTACGCGGAGGTTGTTGTATGTAACAGGGATAGATAATTATCGCAACCCCATTCCAAAACGGGGCGTTCTCCGATACACCAGATTCCCATAATCGTCTCTGTAGTTCTGGCGTGACTAATACGGGACGCGAACTTTCTACCCAGCGTTTAATTAATGAACGCGTCAGTCGTCGGACACACGAGTCAAGGTCCACACGAGAGGGAAAGTATGCAGGCTCGTTCGCTAACACATGTGTCGCGATACCGATATAAAATGAGAGAATCGAGGGTATATACCCTCGATTCTCTCATTTTATATCGGGCTGTAACTTTCAGGGAATTTCTTTTTCGACATATCCAACAAAATTTCGGGTAGAGACTGAAAAAAAAAAAAGTTACAGCCTTAATATTAATTCTAAGTACTTTCCCAAAGCGTAAGAAGATTTTCCATATATAATACACGTAAATCGAATTTTTTTTTTTTAACTTTCTATAACTCAGCCGCATTTTATGCTATCATATTGTTCTTGGTTTCGATTTACTCAGAATAAAATAATCTAAAAAAGTGCCTTTTGCGGTGAAAGTTCAAATTACACTGGTGAATTGGTACGGGTCACTGAAGTTGATTTTTACCCAAAATTATCGTTTTTTTGCTGTTATCTCCGAAACAATTAACTTTACGAAAAAAATGAATATGAAAAATTTGTTGAAAATTTAATTTTCTACAAAAAAGGTCCTATCAACCCAATTGCTTAGATTAATATTTCTTGAGATATTGAACTTTAACTTGTGAGTAGTATAAAATTTGTAAAATATGATATATTGAATAATAAAAAAAATAAAAAATAAAAAAAGTTCAATATCTCAAGAAATATTAATCTAAGCAATTGGGTCGATAGGACCTTTTTTGTAGGAAATTAAATTTCCAACAAATTGTCATTTATATTTTTTTCGTAAAGTAAATTGTTTCGGAGATAACAGCAAAAAAAACGAGAATTTTGGGTAAAAATCAACTTCAGTGACCCGTACCAACTCACCAGTACAATTTACACTTTCGTCGCAAAAGGCACTTTTTTAGATTGTTTTATTCTGAGTAAATCGAAACCAAGAACGATATGATAGCATAAAATGCGGCTGAGTTATAGAAATTTGAAAAAAAAAAAATTCGATTTTCGTGTATTTTAGATGGAAAATCTTCTCACGCTTTGGGAAAGTACTTAGAATTAATATTAAGGGCTGTAACTTTCAGGGAATTTCTTTTTCGACATATCCAACAAAATTTCGGGCGGGGACTGAAAAAAAAATAGTCGAAAAAAAAAATCGCCCTAATGTATATACATGTGGACATAAAGGGGAAGGATGTTTTTTTGTTACGAATAAAATAAAAGTTTTTCGCGAACGAACAAAACTGAGCGATGTGTCCGGGAAACAAGCTTCCACGCGGCAATTGAACCGACCAACGCCCCGTGGGGTTATTAAAGAATTGAACAGATGAGTTATTACGTTTGTTTGAGAAAAGTAAACGAAAGAATACGAAAATGGAACAAAAAATGAAAGACAGAGCACCCTAATTGCAATAGCTTGACTGGTGGATAGCAAGAGCTTCGCGTTGATGCTTTTCTGTTACTGTTGAAGCGAAGGAAGAGGATATATATATATATATATATATATATAAAGCCACGTGCGTGACTGGATCGTTTCGTCCTGGCGCGGAGAGCGATGGAAGCAAAGAGAGTTGAAGGGTCGGTCTGTTTCTCAAGGAATTTCCTATATATATTATTTTTCTTTTATTTCGTTGCGCCTTCTCCCCGTCTCGAGCCTCCCACTCCTTCTCTCTATCTTTTTCTTCACTGACCTGGCGGGCAGCTTCCGACGATTTCCTCGTCGTTCATCAACCTCCACCCGCGTTGAGCCACCCTCTCGACTCTCGTAATCCCTCGCTCACAACTATACCACAGTGCAACAATAATTAATTTTCTTTTAATTCCCGAGATTAATGGATCGGTTTCGAGACGTCATCTGACGGTGCCCATAGTCCAGTTGCAAGAGGAGCCTTCGAGTCCACAGTACTAGCGTTAGGTCTGCACTCGACGCTCCGAGGGACGAAAAATCCACTTTCCTCTGGTATAGTCGGTATGTTTATCGAATCCCCGGATATATTGGGCATTCCAAATATATCACTGCATTCATCGGTACTCTTAGTCTCGCTAATAAAGGGTCGAGACTATACAAAGAAGAGGCCGAGAGAATGAATTGAAGTATCGAAACTAATGAAAGTATTAACAACTTTCGTTAAGCCTTATTTTTCCAGATAACGAAACGGTGACATTGATATTTGCGAGCAGCCTGTGCTGTTAAAACAGATCAGCATCGGTCTAAAAAATGACGAAACATGTTAAACGTGTCTCGAAGACCTTTCTCACAATCGTCTTTCGCGCTGAAAAGAATTTTGAAATCGTTTCAACCTTGGATGAAAGAAAAAGTAGAAAAGTGTTGTCATTTCGCGTCTTCCAAAGTACGATTATCCACAACACTCACGTCTCAAGTACCACCCACCACCACCTATCTCAATCCTTTCGGCCTTCGGTCGTTACCGAACGCCTCCACAAAAGTCTTTCTCGTTTAATTCATCGCTGCGAGGGTGTCGACTATCACGCGATCTCGCTTTTTCCTTTCTAAATGATATTACGGGATTTGGATTCTTATGTGACTGTACGTAAACGAGTATGGTGCAACTGTGTGGTGGACGCGAAAGGGAGATATGTGTAAATAATAGCGCCAATCGCGAGGACGATTCTCATTATAAAGGGTAAGAATGATTCTGGTGACGTGAAGCGCTAGAGGACGAGAAAGGTCTTCTTATCGTATACTTTATGCAAACGAGAGAGTGTTTTTGGTGACCTAATGTAAGCCTTTGCCGGCAAGAGCAACAATGGTTAGAGACAATTCAAAGTCGAATGATCATGTGTTCGTTCTTAGTTTACATGCTGAATTAACAATTCGTGAACAATGAACTACTATATTTTACTTAAGGTAGTAGTCTGGTAACTTAAGCCGATTCTCATGTCTTTTTTGGAGGGCGTTTTTTTGTAGGAAAATAAAAATGAATCGTTTTGGATATTTAGAATGTTTTTATTTATATATTAAAGATACAAAAAAAAATTTTTTTGAAAAAATGTAATACATTATTATTATTATTATTATTGAGCGAAATTGGCACCTGGAAAAAAACGCGCGGGTGGCCCCAGTGATTTTGGCTCTTGATGTTATCTGAAATAAAAAATTCTTGATAATTCTTAATCTATAGACATGTCATTCTGGTCGGAACTACTGAAGTTAAATTTCATGGATAAATAACAAAATGGCGGGCAAAATAAAAGGACTTTTTTTTCCAAAGTCCGCCATTTTGTTATTTATCCATGAAATGTAACTTCAGTAGTTCCGACCAGAATGGCATGTCTATAGATTAAGAATTATCAAGAATTTTTTATTTCAGATACCATCAGCAGCCAAAATCACCGGGGCCACCCACGCGCTTTTTTTTCGAGGTGCCAACTTCGATCAATAATAATAATAATAATAAACTATTAAATTTTTTCAACAAAAAATTTTTTGGTATCTTTAATATGTAAATAAAAACATCCTAAATATCCAAAACGATTCATTTTTATTTTCCCACAAAAAAACGCCCTCCAAAAAAGACATGAAAATCGGCTTAAGTTACCAGACTACTACCTTAAAACCTCGGATCTGACACGTCTTTTTTCAAATTTACACAAAACCCATCATTAAAAAACTCTGATAATGGTCTAGAGGAACGGCGAAGAAATTGCTAACCCTCTTTTTCCATCGGTGATTAATTAAAAAGTAAAGTAATTTTTCTCCGTTCCTTTATCTATACGTGTATTGAATATCCATATAAGCAGGTGGCACATTTGTTTTCTTCAACAATTCTCATATTATTCTCGCTCGAAAGTTTCACATTATAAATGACGTTGTAACTCTGTGACGCAATGACTTTTCTCGTTGAATTTTAGGTCGGGTAGTTATACAAGGGGGTTGGCTTTACTGGGGAATCACTTGATTAAAGGGAGCTCGGTCGCACGTGTAAACAACTGGTACGAGACGAGAATAATAAATTCGTCGTCGTCCTCCTCGTTGTCGTCGGCGTCGTCCTTTTCCCTTATTCTAAATTTCGCATATTTTCATCCCTGTCTTTTCCACACCGCACCGAAGAAACCGTAAGAAGGTTTTATCGCGTTCTTTATGCAAACGAGAAATGGGAATTAATGCCGGAAGGGCTGATGCTGCGAAGTCGCGGGATTCTGCACAGTAGCGCGGAGAATCAAGAAGCAAGTTCTGCCGCGAACGAAAGATAGTCGACAAGCCCAAGGGTGAGATCGTGTATAATGGATATAGGAATGTTCTTGCCAGGAACACTCCCAAAGGGTGTGTGTGTGTTTGTTTTTAATTCGACGGCTGGTTCAGTTCAGCTCCTTTACGTGTCTCGAGGCCCGCCAATGTAGCAGGGGCTTATACTCTCGATTTCAGACAAGATTCCCAGATAAGAAAAAAGTTGGCCTTTAGCTTGGGCTTTTTTGCCCAAAATGACTGACTAAAATCTCGATGCTAATAGGAAATATATTACAATAGGATCGCAGTTATTCATAAGAATATCCTAGCCCTAAAAGTAAGCCCCCCTTCTAAAATTATTAGGTAACCATTAGTTTTTTCAACAAAGAATATTTTACAATAAATAAAAAGAAGTTTCAACACCTCAAGTTATAAGAATAGCACTATAGCGACCAGGGCGAATAAGTTGTAGTTATAGAGGCCGCTATAGGCACGCTTCCCCAAACAACGGTCCGGTCGAATATAACGTCAAATATAATATATTATCATTATGATCAGAATACTGGCGATTAGATTCGCGGACTGCGTCTCTCACTCTCCCAGCGACCGCGAAGTGAGACGGTCTTATATATCGACGCTGCTTACGAAAAGTAGCACGATTCAAATTTCTTACGAAAACTAACACGTTACGAATTCCACCACGAACATCAACACGTTTCGATATTCGACGCAAAAACTAGCATGTTTCGGGTTTCATCGCGAAAACTAGCATGATACGGCTTCTGCCGCGAAAAGTGGCATGTTTCGGCTTCCGCCGCGAAAACTAGTATATTTCGATTTGCACTGGAAAAAGTAGTATATTTGCCGACCTAAATCGAATAAGATTCAAAACTTTCACAAATGTTTTAATAATTTTTTCGAATAAGATTCAGGACTTTCACAAATGTTTTAATAATTTTTTCGGGAGCACTGTAAGGAATAAATGAAAAACATTAAGGGTGTATCGCCTGTACTCCCTTAAACATTTATATTCGTTTTCTATTAAAAAAATAATAACATTATTGAAAATACGATTCGCAAATACGATACGCAATATTCCACCACTCCAAAACTAAAATTGTTCATCAATGATATTTTTCATGACTTCAAGTTTCGGAGTCCGTGATGAAATTGAACAAAATTATTGCTTATAAAAAGTATATTCTACTTACAGTCTGAAGAATCGTCCATTGTGTTTTTATTTCATTAAAAAAAAACACAATCTTGGAGTGATCAACGACTAAAGTATAAAGTACAGTATAAGTATAAAGTACAGTTGACAAAATCTTCAAAACATTCGACTGAGATATCTCGTGAAAAGTCAGGTCTTGGACGAAGTAGCAAGAGGGGAAAAAACTGACATTGTTAACTTTGCATACACTGCAATTGTTTTCGATTTTCTTTTCTCTAATTTTTTTGATCATGGTTTTTTAACTCCAAAATGACGAGGCATTTGCTGTTTGCCATCTTATGATAAGCCTAGCAGACCAAAATTCAAACGGTAAAATATGGATGAAATAAATTCAAACAAAAAATAAAACAGTATAAAATGACAAGCATAAATATTTCGTCCATTTGGAGTAAAACAGGATGTTCAAAAACGTGGAGTAAAAAATGAGAAACACTTCCAGTGATACTGAAACGTGCTAATTTTCGCGGTGACAGTCGAAACCTGCTAGTTTTCGTGGTAAAAGCCGAAACATGCTAGTTTTCGCGACGAATATCGAAATGTGCTAGTTTTCGCGACGAATATCGAAATGTGCTAGTTTTCGTGGCAAAAGGCGAAACATGCTAGTTTTCGCGCAGATATCAAGCGTGCTTGTTTTCGTAAGAAATCTAAAACATGCTAGTTTTCGTAAGCAGCGTCGATATATTGTGCGTCGATTATATTGTAAGGGACAAGTGCCTATGTCTCTATATCTATCTATGTAACGCGTGTAAAGAAGTGTTATATTAAGTGTCGACTGCACAACGAGCGAATTATTAGCTTGGAGAGGTAAGATCTACGAATTTATGTTTATATAGACAATAATAGTGTTTTCGCTTAACGGCTGATTAAATAGGATAATTAGTGTTTTAGAGAGCGCCTGATTAAAGAACGAAAATCAGAACGATTAAGCGAATTCCAAACTTGGAGTCCAGACGTTCATCACTAAAGGGAATCGTTCGACGGCTCAATTGACGCAACGCCCTTCAAGAGAAACCAAAGAATAGCTAAGCACAATGTGTGAGTTAATTATGTATATATATCGCGGCACCTTTGAATTATAATTAATATTGAACGATCTCGAGTCTACAAAAATAAAAAATAAAATATAGAATCAAATATTACTAATGAAAACAATAAAACAAAAATTATCGTTATTTCTTCGAAAAATAATCATAATAATCACAACGAGAAAAAAAAATCATTACAAAGTGCTCTACGACTATTGACATTCCTTGATTTTGATCTCCAGTTAAAAATCACACTTATCGCGCCCTCTTTATCATACTTGAAAAATTATCACTCAATAATGAAATTTTTCGTGAGCGTAATAGCGTAACATTGGAACAATAGAATCATCGAGTCGAATCCTCGAATAATATATCATGAGACAGTTTATTGGAAGGGCTGAAAAAAAATCCTTCTATTCTTCGTCAAGCGCAGAAAGGCACAACATCCAGGGAAAGAGAACGAAAGAGAACGAGAAAGGACCTCGTCCAAATGAAGTGTTGAAGAGCTCTGCCAACACGAATTGCGAGCGCTGAAAGTAAAACGCGCTTTGAATCGCAAAACTACAAAGGGCCTGGTTGGTGCCATTGCTCGCTCGCTCGTTCGCCGCCGGGCTAATTTGTCTGAATGAGCGGCGAACGATAGACTATGGGGGTTGGTTCAGCAGGTGTGGGGTAGAGTGTCTCGTTCCAGGCGTTTCGTAATACCGAGACCGAGAAAGAGGGAGATAGAGAGAGAGACAGAGAAACAGATGGTGGATGGAGCGAGGGTGATGTACACAGAACTCGCGTACTCGGACCTAATTCTGGATAAACACCCTTTCATTATTTCCGGCCTAACCCGCGCACCCATCGCCACACAGAGAACCGCATTTCCAACGTGCCCCCGTTAAGAGCCCATCGTTCTCTTTGTCCTCCGCGTTCTCCTCTTTGTTCCAGCCATCCATCTTCTCTCCTATATCCAGGCGCATGTCTCGGCAAAGTATGCTCTCTCACTATGTCCCTCTTTCGCTCGAAATTCGTCTCACGATTCGAGAACTATCGACTTGTACCAGAATACACAAAACCAGAAATGCAACACGTACGAGCCGATACACCAGCTTGAAAATTTGATTTTATCAAATTGCCGCTAACATATATCCCAAGGCAAATTTGTGTTTTACGTAGAGAGATCGTTCTGTATATATATGTATATATATATATATATATATATAGCAGCTATATGTACGATAGAAATCTCGCGAGTGTCGTGACGAGGTTATCCATCGTGCAACAAGCGAATAATAGACGAGAGAGCGAGGGAGGTTAGCACGCATCGTCGAGCAACGAATAATCAATGCACCGGAATAACGGAAATTCTGGGTCTCCCGTGTGACTCAGTCAGTTGGAAGCGAATCGTTGCAACAATATCGGGAATATATACATATATATATATATACTTTTATATTATATCTATGGATAGATACATTCATACAAACATATAAACGTCGTTGTGTGCTCCGTCACCCACGCCTCCTCCAAACACCCGATAGCCTACAACAAGAATCTCGTTATCGATGTTTGTACGTAATCCGAGGGATAATGATGATACATCGATGGTATCTCTTTCTACCGTGTTCCCGTACCTCACTAACGAAATAAGCCAATTTCGATGCTGGGCCCACGTGTCTACTCGGTCTCTCCCTCTTTCGGTTCCTCTCTTTGATACTCCTCTTGGCGGCGTCGTTTCTATGGACGAAACTCTGCGAATATGCGCGATCAAATTGTATGCATTGCTCATTAGGATGGGTCAAATAAAATGACTTTTTTTTTTCCTCGATATAATGAAAAATGTATTGTTTGGCATCTCAAAAAAATCCTCTGCAAGTATGAGTCCTTCATATTTAAATTAAGAGGTCCCTCATCACGAATTTTCATTTCCCATTTAAATAACATGGAAACATTTTTTTTTTAACTTTGGAATTTTATTAGACTTAAACCGTTGTTGTTACGAGAGTTTTTTAGCACATTTTTGTAGAACATTTCATGCTCTACAAAAAAGTTATTTTGTGTCTAATCGAAAAAGTAACCGTACATAAAATAATCGGTGATAATTAGCTCTGGATTCTCTCATATTTGTTTTAAAACAATTAGTAATATATTAGTATATTAGTAATATATTAGTAGTATATTAGTATATTAGTAATATATTAGTAGTATATTAGTATATTAGTAATATATTAGTAGTATATTAGTATATTAGTAATATATTAGTAGTATATTAGTATATTAGTAATATATTAGTAGTATATTAGTATATTAGTAATATATTAGTAGTGTATTTATTCATATTGATAACTAAAATTTTTTAAACTTTGAAATTAATGTACTAATAAACGAGATAAGTAGAATCCAGAGCTAATTATCACCGATTATTTTTTGTACGGTTACTTTTATCGATTAGACACAAGAAAGCTTTTTTGTAGAGCATCAAATGTTCTACAAAAATGTACTAAAAGACTCTCCTAACATCAACGGTTTAAGTCTAATAAAATTCCAAAGTAAAAAAAAAAATATTTCCATGTTATTTAAATGGGAAATGAAAATTCGCGATGAGGGACCTCTTAATTTAAATATGAAGGGCTCATACTTGCAGAGGGTTTTATTGAGATGCCAAATAATACATTTTGCATTATACCGAGGAAAAAAAAATTAGTCATTTTATTTGACCCACCCTAAAGCTCATATATATCCATATACATATGTATGAATAACGAGATCAGAGAAAATTCTATACAGAACATACGATTGCACAGTGTGTCATGTGCTTTGGTCTCGCATCGCTCTATTATGTACCCGTATATTTCTCCCTTCAGAGATATAGGACAGATATACATAGAAAGCAAGATGATAGTTGGCGGTGCGAGAGGAAACCAAGAGCGGGAGGGTATAAGGGCTACTGCGACGAGGGACGAAAGGAGCGATCGAGCGTGTGGAACGTATTGGGGGATCTAGCGCGGTACTCACAATCAGTGAACACCGATGAATCAACGATAATTCTCATCATTTGTCCATTTCTGCTCTATCCATGGTCACAGCCGATATTTTCACACCTCTTCAAAGTACCAGCACGACGAAACGCGTCGGTTATCAGCAACAGAAATTTCTTTTAAATTCTTCCCGTCCATCCGTTATCTGCGTCTGTGCACAGTACGAGACCATACAGAATGACATCGTTCATAATTCAATGGATTGTCAAATTGAAGATCCATGGCAGATACAACGCGCACGAGAGCTTTGTTCCTCATTCCATGTGGAAATTAAGATAACAGGATCGTGCGTATTGATCCAGAATTCGTGCACCTATACAATTCATTGTGTCAAACGTACTTTATCATTCATTCCCCTGTTTTATTGTTCCGCGAGAAGTTCGATCAATACAATTGCAATTTGACTTGCACTTGTTTTCGATCTGTCTGTATATGCTCGTTTATTGCGAGAACAGATTTTAGAAATTGATTTCTGCTGTTGATTCACAGAGTCCAATGATGAATATATCATTTGTATATATATATACGCAGAGGTATTCGTCCTAATTCTCTCTGAATGAATTGAGAAAGTGTTGTATCTATTAATTGTCTGATATCACGGGTATTCCACTGTGCGTGAATATCACCTCATGCCTATATACGACTCCCTCTGGTCCCGTGATATTTCTCTGGGTGCAAAAACACCCCGCAACTTTCGACAATATACGGATCGCACAGAGGTGTAGACAGCCACTGATCGATATACATCGCCGCAAGGTAGGATTGGGAAGGAACGGGGGAGGAGTTGATCTCTGATTTAATTAACATCGATAGCACACGGTATTTATATATATATATTAGGGCAATTTTTTTTTCGACTATTTATTTTTTTTCAGTCCCCACCCGAAATTTTGTTGGATATGTCGAAAAAGAAATTCCCTGAAAGTTAGAGTCCTTAATATTAATTCTAAGTACTTTCTCAAAGAGTGAGAAGATTATCCATCTAAAATACACGTAAATCGAATTTTTTTTTTTTCAATTTTCTATAACTCAGCCGAATTTTATGCTATCATATTGTTCTTGGTTTCGATTTACTCAGAATAAAACAATCTAAATAGTGCCTTTTGCGGCGAAAGTGTAAATCGTACTGGTGAGATGGTACGGGTCACTGAAGTTGATTTTCAACCAAAATTCACGTTTTTTTGCTGTTATCTCCGAAACAATTAACTTTATGAAAAAAATGAAAATGAAAAATTTGTTAGAAATTTAATTTCCTACAAAAAAGGTCCTATCGACCCAATTGCTTAGAATAATATTTCTTGAGATATTGAACTTTAACTTGTGAGTAGTATAAAATTTATAAAATATGATATATTGAATAATAAAAAAAGTTCAATATCTCAAGAAATATTAATCTAAGCAATCGGGTCGATAGGACCTTGTTTATAGGAAATTAAATTTCCAACTAATTTTTCGTTAACATTTTTTTCGTAAAGTTAATTGTTTCGGAGATAACAGCAAAAAAACGAGAATTTTGGGTAAAAATCAACTTCAGTGTCCCGTACCAACTCACCAGTACAATTTACACTTTCGCGGCAAAAGCCACTTTTTTAGATTGTTTTATTCTGAATAAATCGAAACCAAGAACAATATGACAGCATAAAATGCGGCTGAGTTATAGAAATTTGAAAAAATAAAAATTCGATTTACGTGTATTTTAGATGGAAAATCTTCTCACGCTTTGGGAAAGTACTTAGAATTAATATTAAGGTAGTAGTCTGGTAAGTTAAGCCGATTTTCATGTCTTTTTTAGAGGGCGTTTTTTGTAGGAAAATAAAAATGAATCGTTTTGGATATTTAAGATGTTTAGTTACATATTAAAGATACAAAAAAAAAAATTTTCGAAAAAATTTCATAGTTTATTATTATTATTATTATTGATCGAAGTTGGCACCTCGAAAAAAAAGCGCGTCGGTGGCCCCGGTGATTTTGGCTCTTGATGTTATCTAAAATAAAAAATTCTTTATAATTCTTAATCTATAGACATGTCATTCTGGTCGGAACTACTGAAGTTAAATTTCATGGATAAATAACAAAGTGGCGGACTTTGGAAAAATAACTTTTTTTTTCCAAAGTCCGCCATTTTGTTATTTATTCATGAAATTTAACTTCAGTAGTTCCGACCAGAATGACATGTCTATAGATTAAGAATTATCAAGATTTTTTTATTTCGAGGGGCTTTTTTTTCGAGGTGCCAACTTCGTTCAATAATAATAATAATAATAAACTATTAAATTTGTTCAAAAAATTTTTTTTTTGTATCTTTAATATGTAAATAAAAACATCCTAAATATCCAAACCGATTCATTTTTATTTTCCTACAAAAAAACGCCCTCCAAAAAAGACATGAAAATCGGCTTAAGTTACCAGACTACTACCTTAAGGGCTGTAACTTTCAGGGAATTTTTTTTCGTATATGTGTATATTGTAAAATAGGATCTCGACTGAGTTCTCTGTGGAACACACGCTTAATGATGAGAGCAGAATGATACGATGGCGAGTCGCATTTCCCGTTGCATTGCTCGTAATAAACAACCCCCCGGGTACACTCTCGACGGTCCGATTTTATCGTCAGTCGTCGTCTATGCGCGAGAGACAACCATACAGTCTGCATATAGATCGTGTGTTTGAACGCGCGAGTTCGATTTCCGTGCTACGCAAACTGGACGCGAGTCCTCGCATCAAGCGTATCGAATGTATAACAGTCCCGGCGAGCTCATTAAAATTTTCCGCAATCGAAAGGACAGTTAGACACACAAATTGTGGTGAATAAAGATGAAAGTTTTTTCCATTGTTGATAATTTACTTTGAAGGTATAATAATTCACGATGAAACGTGAATTCTATCCGAACAATATATAAGTATTCGGATACAATGTATTGGCGTAATATTTTTTTTTCCAATCAAGACAGAATCCGATATGTCGTAATGGCAAACGCTGAGCTACGAAAGCCGAATTTATCCTATTATTATAAGACCTGTGAAAATCGGAAGCTTGATTCTGTAGGCAATGGAAATTCAACGGGAGCAGTGAAACCAACTGTAAAAGAGCCACGGAACGAGTAAACGCGCGTACATAAAAATAAATAAAAATAAAAGCGCATTTGGAAACGGAATGGGGAGGAGAGAAGAAAGAGTGAAAGAGAGGCGAGATCGGTAGATTTTCTATCTCGCTCTCTTTTTCTTTCTCGACAATCGGACAAAACTGCTGCTGTTGGTTTTCCCTCCTACTCGCACCTACACTCGATTCTCTCGACTCTTTCTTTCATTCAAGCACCTTTGTCTATATCCCCTCAATAGTTTCCTCTCCCTATCTCTCTCGCTCCCGGGACTCTCCTCTTTTTCTCTTTTCGAGTGAACCTCGCGCGGCTCTACCGACCCCTTCGCGTAATCGATCAATTGAAAATCGCTCGAACGACAATCGATTTCGAATCAATTGGAGCCACAGTGTAAAACTAACTGGATACGTATTTCTCTGCCCTCCCGTTTGTTCACTTTCTTTCTCTCTCTCTCTCACCTTTTCTCATTCTACCTCTTTTTCTCTTTCCATTTTATCCCCGTTATTTCTCGTCTCTCTGCGTGTTCTGCTCGTACTCCCACTGGCAACTATACACACGATTCCTAAATCGAACATTCGGTCTCGCTCTTGGCCTCTCTCGTCGTTTTCAGGACTCACTTTACGCCGTTCCAATCACTCGTACACCCTCTCTTTCTCTCTACCCCTCGCACTCTCGCTGCTTCCCCTATGACATACCCTTTTCCGTCTTTCCAAGCCTCTTTTGTTTTCCATATGTCGAACACTGAATTTTGGTTACATTCGATTCTCGCCTCTGTATTTAATTTCCCTTTGAATAGAGAGGCGGAGAAAAAACATGAGCATTTTTCGTTATGTTCGAAACTCTATCGTCCATATATACCGTATAATATATATATTTGTGTGTGTATGCGTGTCTCTGTGTATCTTTCATTCGAGTTGGAGCAACAGTTTGCGTTGTTCACTTCGTGAATCACAGAGCCTGATCGAATCTCGTTTTTTTATTTTCCATTATTTCTCGTACTCCTACTAACCAAAATGTTTTGCCGAACAACTTTTGCATTTGTCGCCGCACATACGAGGTCACGAGACTGAAAGGACCAACCCCTCTCTCGTCAAGCACTCAATCACTTCGTCACGCCCTGTTGAAAAGCAGCGAACGGTAATTTATTCTTAAGATCTTTCTCTCTCATGTTCATAACAGATTTCCTTTTCTAACCGATCGATCAATGTTTCATCAGACCTCCATGATCCGTGAGCTCGGAATTGCCGTGGTTAAAGTAAAAAAAAGAGTCCTCGGAAGTTTTCCAATTCGCAATTTCACAGTCGCAGTTTATCGTTCTCGTGAAATTCGAAACTTTGCTTGATCTTGCGCGATAGCTGCAATATATATATGTGTGTATATGTGTGCGTTCATCTGTTATAGATATCAAGGATATCTATAACGTTATAGATTGATTACGCAACGACCGAGAAATTTTTTAAAATGAGCGCATAGAACGTCTGAATCAAAGCAGAGAGACAGAAAAAAACCGAGACGCAGAGCAAAAAAAAAGTATGTTTTACGGTGTACGTAATCCGGGAAGCAATCATGAAAGTCTCTTGCAAAAGCTTGGTACCGATCTATTTTGGCTCTCGCGGATCCTTTGGCGCTTTTGTAAAGTCCACAGACCGCTGATAGACTCGCGTAACGAATTTTTACTAGCGGAGGGTTGTTTCTGTTCAAAGCCAACGTCTTTGAAAACGAAAAAAAAAATTTAATTGACTTTATCAAACTTTATATTAAAGGATGACCGCAAAAGCATAGCAACGTGAATATATCGATATGTGAATGCGTAAAAAGAACGATAGGATTAAATTGTAGTAAACAATTTTCGTAATTCTTCGAAGTAAAAAAACGTTACTTGTTTAAGGGGAGAAATAGGGTTAGACGGTTCAAAAAATCGATTTTTTTTTATTTCATAAATTGTTAGTTAAACTATTGAACAATATGTTCCCAAAATTTTAAATGAAAATTCCGACTCGTTCTATTGTTATAAGCCATTAAGGGAGAAAATAGGGTTAGGACGGCGTTTTCTCAATGATTTCATGAAATTTTTTATAGTATAAAAAATGAATATAATTTATTGAAACTTTGAGAATATTTTATACATATATTTAAGTATATACTATAAAATATTAGCGACCACATATTGCTTGTTTTTCTTGGTACTATTTTTTTAAACGCGTTTTTCTCAAAACGTACTTTTTTTTAACTTGCGTACACGCCAGTTTGAAAAGTTTTCAACCAATCGTTTTGAAAATTGGCAGTTACTTTCTTCATAGTATTGCGCTCTGTATGAACCTAAAATCGGAATATTATCAGTATTTAAAATAATTTTTTTTTTGCAAATAAAGTTGTAAAAAATGGCAAAAAATCTTGCTTTTTTGTTTTGACCCTTGTAAAAAATTCAATTTTTTATTTTTTTTATAGCATTTAGGTTTATATAGAAGAGAGACATATAATAAAAGTAAATTCCAACCTCGTTTGATTTCAGATGAAAATTGCGGCTTCCAGAATGTACGTAAAATGCTGTGTCTGATTGAGACCTGCAATATGGGGTCGCTAATATCTTCGGTGTTTTTCAAGAAAATTCTTGAAAAATTTTATAGTATAGACTTAAATATATGTATAAAATATTCTCAAAGTTTCAATAAATTATGTTCATTTCTTATACTATAAAAAAATTCGTGAAAATCATTGAGAAAACGCTGTCCTAACCCTATTTCCCCCCTTTTAATATAACGTGTTGGCGGTATAATTTAAAAATCGATCATGTTACGATTCTTCGTATCGCTCTAATCCTTGTAATTATTATGAATGTGAAATTCGTCATTGTCACTGTGGAAAATCATCAGTGCAGTCATTAGTAACGTGCATTGACAGACTGATGAGGAACTTCCTTCTTAAGTGGTGTGGAAGGAGAAAGGATTCATCGGTTGCTTTTCACGAAAGAGAGCATCAACAAAGAAGCTGGTGTATAGAGGAGTTTGCGGAGAGGGTGATGAGAGAAGAGGAACTCGACAAGCAGTGGGCGAGAGAGTTCTCGCTCTCGCTCTCGCGGGCCAAAGCGTCGAGCAAGGCGAAAAAGGTGTGGAAAGGGTTATTCGCTGGAACAGGGGTGAGATGGAGTTTTACTGGCGGTGGTGGATCGCTGAAAGAGGTATATATATGTGTGTGTGCATGTGTGAGTGCGTGTGTGTGTCTGTATACGTGCAGCAGGGAGGAGAACTTAATGAAACGCTTCTGACGAATAGACCAACTAATTGTATCTGAGGGGAATTAATAAAAACCCCTGACGGTTGGGCGTTCAGATCGAGAGGACGGGAGATACTAGAGGTGAAAACTGGAGAAAGATGGAACAAGATGGAAGAGTCAGAGAAGGTTGATGTAGAGGTTGAGCTTCATACCTTCTGCGTTTATATATATATTTTTCTTTTTTCTTTTTTTAATTCGGTTATATTTTTCCCAAAAAAAGCCGCCACGTTCCGTCTCCCCTTTCTCCATCCGTTTCGCAAGAGAGACTTAGTACAGGGTAAAGCTCTACGTTCAACTTTACCTACAGTTTTACCAACATCATTGCCACTTTTCTCGGGGCATAGAGGATTCGGGACCAACTACGGATGACGCGAGACGAGGATGAGAAGCAAAAAATTGAAGTCGCTCTCGCTCGAAAAACTCTTCCGATCTGTTACATGGCGGCGAGCAGAATGACAACTACGAATTCTACGTTTTGCTTCGCCGAGAACCACAGCCAACTTTTCTCGCGTCTACTTCAAAATTCAATCGCCCTGTTCCATCCTCGGGGCCTCGGCTTCAACATCTCGTATTCTTTTTTCCATGTTTCTCCTTTCCCCTATAAGTACGCGAACGATAAAAATATATATGCTGCTCTCCTCTTTCTCTCTGTGCCTCTTTTCGTCGACGGTTCAGGAAGAGTGTCTTGCCACCAAAAAATTGGCAAACGTATTGGATGATCGCTAGCTCGTGATTCCATATCCTGGCTCCTGGATTCGTATTTCTTCGTTGCTTGGCCCCCGGTAAAGCGAGACATTTTCGCCGTGGTAGCCGCGCACCAATACAAGAAGACAACGGAAGGAATGTCGTAGTCGGCCTCGCGGCATCGGCATACTACATTCGCTAGTCCAGGGCCGAGAAGAGGAAGCTCTCACGTGTATGCTATGCTCTCCGTTACGTCCTGGGATGGACCAAAAATAATGGCAGCAATGGCGAGACTAAAACCAAAAATAATCGGGCGCCGCCTGCTGCTACTGCTTTAAATCACCGACGAAGATCGTCCGCGAAAGTCGCGATATATATGCGCTTTAGTGTATATCTCTCTATATTATATGAATATATCGCGACCGCCGCCGCCGTGTATATGAAATGGCGCTCGAGTGACCGGGGCGAGTAGTCTGGGTAAGGGGATCGAGCGAGAGCGATGCGGCCAGGTGAGGGGATCGAGCGGGACCGGGGTGGCTGGGTCGCCCTCCTAGTATATATATATAATAGTAGAGCGGGACAGGTTCATCCACGGCCACATATCCAATGACCGGTTCACGTTCTCTCTTCGATCCTCTCGATTTGTCCCTCCTTCTCGTTCACTCTGGCTGAAACTCTATCTCCCTTTCTCTCTCTCTCTCCTCGGCGGCTCACTGTAACCCCCCGCGACCGCCGAACCTTGTGTTATAGTTATACAAAATTTTCGAGAATGAGCGAGACCAAACATGCGCGAGAATATACTCTCTCACCTCTCATTATTTACCCTTAATTAGGGGCAATTAACAAATAATTAATTACTAAGCGAAACAGCCAGAATGCAGACCGATATAATTATTTGAAAATCCGCGGGCGCAAACGCGAATGGGAAAATCGCGTTAACCAGCGCCCACCCGCGCGTCCATCATCTCTTGGCGAAACACACACGTTATCAGCGACCACGAGAGTGTTTTCGATTTGTTAGATGGCCTCGATTCGGTGTGTGACTGCATATTATACGCGGCTCTCGTTGGAGAGGACTATCTATCTCTCTCTCATGGATTCATCGGAACAAGCGAAATCAGTAGTTTTCATATACATACGAGGTCTGTTCAAAAAGTATCGCGAATTTTGAATTTCCGCGGGCTACGTACGTTCGATTTTCGATTTTTTTGCGGCGTTAGGTTGGTACTCATGTCCCTCACTTATGCTGAAAAAATTGGCCATTTTGAATGTTTTGTTAATTGTTGACAGCTGTTTTGGTTAGACGTGTTTTGGCTTGTCTTCGATTTTTGCCGATCCCAAAAAAGCAGCTTCCATTGCGATGATTGAGCTTTGGTTTCCACGTCATAACCATAAACCCATGATTCGTCACCGGTTATGACCTTCTGGAGCAAATTTGCGTCGTCGCGGACCCAACAGCTCCTTAGCAATGTTAAGGCCGTAGTCTGGTCTGGAGCGAGATTTTTGACGTCATTTCTAATGTGCAATAACGTTTAAACCGTTGAAGTTGTCCTGATGAAAATTTACACGTGCATTTATTGATCCTTAGAGGATACTTGTACATTTAAAAAAAAAATTATTTTAAATATTTTCATGTAGTTTTTTGCCTTGTTGCAACACGGTGCGCCGAAATCGGCGCCCACTCTGGACGATGTTGTATGCATCTAAAAAAAAATATATATATATTCTCAATCTGTATGAGTATTCTGAGCACTGGTAGCAGAGTTGGTACTTAAAAAAAAATTTGACAAAATAGCGGCCTGTTGAACTTTCATTAATGATATTTCATACATTTTCGGGTATTCGACGAGTTATAAAATGTCGGCAAAATTATTGTTCGACTCAATAAAAAAAATGTTTAAGTACCACACCTTCTCGATGATAAACCGAGTCACCATCAACGCAAATATGCATTCGTCGGAGCAAAGCACTTGCTTGAATGACTTCCTCCTCTCCACATCCCTTTTGTGTCTCTTCTTTCCAATCTCGCAACTCGTTCAATTGCCCTTTGCACCACCACAAACCAACGAAGCACTCTTCAAACCCCTTACTCATTTCCTGGCCCATTCTCGAGTTATAGGGCTCTCTCTCATTCTCATTCTCAAACAATCTCGACTCTCTGCCTCTCCCATTCTACCTTGATTTTCTCTCTCTCTCTCTCTATCTCTCTCCCTTTATATTCTTTCTCTCTCACATTTTGCCACCCATCTCTTCGTTTCGTCCCTCTGGCAATTACTATAAATCAGAATCGCAGTCAATATTTAATCCTCGTGGAATGGTGTTCGACGTTGGGACAGGAGGATGAGCGACCTCCGAGCGTGTGGCAGAGGGGCAGCCGGCAGGAGGGTAGGATGAGAAACGAGAGAATCGTGGCCGCGTAGGAGGGTGAAAAAGCGCACAGAGAACATAGAGCTCGTGTATATATAGCGACGTCGGAGAGACCAGCAGCAGGCATGGCGGCTGCAACAATGCCGGTAATGCGATAAAATATACTACGTGTGCTGTCTCGATGGAAAGGGGTAGATTTCGCTTGAACGAAAGAGGGAGATAGATGAGAGGGGCTATACATATGAGGGTTGAAACGGCGCAGGGGAGGAGGAGACAGAAATTGGAAAACGGATGGCAGAGAGAAAGAGAGAGAGAGAGAGAGAGAGAGAGCGATGCGGAGAAAGGGGATGGCCCCGAAATGTCCACCGTCCGATGCTGCTGACCAGCATCGTTCTCGTTCGTTGTCTCGTTTCTCTCCCCGCATCCAGCTTTCATCGATGTCGACGCACCCCCCTCGTTTTCCAGATATTGTATATATACATTTCGTTCATTCGCCGAAAAACGATGAAACTCGCGAGGGAGGTGATGCAAAACGACACAGCCGAGAGAGCCCCGCGGGACTGATGAACAACCAAACTCTCTGACTACGTAATCGGTCGCGGCGATTGCAAAATCTCGGTTTTCCAAAACGAACGTGAGAGATCGTATAGTTATGAGACGCGCGACATTCGAAAAGAAACATGGATAAACATTTACTGTAAATGAGAATATAGATCCCTGAGCGCAGTTACATGTTCGAAGAGGATATATGATTTTTGCGCAGATAAATTTAACAAAAAGTTGACCGGAATACACGTTAATTCAATATACACTTCGGACAATATTTTATTCTGTAACGTATATTAAAGCCGAAATTGCTCGAGCGTTTCCGCGGACAAATGAGACAGAGGGAAAATTCAGGTTTTGGAATTCAGGCAAAAGAGAAACTCTGCAAAGGCGCGCTCGTTCCACCTAACGTGTTCTTCCTCATTTAACCCGATAACGCTCGCGAACCCATTAATTTAATCGTCGAGTCGGCTCGATCTTTTTCACCCTTATATATTTTCTCATTCTACTTTTTCTTTTTTACCCCCAGCAAAAAGCCATCTATATATACCTTATTATACTTTTTGCTTTTCTACCGCGTCGCGTTCGTTATATATCATTTTTCGGTATTTCAATCATTTTCCAGCTGTCACATGAAGCGGAAGATAGTAAAGAGAGTCACGGGCGAGCGAAAAGCTGTGTTCTCGTTCTTTTTCTCTCTCTCTCTCCCTGTATTTTTCCTCTTCGTCGGTAAAGAGAATAAGAGAGGGATGAACAAAATCGAAATGAAAAGAAGACAGGAAGTGAGTGTAATGTCTCGGAAGGCGCAAACGTCGAGAGGGTTGTAAGCATATCGTACTCGTATTTTTTTTTCTGATCCATCACTCTCCTGCCCCTCTCTTTTCGTCTTGTGTATATACTTTCGTCGTTGCAACACCAGCACGCTCCTCTTCGTTTTTCCTCGCTATTCTCTCGTTCCATTTTTCACGATTCCCACACCGGGGTAAGCAGTATTCAGTATTTACGAGGCGAATCGAGTTACTCGCGTGCCGCCTCGCCATAACCGACGGAATCGCAACAACTTCTGTTTTATTAGAGAGGCAGGGCCAACGACATGTTCACCACCACCATCGCCAAGTTCTCTTCCAATAAGCCTCACGAACAAAATCATATATATGTACATGTACGAGGTCGGTTCAAAAAGTATCGCGAATTTTGAATTTCCGCGGACTACGTATATTCGATTTTCGATTTTTTGGGGCGTTAGATTGGTACTCATGTCCCTCACTTATGCTGATAAAATCGGCCATTTTGAATGTTTAGTTAATTGTTCACAGCTGTTTTGGTTAGACGTGTTTTGGCTTGTCTTCGATTTTTGCCTATTCCAAAAAATGGATCAAAGAATCTGTATCAAATTTTGTGTGAAAAACAAAATTAAGTGCGCGGACGCATTCCGAATGTTAACTGTGGGATATGGTGAAGCTACGTTGGACCAAAGCAACGTTTATCGGTGGTACAAAATGTTCTCAGAGGGCCGAGAAGATGCGAACAACGAAATGCGTTCGGGACGCCTGAACACATCAACAACAGACGAAAACATTGATAAAGTGAAGAAAATAATATTGGCCAGTCGTCGAATCACCGTTAGAGAAGTTGCTGAGGAACTAAACATATCGATTGGCTCGTGCTATTCGATTTTTACCAATGATTTGGGCGTGAGACGGGTCGCCGCGAAATTCGTGCCGAAATTGCTCAATTTCGAACGAAAACAGTGTCGCGTTAACATTGCTAAGGAGCTGTTGGACTCGGTCCGCGACGACCCAAATTTGCTCCAGAGGGTCATAACTGGTGACGAATCACGGGTTTATGGTTATGACGTGGAAACCAAAGCTCAATCGTCGCAATGGAAGCTGCTTTTTTGGAATAGGCAAAAATCGAAGACAAGCCAAAACACGTCTAATCAAAGCAGCTGTCAACAATTAACTAAACATTCAAAATGGCCGATATTTTCAGCATAAGTGAGGGACATGAGTACCAACCTAACGCCACAAAAAAATCGAAAATCGAATATACGTAGCCCGCGGAAATTCAAAATTCGCGATACTTTTTGAACAGACCTCGTATGTACATGTATATAGACCTAACGTATCAACCTATGTATATACTATATATCGTCGTTATATTGCTCCCGTTGTGCTTCGTGACATTATTACTGTCATTATTATTGCTATCGGCACGTAATTACGGTTACGTACACGGCCCATTGATATTTTTAGATCTCGTCGTGTGTACTCCAATGTCTTTTGATCAGCGATGAACAATAGAGTAGTTCACGTAATTTTATATTAGTATCACAAGATCACAACACCCCATTTTCGCAGCGAACGATAAAACTGCGAATTCGAAAGGAATGACTTTCGTTTTTACCCCTTTTGGTACTGTAGAGTGAACATTTTTTTCGTAAAATTTGGGTCATTCATCGAGAATAGTTAAATTAAAGTGTTTTACATCCAAGTAAATTATTTTTTGCTCCTCAAAATTGAAGGAATTAAAGAGTTTGTAAGAAATATGATTAATGTAGTAGTCTGGTAACTTAAGCCGATTTTCATGTCTTTTTTGGAGGGCGTTTTTTTGTAGGAAAATAAAAATGAATCGATTTGAATATTTCGGATGTTTTTATTTATATATTAGAGATACAAAAAAAAATGTTGTTGAAAAAATGTTTATAGTTTATTATTATTATTATTATTGATCGAAGTTGGCACCTCGAAAAAATAGCGCGTTGGTGGCCCCGGTGATTTTGGCTCTTGATGTTATCGGAAATCAAAAATTCTTGATAATTATTAATCTATAGACATGTCATTCTGGTCGGAACTACTGAAGTTAAATTTCATGGATGAATAAAAAAATGGCGGACATTGGAAAAAAAAGTCCTTTTATTTTAGCAAAGAAGAGGTTGTAAAATAAAAAGTTAGCGGTGAAAAAATTTCTCGGTAGTTCCGACGAGAACTATAAGTGTGTAGAGTAGCCTGTTAAAATTTGAAAGCAATCGGTTCGGTAGAAAAAAATTTAGGACCCAGGCTGCCAACTTCGAGGTGCCAACTTCGATCAATAATAATAATAATAATAAACTATTAAATTTTTTTTTGTATCTTTAATATGTAAATTAAAACATCCTAAATATCCAAAACGATTCATTTTTATTTTCCTACAAAAAAACGCCCTCCAAAAAAGACATGCAAATCGGCTTAAGTTACCAGACTACTACCTTAATTAGTTTCAGCAATTATTTCAACACTTTGTCGTACTTCAAAATTCACATTACCAGTTGTACTTGAATTTTCAGAGGACAAGATCCCCTATACAAAATCGACATTTGACAATCAATTTACGAGGCGATTTTCCGCTCCAAACGACGACTCTTATGTTATATCGTATGGCGCATAAAAATATTCCAAAGTGTGAAGAATGATATTCCGATAGACGTCTTACAAAATTGAGTGCACACTTGTCGTATGTCAATTTTTCTTCGGAAAGATGCGCACAACGTCTTTTCATCTACGATACAAGGACCAATATAAATATAAATATATATATATATATATATATATATATATATATATATATATATACACACATACTATAGATACGTATACACATATACAAGATGTGAATGGAGATGAAGAGTTGCTAGCGAGTGGAGCGAGCGAGCAGGGAGTCATTGCGGCCGGAAGAATGGTATCCGGAGGCGGGTTGCCGAAGCTCCGTGGCACACGCTCTCTACGGTTAGGTACGTCCTTTGGGAAATCAAAAGGCAGTGGGCCTCCCCGGGATAAAGCGCTGGAGTATAGTAACACACATACACACACATCTACACGGACAGACAAAGCACCTCTATGGTTCACGGGGAAGATCTCGACGGCGAGGTTCGCCAAAGTAGCTTGTCAATAACTTAAATCTCAATCGTAACTTGGTGCTCCCAACTGATTTCCGTTTCACCGTCTGTCGCGCCCCCACTCTTGGAATCTCCCCCCTCTTTTTTGCCCTTTCCTACCGACTGTCTTTTCTCCCGCTTTAGCCGTATATCCGCTCAAAACTCTGTTGTACTATTCCACCAGATGGAACCACTGTACTGTCTTGCAATCGCCGCCCTTTCGATATTCTCCGTTTGAAAAGGCGAAACGCACGCGTTAACTTTGAATAGTTCGTGAAAGCACTCTGCTCTCGCCAAACACGAGTCTACTTACGACTGTCGAAGAGAAAAGTATAGAAGAACATCGTATAAAAGTGATTGTTGGCGGTTTCCAGAAAGATTCTTCGAATTCAACAAGATTTATCCAACGAACAATTGTAATACCTGGGAACAGTCGTATTACTTTTCTTTTTTTTTCGTAGGAAGGGGTTTTTTGTAAGGGTGTAATCCTTCCAGGATGTCTTCTTTACTTGCGCAAGATTTTGATCTCGTGCAAATGTACGTCATATGTAACTTTTTTTTCTCGTCCAGATATCTCACTCTACTTCGTCCTGAAAATTATACAAAATCCTTGGTCCCGACACAAATAGAGAAAGCCCACAAAGAGGCTTCCTATCTACTGCTCCTTACACCGGGCTTTTCCTCGTGTCTGTTTCCGTTGACGGTCGACAAAGAGAAACGAGGGGGGACAGGGAGAGGGAGAAAGAGATAGTTGGAAAGGCAGAGAGAGAGAGAGAGGCACGTAAAAGGACGTAGATCTTTGGGTGGATGTAGGTAATTTCACGGTGTTGCTCCGCATTAATGCGCGAGGAGCTCACGGGTCTTAGCCGTGAGTAAAGATAGCATCGACGACGACGACGACTACGAGAACCAAGACGACAGAAACACGACGGTTCCGCACTCCTTTTTGTATGTAACACTACGACTATTTTTTAAATTAAAAAAATATCATTACCGGCAGAAAAAACTCTTTTTATTCATTGCACCCGAAATATCCTATTCCCTATCTAAACTTATCCACCATAATGTATAGCTTGATGAGAAGGTTTCATTTTTCATATACCTCACCCTATTTCCGTCATATCCGGCGCGTGCTCGCGTTCAACCTCCCCGTATTTTTCGTTAGGAGGTTTACATACACGCGTCAAGTTACAGCGTGAAGTATAAACATCAACGCGCGTCTTTCATTCTGTCGTCCAAATAATGCCGGATTCCTCTCGGGAAAACCATTTTTCTTACTCGTCGAGCTTTTTTGTACTGTTTTTTTTTTCTTTCACTCTTTCACCCCTCCCTTTCTGTGTTCACTGTGATGCTCCCACCGTTAGTCATGAATTTAGGACATGTCTTTCACAAGCTCTTTCATATCTTCTGTACATGTATAGATATGAACGAGAGTGGCAAAATTTTCGTGATGTTTCTTCGCCCTTGAGGCCTGCTAAGGGCTTAGAATCATAACTTTTAAACTCTCGAGATGATATCTTTTAAATGTCTTAGGCGGTTTATTTTTTAGTTATTTTATTGTTTTATTTTATTTCACGATAGCTCAGTTTATTGAAACGACGGTTTATTCAAGTTAAATAATTGTTTTTTTTTGTTGGCAAAAGCACATTTTTGACGATTGTTTAAAATGGAATTTTGAGTTTTGTCAAGGAAAGCTCTACTAAATTAGTAATCATCGACATAAAATACATCGATATACAGTCCGTAAAGAAAATTAAAGTTTCATTTACTTCAGCATTTTGCCTAAAAAGGAATTCATACACTAAAATCGCTGTAATATTGCGTCTTAATAGAATTGGGACTTCATTCTGGGCTCATTCTTCTCGTAACCGTTAAACCTTCAAAATGCCACTTCACTGATAGAGATACGATTTTCTTTATATTTTTTACAAATTTACAAAGTCGGACCACTGATTTTGGTGAATTTCTCTGTACCCCACTCTTTCTCATTTTCATTCGTCGACTCTCAAAATCTCCGTACGGCCACAATAATTGAGGTATCGGGATGAATCGAACGGCATTCTTTAAGTCTACTCACCGCGTTTTCAAAATTGACCCTATGAGATCAAATCGGTCAAATTGAAGCAAAGTTATGGCCATTTGAAGTGTTCATATTTTTCGGATTCTCGAAAAATAGGGAAACGAGTGAAAAACAATTTTTTTTCTCGTCTATTGTGATTTTGAAGTCCGATCGGAATCTTTTCGATTATCACGTATCACATCGAGTTTCTGTCGAAAGTTTGAAATATCGCGAAAACGCGAAAATGGAAAATGTGTCAAGTTTTTGTTCGTTTTATAAAAGTGCGAGGGCGTCAAGGGTTCGATCTAAAATAACCCTGCTTGCCTACTATACAATATATCCTCGTCACAACCAGTTCGAAGAGACGCCGAATTCTGACTGGCAGTGACTCCGACTGAAATTCAACTTATCATACAATTTCTCATAAAAAGGGAATTTATGAAAATAATTTAGTTTTGAAATAATCTACGGGTTTGGTTGTGCGTATTTCTCAGAATTCTTCGTTTCGCACGTGCAATAAACTCTGCCGGGGAGTAGTATCCATGAATTGATAATCCCAACGAGCAATTAACCGGCGAGAGAATATAATTTAACGGCGCCAAGATCTCGCACCCTTTGCTGCGGCGAGAAGACGAAAGATACGAAGGGGGTACGGAGGAAAAACAGGACGAACTATAGTTATAATATTAACGTATACTTATAGTACGTCTATGGTATATATAAAGTATATAATTCGCGGAGCTAACGAGCTGCGAGTATGGCGAAACTGCAGCGCAATGTTACCTTCGAGGAATCTGCCTTACAGCCGAGGCTCGTTCGCTCGCGCGCGCGTATAAACGAAGTCTCTCGCGGTTGGAGCTCGGAAGCTTTGCGGCGAAAGGGGGTGTGCAGTACGACGCGCCTGCCGTTTTCTCTAACTCTCCCTGGTGAGGTTAATTCCCCTCGTTAGGTTAACGGAGAGAAACCGAGAGAGAGAGAGAGAGAGAGAGAGAGAGAGAGAGACAGAGCGTGAGCAAAGGTGGGAGAGGGGTAGGGCGAGATTCGGCAGCATAAGTCTTTTGCATTCATCGTCGTCATAGTCCGCGCTTTCTCTCAGGGAATCGTGCGATCTTCGTCGTGCACAAGCCCGAAGCGATTCAGTCAGCTACACGCGGGACCGCATTGCGGAACGTGCGTTTTTTTCTCTCCACTACAAGCATTGCAAAACGAGCGCCAGCTACGTGTGTTAAGGGCTATTATTATTATTATATCATTATATTCTATGTAAAATCTGTTGGGCCTCGAGGCAAGCCTGGCGAGGTCTCCTGGGTTCGTGACGACCAAAGATCCAAAAATAAGTAAGTATACGGACGGAAGAAACGCCTCAGTCTCCAAGAAACGAGAAACTCGAGGGAAGAAGAAAAAAAAATGAATATATATATATATGTACATATATATGGACAATAATACAAGTCCGTATAAACTACGGCAAATGAGAAAAGAAATAACGAAAACGCGGACCCTGCTTGCTCGTATATGTATAGGGAATAATTATCGCATGAATTAGCCGGTGGGGTCGTGATGCCGGAACTCTTGCCACTGTGGAGAGCCTAGCAAAGTAACGAGTCGTGCCAGTCGCGGTTCACTCTCGCGTGCCATTGGCAAAAAACTCAACCGGGACCCGGGAGAGGGGTGGTTCGAGGATTTGAGGTTAGCATGCCCGGGTCGTATTGTTTCCACCTGCAACGGCGGCATTAAACAAGTATGTGTCCCAAGTATAGGGTGCAAACGTGCTGGAGTTAGAACTAAGTAAGTACAATTACTTTGAAAAGAAGGAGTTTATGAAGAGACGGTATAGGGGAACTTTTGTCGGCGCTGGTATCATAATAGCGTGCATAGAGAAAAATGTATTAATTGTTCATTAATTCTCGTTCTATTTTGCTTCGACTCGAGTAACATTGATTTAAGGTAGTAGTCTGGTAACTTAAGCCGATTTTCATGTCTTTTTTGGAGGGCGTTTTTTTGTAGGAAAATAAAAATGAATCGTTTTGGATATTTAGGATGTTTTTATTTACATATTAAAGATACAAAAAAAAAATTTGTTGACCAAATTTAATAGTTTATTATTATTATTACTATTGATCAAAGTTGGCAGCCCGGGTCCTAACTTTTTTCTACCACACCGATTGCTTTCAAATTTTAACAGGCTACTCTACACACTTATAGTTCTCATCGGAACCACCGAGAAATTTTTTCACCCCTAACTTTTTATTTTACAACCCCTTCCTTGCTAAAGTCCTTTTATTTTATCAAAGAAGAGGTAGTAAAATAAAAAGTTACGGGTGCAAAAATTTGTCGGTGGTTCCGACGAGAACTATAAGTGTGTAGAGTAGCCTGTTAAAATTTGAAAGCAATCGGTTCGGTAGAAAAAAAGTTAGGACCCGGGCTGCCAGCTTCCAGGTGCCAACTTCGATCGATAATGATAATAATAATAAACTATTAAATGTTTTCAAAAAAAAATTTGTTTGTATCTTTAGTATGTAAATAAAAACATCCTAAATATCCAAAACGATTCATTTTTATTTTCCTACAAAAAAACGCCCTCCAAAAAAGACATGAAAATCGGCTTAAGTTACCAGACTACTACCTTAAAAGAAATCCATTCCAATTTCCTCGACGCAGTACGTTATGTATAACGTGCTAATTAAGCGAAATTGACGACTTTCGTCAAACTTTAGACGGCTGCCAAACTCTCTATGTATCCAGGACTGCAATTTATTGCAATAGGTTTCTCCTTAATGCACTATATCTGTAATGTAAACATAAACATAGAATACAAGTAAATAGCAGATGTGCAGTAAACCAACTGGTTATCAGAGATAGGAAATTAGTGACGACGCCATCAAGATGGAGAACGTCGCTTTCAAATCCTATACAGCACTATACGAAGTACACACATACCGGCATTACTTTGGTTCCAAAGTCATCCGTAGACTCGCCTCGATATCCTAATGGGATTGAGAAGTGTCAGGGGACTCTAAGACTCCCCTCCATACGTCACCTATCTATATACAGTTTACAAAATCAGTCTAACTGTTCTGGGCGTACTGAATTCTCCTCGAAGTGTGCGGTCCCAGCAAGAGAGAGAGAGAGAGAGAAGGTGTATGTGCTTGCCATCGTTCTGAGAAGTCATGGACGAGTATTGCAGGAATACGACTTTGAACGATCGAGGCACATGTACACGTGGAGTAAGGACGAAGACGTGTTTCGAGGATTGAAGAGAGGAGGAGATTGCGGAGGGGGTTGAAATTCGAGAGAAGCCATAGAAGCAGGAGGATAGGGTAGGAGGAATGGTGAAGTGCGGTGACGTTATGTCGAGGTGCATTAGCGCTCGCGAGATCTCTAAAGTTCCAAGGCATCCAATCTATTACGACCTGTTCGGCATTAGTAATGTGTCGGAGTAACGGCTATGCATCTGTATCTGTATCGGAGCTTGTGCCACCGTACAGTTGTATATATTTTGAGGCGAATGGGACACAAAAAGGGGGACCAACGAAGAGTCGTTAATTTTCATGTTCATAAATGATCTAGAGACTGTGGTTCGTATTTAAAATTTGTAGACACACGGCAGAATAATAGATTTAAAAACCGTTAGGTCGAGAAAAAGAAACGTTCAACAACATATTGGTTTATCTTGGTATTTTCTGTCGTGGAGATTTCATACAAATACTTCGACAATCGAGTTTCTTTTCATTTCCAGATGTACCCGACATAACTCATCGTCGAAATGTCACGGAATTTTCATTGACGCTTGTATCCTTCACAGTCCCATTTCAAATTCATTCCTCCCTGTGATTGGAGAGTGTATAGTGCGATCTTCGCACAACTGTATGCAATCCAATCGACACGTATGTCTACAGATCTAATGTACCCGTTAGTGATACATGTGGATATAATGCACATTGCGCGTCAGATACGTGCTTGATTCACATGGAAGAGAGTTAGTTAGACAGTAGATGGTTTTGGGCCGATGCTGGTGGTCGTCACATCGACAGGGAATTTCAGAAGATAAGGATGAGCAAGAAATACGTATAGCATGCATAGACCAGATACTGAGAGAAGGAACCAAATGAGGGAGAGAGAGAGAAACGGAGAAGAGTGAACTCCACTGTACCAGAGCTACCCCGGCAAATCCGGCGGGGTGGAGGGGGGGGCAGAGGTCTTGCACGACATCAAAACTTGCTTGAGCGATTCTAAACTAACCGAGTAACTCTCTCTCCGCGGACGTTACCGAGGCCATCGGGGTTATAACTCGATGTATCCACGTCATATATAGATATTTATAAAATATATATCCAAGAACCAACTATATGTGTGGAGTTCGAATGTTCCGGATTATGGTTTAGGGGAGGATTTTAATGTGTTTAGGGAATTCATATACCGATGGTAATAAGACGCAGAAGTGTAGCAAGAAATGTTGTGACCAGAGAGAAACTAATATACATATATCGGCATCTTCCGTATAAAAAAAAAATTGGTCTACCGTAGACCAGCAATACGTCTATTAGAATCGTCTACCAAAAATGCGTCTATCCGGACGCTTCCGAATGTGACATAGACTTTAACATTGGTATTGAAGTCCGCGGATAGTCCACGAAGAGTGAACGGTATTAAAGTTTGTCAAAATGTTGTTTTAAACATAAAACTTAATATTATAATATAATACTTAAACTTAATATTTTTATTATTTCAATGTCATTATAAAAATAAAATTCTATATTTATAACACAATTTCGACGAAAATTTCAAGCCGTTTACGTTTTCGTGGACTATCCGCGAATTTTGAGCAGACTTGAGAAAGTCAACAAAATCTATAACGGCACGAAAGTTTTTCGAAATTTTATTACAAAAATGAAATGTTATTTTTGTAGTGAATTTAATTTTAAAAAATTGGAAATTCACAAAATTGTAGTATGATACTGAAATTTTCGTTTTATAATTAAATTTCGAAAAACCTTAGTGCCGTTGATGTTTCGTGGATCTTGTCGCAGACTTTGAGTACGAATGTAAAAGTCTATGTCACATCCGGAAGTGTCCACATAGATGCATTTTTGGTAGACGATTCTGATAGATCTACTGACGCTACACGCTGGATAATTTTTTTTTACACGGGCTCTTACCAAACTGTCGGGAAAATAATTATCATTGAGAGAACGGGATTAAAGCTCTCGGCGGTAATATCGTAAGTAACGACAATGGCGGCTCAAAATACCTCGTTTTGTTTACCGTGTGAAATTGTAAAATCATCTGCGCGGCATTGGTTCTTGTGGTATCTGTATCACAGTATGGTCCATTGAAAAATTAGCTATTCCACCCGATACCCTCATCCCTCCGCCATTTCAACGTACAAACATACGCCCGTTACGTAGCCCCTTTCGAAAGCACTTCGTCGTCAGCATCCCTCCGTCTGCGAAACGTCTCGTCGTAGCCTCAACGTTATAGATGCTCTCGAAGCTTTTGGAAACCGATCGTCAACGAGCTAACTTTAACGATACGCGCGCAGGATGAAAGCTACTACAGAGAGGGGTGTGTTGGATCCGCGAGCAGAGCGAACGACCCAACTTTGGCCCGTTCGCGTTTCCGGATGCTTGCCACCGTGGTACAAGAGCGATCACGATTCTACTTCCCCTCGTGTACCTCAAAATACATATACACGAGGACAAAGAGACACACATGCTGCAACGAGAGCTTTGATCTCTCGTCGCGATGATATTACGTAAACCCGTAACGTTCTCTCCAACCATCCTCATCTCATCCGTGTATAACCAATTCGAACTATTGTGCACCCCTCGTGGCACGGTCTTTCTTCATATCTCACCGTTCCCATTTTTGTCGCAGTTTTCTTGTTTGCCGCTCTCTCTCTCTCTCTCTCTCTCTCTCTTTCTCTCTTTCTCTCTCTCTCTCTCTCTCTCTCTCTCTCTCTCTCTCTCTCTCTCTCTCTCTCTCTCTCTTTCTCTCTCTCTCTCTCTCTCTCTCTCTCCCTACCCCTACCGACACCTAGAAGATAATAGAGCATCAATCAGGATTTAGAAAACAATATTCGTGTGAAACAGCGATGCAAACTGTTATAGATGAATGGAAAGTGAACATCAGTGAAGGAAAAATGGTAGGAGTTATCTTCATGGATTTAAAACGAGCATTTGAAACAGTAGATAGGGAGATATTGTTACATAAACTTCATCAATACGGAGTTCGAGAGAGGGTATTAGAATGGTTTCGGACGTACTTAAGGTAGTAGTCTGGTAACTTAAGCCGATTTTCATGTCTTTTTTGGAGGGCGTTTTTTTGTAGGAAAATAAAAATGAATCGTTTTGGATGTTTAGGATGTTTTTATTTACATATTAAAGATACAAAAAAAAATGTTGGTGAAAAAATTTAATAGTTTAGTATTATTATTATTATTGATCGAAGTTGGCACCTTGAAAAAAAAGCGCGTGGGTCGCCCCGGTGATTTTGACTCTTGATGTTATCTGAAATAAAAAATTCTTGATAATTCTTAATCTATAGACATGTCATTCTGGTCGGAACTACTGAAGTTAAATTTCATGGATAAATAACAAAATGGTGGACTTTGGAAAAAAGTTTTTGTTTCCAGAATGCCATGTCTATAAAAAAAAAACTTTGGAACTTTGGATGGCGGACTTAGGAAAAAAAAACTTTTTTCCAAAGTCTGCCATTTTGTTATTTATCCATGAAATTTAACTTCAGTAGTTCCGACCAGAATGACATGTCTATAGATTAAGAAATATCAAGAATTTTTTATTTCAGATAACATCAAGAGCCAAAATCACCGGGGCCACCCACGCGCTTTTTTTTCGAGGTGCCAACTTCGATCAATAATAATATTAATAATAAACTATTACATTTTTTCAAAAAAATTTTTTTTTGTATCTTTAATATGTAAATAAAAACATCCTATATATCCAAAACGATTCATTTTTATTTTCCTACAAAAAAACGCCCTCCAAAAAAGACATGAAACTCGGCTTAAGTTACCAGACTACTACCTTAATAAATAGAACACAACAAGTAAGATTTAATGATATATGGTCTGAAGTTATCTGCAACGAATATGGGGTACCACAAGGGTCAGTATTAGGGCCGCTATTATTCATTATATATGTATATAAATGATATAGTAAATTTATGTCCAGAGGGGTGTAGTATAAAAACGTTTGCTGATGACACAGTAATTCATGTAACTGGATTGGGCAGCGCGGAAGTAGAGGATAAAATGAACCTGTCATTAAGTATAGTGGAAAAGTGGATAATAGAAATAAATTAAAAATGAATGCGGAGAAAACAAAATATATGATTGTTAGTAGTATAAGAAAATTTGTGAGTGGAAATATTATACTCAAGTGTCTGGATGGAACGGAACTAGAGAGAGTGGAGTCGATGAAATACCTGGGTATAATTATTGATGATAAGCTAAAATTTAAAGACCACTGCGAGTATTTATTGAAAAAGATAGGTAAAAAAACGAGTGTCTTAAACAGAATGGGGCATTATGAGTCTGTGTATACAAGATGCACCGTTTACAAGGCAATTATAGCGCCACATTTTGAGTACTGTGCAACACTATTGTGGAATATGGGACAGACAGAGTTGAATAAACTGCAGATCGCGCAAAATAGAGCGACGAGAGTCATATTGAAATGCACCCGCTTTACGAAGGTGGAGGATATATTGAATGCGGTGCAATTCATGTCTGTGAGGCAAAGATTGCACTACAGTGTGTGTATATTTATATTTAAATCATTAAAGAATTTGCTGCGAAAAGAATTAAAAAATCGATTACAAATAGTAGGAACGAGGAGTGGTCGGGAAACACGGCAAGCCGAAAATATAGTGATACAATTTAGAAGAACGAAAAGTGCACAAAGAAGTATGTACTATGAAGGCGTGAAAATGTACAATGCGTTGCCAACTGAAATAAAAGGCTGTGAAAAAGTTGGGCAGTTTAAACGCATGCTGAATGAATATATTGTGTTAACCGTAAAATAATATATATAAATATATTTAGATATAAGAAAATAGGTAATAATGTGTATAAAATAGCTTAGAAAGCTAATAAATATCAATCAATTAATCAATCTTTATCTCTATCTCTATCTCTTTTTCTCTCCATCGAACTCTTATACCCACAGGAACATTGCGCATCAAAGTCATTGCAATGATGCGGCAGCCACGTTTCGTTCTTACCCGCCGAAAAGTTCTCCGCATTGATGAAGATTTTGTCGATAGACACGCACTCTCGTCACTTAAGGGAGGAAATAGGGTTAGACGGTTCAAAAAATCGATTTTTTTTTAATTTCATAAGTTGTTAGTAAAACTATTGAAAAATATGTTCCCAAAATTTTTAATGAAAATTCCGACTCGTTCTATTGTTATAAGCCATTAAGGGGGGAAATAGGGTTTGGACAGCGTTTTCTCAATGATGTTCATGAATTTTTTTATAGTATAAAAAATGAATATAATTCATTGAAACTTTGAGAATATTTTATACATATATTTAAGTATATACTATAAAATTTTTGAAGAATTTCCTTGAAAAACACGGAAGAAAATTTATGACTGCCTTGACTTTGTTTTTCTTGGTACTATTTTTTCAAACGCGTTTTTCTGAAAACGACTTTTTAGAACTTGCGTACACGCTAGCTTGAAAAGTTTTCTACCAATCCTTTTGAAAATTGGCAGTTACTTTCTTCATAGTATTGCGCTCTATATGAACCTAAAATCGGAATATTATCATTATTTAAAATAATTTTTTTTTTGCAAATAAAGTTGTAAAAAATGGCAAAAAATCATACTTTTTTGTTTTGACCCCTGTAAAAAATTCAATTTTCTATTTTTTTGATAGCATTTAGGTTCATATAGAAGAGAGACATATAATAAAAGTAAATTCTGACCTCGTTTGATTTCAGATGAAAATTGCGGCTTCCAGAATGTACGAAAAATGCTAAGTCTGATTGTGACCTGCAATATGGAGTCGCTAATATCTTCGGTGTTTTTCAAGGAAATTCTTCAAAAATTTTATAGTATATACTTAAATATATGTATAAAATATTGTCAAAGTTTCAATAAATTATATTCATTTTTTATACTATAAAAAAATTCATGAAAATCATTGAGAAAACGCTGTCCTAACCATATTTCCCGCCTTAATGAATTATACGAAAGAGCACTTACCTTTCCTAAGAAGTGCCTCTGATTCAGCGCCGATAATGATGCCGATGCTCCCACGTGATCGGCGAATTCGACGAACGCGTAGTAATCACTTCCTCCCTGTAATACAATAAGAGATAATTTCAGATGAAGAAACCGTTGAAAGTATATTAAAGGAGAACAGTACAATAATTTTGGGGGCACATGAGCCTCGCAGCGTGTACGTGACTTTTGTCACAGAGGCATATTCCATTAAATCGATGAAAAACCCGACGATGGCGAGTATGAAAAGAAAGGCGTGGAGGAAAAGACGATAAAAAGTATAGATATGAGAAGCCAAAAGGAAAGAATAGGTATAAGCTTCAAGATGGCTTCCTAGTCTCGACGAACTCGTCTTTCTTATACTGATATTGATGTATGTGTGTAAAGGAAATTATAACATGTACACGAACAAAAAGTAAAGCATCCCTCATTGATGGAAAGACCTTGATACTTTGCCGCCTTCTATAAAAAAAATTATCGTTCCTAATTGAATGTTTTTTTTGTCTCCAATGATAAAAAAAAATATCTCCCCTGTTATTATTGCGATTAACGAAAATCTCATGATGAACAGCGGAGCAAAGAGTGGGTAACGGAAAATCGCAGGGCTTAAGCGTCATATGTGCGATAAAAGTACGGAAAATATCAGCTCGGGAATGCACAAGCACTCCCTTTATTTACTAGATGTCACTTAACGTTTGAAAAAAATATGTAACAACAGAGGTAGGACAAAAAAAATGCGCCGAGCTGCCCTACACGTATAAGCTAATTGCATGCAGCTACGAACGGGCGCTAATTACTTATTGTAACTTTTATTAGCAATTAGCGTGGGCGTTAATTGCTCTCGGTAATTGGACATCATCTCTGTCTCTCTCTCTCTCTCTCCCTCTATGGTTCTTTCTCCCTGTCGCCGGCTTTTTTGCTCTCGGAGAGCGGGAGCTTGGCTCTCTTAACCCGTGTACAAAACAGCAGAGTGCTCGAGGCTGGAAAAGCTCCAACAATCCTCTCGCGTGCAAGGGAGGCAACGAAATTTGGTGATTGGAATCGCCACTCTCGAACGAGTCAAATTCGTAGAGAGACACAGAGGCATCGTTTGTTTCGCTATCAGCCATAACGACGAACAGCGTCCTCTGTCGTTCTGCAACACAAAGATCAGGAAAAACTTTGTGTTGGGATATCGAATATATCCCTCTCCCTCTCTCTCTCTCTCTCTGTCTCTCCCATGATAATAACGAAAAGCTTTCGCGACGAGGGAAACAATATAAGAGAGGAAAAAAGTTCAAGGAGGATAAGACGAAAAGTGGAAGGAAGCATGAGAAACGGAGAGAACCGAGCCAGAGAACGTAATGGAACGTAATGACCCGAAACGAATTTGCCGACATACAGAGAGAGAGAGAGTGAGAGAGAGAGATAGAGAAAGAGAGAGAGAGAGAGAGAGAGTGCGCGAAGCCGCTGGCACTGATGGTGCTGGTCACGGAATATCCTTTCGGTGAGCAAATAAAATTAATTAGATTTACCGAAGCGAGGAGAGTATTAGCTAAAGGTCGTAGAACTTTATCCCCCTCGTTCGCCGCGGTTCAAAGCATCGTCTTATATTTTTGCTACGTATAACCAACGAAGAAAACGCTATAATACATTTATATTACATTTATAATACAAAAAAGCTCTCTCTCTCTCTCGGCGGAGAAACGAGACGCCGGTCGCTTTTCCTATATACAGTCGAACACGTTAAATAGTCTTATTTCCTACTTATTCTTCGAGGAAGTGTGCGCGCCTCCGCATCCAACCCGACTCTCCTTTTGACGAAGATTCATATTTTATCACTAAATTATAAAGCCCCGCTTTGCACGCCGAGAGAAAATTACAGGCCGTAAACTCGCGCCCGGGGCTTTTATCGGGCACGCAACACCAGCAGCGAGCATCAGTAGAGAGGATCCCCGCTCGTCCGACGCCGGATTGTACCGGGAATTTTTAATGAAATCTATTTAACAGCAAAAGCTCCGCGCCTCTCCATCCACCTTTCGCGCTTCGCGTACTCGCTCGCTCACTCCCTGCAAGGACGTTTTTTTTTTTTTAACGTGAGTACTACATCCCGCACCGCTCGTCGCCCGAACGCGCACTCACGGTTATTATTTACGAGCGTCGACGCATTATCCCGAAAATATGTGATACCATGCTACCGCGGGCTAGAGGCAAGCCAAGAGAGAGAGAGAGAGAGAGGATTGAAGGGGGTTGATGTGTATAGTGGGATGTGAAGGGTAAAATGGGTGCTCGGGCGCGCGCGCGCCATCGTTCGGTCGTATACGCGCCGACCATTAATCTCCTCCGACGAAAATTGGTTTGCATTTGGAAATCGCCCGCGAGAAGCTTGGAATCCCCAAAATACGCGTGTGCGATGCGCTGTGCCAGTGAGAACGAACGAATGGATGAGACAGCAAGTGCGGGAGAGAGAGAGAGAGAGAGAGAGAAAGAGGAGAAGAAGAGAATTACGCGACGCGCGTTCAACGGGCGAATTGCAACTTCAAAAGCAAAAAAAAAAACCTGGAATGCATATACGAACCCCTTCGGACCGAGTAGATATTATATGAATTATCCATGATTTGTAAATTTTTCACATTGGTGAAGTAGATATATCCGAGTTTATGGACATTTTTATAAACTTAAATAATGACACTCATGAAAATTTATAGTGGGAATTCAAGAGTAGCATTATGTTGTCAAATTTCTAAGCAGGTCTCCGGCTCTCAAAAAATTATGAGAACAGTAACTCGCTATTAGAAATGTATCGTCGGAAGTTTTGTTACCGAAGGCAAGTCGTTTAAGGTAGTAGTCTGGTAACTTAAGGCGATTTTCATGTCTTTTTTGGAGGGTGATTTTTTGTAGAAAAATAAAAATGAATCGTTTTGGATATTTAGGATATTTTAATTAACATATTAAGGATACAAAAAAAAATTAGTTTGAAAAAATTTAATAGTTTATTATTATTATTATTATTGATCGAAGTTGGCACCTCGAAAAAAAATCGCGTGGGTAGCCCCGGTGATTTTGGTTCTTGATGTTATCTGAAATCAAAAATTCTTGATAATTCTTAATCTATAGACATGTCATTCTGGTCGGAACTACTGAAGTTAAATTTCTTTTTATTTTACAACCCCTTCTTTGCTAAAATAAAAGGACTTTTTGTTCCAAAGTCCGCCATTTTGTTATTTATCCATGAAATTTAACTTCAGTAGTTCCGACCAGAATGACATGTCTATAGATTAAGAATTATCAAGAATTTTTTATTTCAGATAACATCAAAAGCCAAAATCACCGGGGCCACCCACGCGCTTTTTTTTTGAGGTGCCAACTTCGATCAATAATAATAATAATAATAAACTATTACATTTTTTCAAACAAATTTTTTTTTGTGTCTTTAATATGTAAATAAAAACATCCTGAATATCCAAAACGATTCATTTTTATTTTCCTACAAAAAAACGCCCTCCAAAAAAGACATGAAACTCGGCTTAAGTTACCAGACTACTACCTTAAGGGGTGAAATAGGGTTAGGACAGCGTTTTCTCAATGATTTTTATGAATTTTTTTATAGTATAAAAAATGAATATAATTTATTGAAACTTTGAGAATATTTTATACAAATATTTAAGTATATACTATAAAATTTTTGAAGAATTTCCTTGAAAAACACCGAAGATATTAGCGACCCCATATTGCAGGTCACAATCAGACTCAGCATTTGGCGTACATTCTGGAAGCCGTAATTTTCATCTGAAATCGAACGAGGTTGGAATTTACTTTTATTATATGTCTCTCTTCTGTACGAACCTAAATGCTATCAAAAAATAGAAAATTGAATTTTTTACAGGGGTCAAATCAACAAAGCATGATTTTTTGCCATTTTTTACAACTTTATTTGCAAAAAAAAAATTATTTTAAATAATGATAATATTCCGATTTTAGGTTCATATAGAGCGCAATACTATGAAGAAAGTACCTGCCAATTTTCAAAACGATTGGTTGAAAACTTTTCAAACTAGCGTGTACGCAAGTTAAAAAAAAAGTCGTTTTCAGAAAAACGCGTTTGAAAAAATAGCAAAATGCTGAGTCTGATTGTGACCTGCAATATGGGGTCGCTAATATCTTCGGTGTTTTTCAAAGAAATTCTTCAAAAATTTTATAATATATACTTAAATCCATGTATAAAATATTCTCAAAGGTTCAATAAATTATATTCATTTTTTATACTATAAAAAAATTCATGAAAATCATTGAGAAAACGGTGTCCCTATTTCCTCCCTTAATGGCTTATGACAATAGAACGAGTCGGAATTTTCATTTAAAATTTTGGGAACATATTTTGCAATAGTTTTACTAACAATTTATGAAATTAAAAAAATATCGATTTTTTGAACCGTCCAACCCTATTTACCCCCCTGAATCCAAGCGAGGCAATAAGACGAGAAAGCCCGTACGTACGTTTTAAACGAAGGAGCTAAATCTTCGGGATTGAACTGTGGTTACTGCAATCGTGCGGCCACGATCGCGGTTAGTGGACCAGAGACTATCTAGATCCGAGATTTCGAGAGAGGCTTAGATTTGTGTGTACGGCGAGGAGAGAGGTTATGCACGAAGGCACGTACACAAATTGTTTGAAATGTGTACGGACAGAGTTGAGGGGGTTCCGGGTATATATATCTCGTGGCGTACACCTATCGTCCTGTAAACAAACGTTCCCGATCGAGCCGCGAAGCAATATCGACAGATATTGACGAAGTGCGTGGCAGGACTGATGTTATATATGTATATATATATATATACAGACGATTCTCGCACACTCTCTCGCGGAGCAAGCAGACAGTTGAACGAGCCTCGCCGCGGATATTCCTGTACTACGCATTCGAGTGATAAAGGGAGCTGGAGAACGTGAGAGAAATAAAGATAGATATATAGATAGATGTAGTGGGAGAGGGAGGGATGGGAGAGGAGAGAGCGCATTAGCGTCGGTGTTTGTATTTGGACAGTGGGAAACGCTGGACATTGTAATTAGGCAGGACACATCGCGCCCTAGGGACGAGGCAGTTCAGTGGGTGGTTGGTAGAAGTTCGTACCATTGCCTACTATACCGGGTGCTTCCTCTTGCGGGCTCTCGCTCGTACTCCCTGTTTCGGTATTCGGGGAGTCTCCCCTCCCCCCGCTCCTTCCTCTCGAGCAGCATCGCCACGCGGTATTAGTCCCACCAGGAGCAGCATCGCCATCAGCAACGTTAAGGTTGGTATTTAGTATTAGTGATGGTGGCGCGATGATTCGTCGGTGGTTGGTACAATAGTCGTGGTGTAACGGTATCCCCGTTGCACAACACCATCTGTATATATACACCCGCAAATTGCGAATGGACAGAGGGATGGAGGACAACCAAAGAGAGAGACGACCCCCGCAGGTTGTCCAGGTATATATCGTTTCGTTGCGGTACGCCAGAGGTCGACAGAGAGAGAGAGAGAGAGAGAGAGAGAGAAAAAGGGAGCGAGAATGGGAGGGAGGTAGGGTGTATGCCTGGTGGTACACCGTTACATTCCCAATTCTCCTCTTCGTCTCCCACCGACCACTGCGAGTCCAACCTCATACGCCGCGGGAGAACCAGGGGGAACGCGGATTCCCCGTTTGCCGTCCACGCACCGGTCGCTCTCTCTCTCTCGCAGCGCCCCAATATGCCCCCGGTGCGCACATACTTCATTTGGGCTGATTATGCCCGCGAACCACGGCTGCGAAACCCCAACCCCCGTTACAGCTTCTCCGCTCGTCTCTGCAGCGAGAGAGCATCCAAGGGACGAACGATTTGCTATGCTACACGTTGTGCTAGCTGGTTTGACCATACAGGCCTATATATACCATGGACACCGCGTATGCATATACACTCTGCGTGCTTTCGTTTTATCACTAACACAATGCGTGCTATACACGGAGAGGTCAGCCGTAGTGTCCGGCAGTGCTGGGACCCGGACGCGGAACGGAAAGTGCTCGGGGACCACGTTGGGTTAAATCACCCCCTAATGGATCGACCCGATAATCTCTGATAGACTACATGTCTGTGCTATCCCATCGATCCCGAACCTCAGTAGAGTCCCTTTCACTTTATCTATATTGCGTACAGAATTCTGCCTATCTCTCTCTATCTCTCTCTCTATCTTTCTCGCCCTCTCTCTCTCCACGAAATCGTTTACATCGTATGATCATGAGATTTTCAAAATGCGTCCCTTTTCATATCTCCTCCGGTCCGAGCTTGATCTTGGTTAACCTTTCAAACATTGTCATTATCTTGTGTTATTGCTATTGAGGTAGTAGTCTGGTAACTTAAGGGTGAACACCACTGTGAGCCCCTGTTTTTTTTCCACATTTTTCAAGAATTTTTTTTGTGGGAAAAAAAAGAGATATTCGAAAATTTTTTTTGGGTTTTGTTCTTTGTTTATTAATGTATCAAAAAACATTTTTTTCACATTTTTCACGCCCATGGTGGCGCTGGGGAAGTTCTCGCGTCAGGTGCTGTCATCTCCGCGGCACGCAGCAGAACTCTCTTAAACGTCGATCTGAAAAAAAATACCGAGTGTTTTCGTTAATAATATGATATTTTGAAGAGAAGTACATAGGGATTTGGACAAATATTGTTTTAAAAAAAATAGGCACGCCTTTGAAATTAACTTTAATTTCAAAGGCGTGCCTATTTTTTTTAAAACAATATTTTTCAAATACCTATGTACTTCTCTTCAAAATATCATATTATTAACGAAAACACTCGGTATTTTTTTTCAAATCGACGTTGAAGACAGTTCTGCTGCGTGCCGCGGAGATGACAGCACCTGACGCGAGAGCTTCCCTAGCGCCACCATGCGGCGTAAAAAATGTGACAAAAATGTTTTTTGATACATTAATAAACAAGGAACAAAACCCAAAAAAAATTTTCGAATATCTCCTTTTTTTCCCACAAAAAAAAATTCTTGAAAAATGTGAAAAAAAACAGGGGCTCACAGTGGTGTTCACCCTTAAGCCGATTTTCATGTTTTTTTGGAGGGCGTTTTTTTGTAGGAAAATAAAAATGAATCGTTTTGGATATTTAGGATGTTTTCATTTACATATTAAAGATACAAAAAAAAAAAATTTTTTTAAATTTAATAGTCCATTATTATTATTATTATTGATCGAAGTTGACACCTCGAAAAAAAAGCGCGTGGGTGGCCCCGGTGATTTTGGCTCTTGATGTTATCTGAAATAAAAAATTCTTGATAATTCTTAATCTATAGACATGTAATTCTGGTCGGAATTACTGAAGTTAAATTTCATGGATAAATAACAAAATGGCGGACTTTGGAAAAAAAAGTCCTTTTATTTAACTTCAGTAGTTCCGACCATAATGGCATGTCTATAGATTAAGAATTATCAAGAATTTTTTATTTCAGATAACATCAAGAGCCAAAATCACCGGGGCCACCCACGCGCTTTTTTTTCGAGGTGCCAACTTCGATCAATAATAATAATAATAATAAACTATTACATTTTTTCAAACAAATTTTTTTTGTATCTTTAATATGTAAATAAAAACATCCTAAATATCCAAAACGATTCATTTTTATTTTGCTACAAAAAAACGCCTTCCAAAAAAGACATGAAAATCGGCTTAAGTTACCTTAAGAGGTCCCTCATCGCGAATTTTCATTTCCCATTTAAATAACATGGAAACATTTTTTTTTTGATTTTGGAATTTTATTAGACTTAAACCGTTGATGTTACGAGAGTTTTCTAGCACATATTTGTAGAACATTTGACGCTCTACAAAAAAGCGCTCTTGTGTCTAATCGATAGAAGTAACCGTACAAAAAATAATCGGTGATAATTAGCTCTGAATTCTACTTATCTCATTTTTCGTACATAAACTTCAAATTTAAAAAAATTTTAGTTATCAATATGAATAAATATACTACTAATATATACTACTAATATATATTACTAATATACTAATATACTACTAATATATTACTAATTGTCACCGATTTTTTTTATACGGTTACTTTTATCGATTAGACACAAGAGAGCTTTTTTGTAGAGCATCAAATGTTCTACAAAAATGTGCTGGAAAACTCTCGTAACATCAACGGTTTAAGTCTAATAAAATTCCAAAATTAAAAAAAAATGTTTCCATCTTATTTAAATGGGAAATGAAAATTCGCCGAAACATGCTAGTTTTCGCGGCGAATATCGAAATGTGCTAGTATTCGTGGCAAAAGCCAAAACATGCTAGTTTTCGCGCAGATATCAAGTGTCCTTGTTTTCGTAAGAAATCTGAAACATGCTAGTTTTCGTAAGCAGCGTCGGTATGATCATGACATTTTCAAAACGCGTCTCTTTTCATATCTCCTCCGCTCCGAGCTTGACCTTGGTCAACCTTTCAAACGTTGTCATTATCTTGTCTTATTGCTACTAAATCGTCTAGTTACTTCACCTAGCTCGACTGTGACTCGTTGCTTACAAACCTAGCTAGATTAATTGTACTAATCTGGCTATAAAATTATTATTATTTATGTTATTATTAATATTATGGCTAATTAATTTCAAGTAGCCGATTTTTATTGTAGTATCTAATTTAGGTTATAAATCCAATATTGTACTTATAGTTTTCTTCAACGAATTTTGCCTCATAGCTTGCTAAGGCATATTAAAATATATTAATCAATCAATCAATCTCTCAGCTTTCTCCATCTATCTATCCACGTCTCCAATACAGAGCCACCAACAACCCTTTGGCACATTCAGGTACGTTAGGAGTTACAGTTTCGGTGAGACGGATGATCGGATTCGCACGTCCAGAACAGCGGATGCCCTCACGATCTCACGAAACCCCTTCTAGTCTTAATCGGTCTATCTCCATTTCCTTGTGCTTAGATCACGGTTGATCTAAGTTGCGACCCGCGGCTGTCGGTCTTCCCGCCAATGCACTTCGATTCCGCACACGGTTTCCAGCTTACAGGCATCGTTTTGCATATATGCTCGCGGGCACTTACTATCTGTAGCGTTAATGTTCGAAATATATGTAGATCGTATATTGGTATTGGAACAGAATTGGTTGACGATTGACAGGAGATTTCGCGAAATACTCCGCGATTGATCGGAGAAAGAAAAAAATAATTGTACGCAAGAAGAATAATGAACGGAGGGTGAACGATCATTTCACATCCACGCACGCGTCATCATTGATATTGAAATATTACGATTAATGTCTATACCGAAGAATGCAAGTTGCCTACATTGATTCAATAAACTTACTGAATTGAACGTTTAAGTACATTCCATTGTGTACGCTTTTACACGGTATAGCAAACTACATGGCAGGTCTATATAGCGTGTAGAAAGGCTGCGGGAATTCTCTCAACGTTACTCAATGTCGAAATTTGAATAATATATTAATATCGCATATAGCATGCACACCGGTTAACGATCGAAGTGCCCGATTTGGCTCGGTGGATAGAGCAATACTCACGATGGGATCATAAATTCACTGTAACGTATTAATTCGATACGCAGATGCACTCTATTGCATATGTATCATATATATATATATATATATATATATATATATATATAAATATATTTGTACGTTTACTGGTTGTTCTCGTACATTTTTCATTTCCGCAATAGCGATAGAGGCACCCTTCCGCCACTGTATACGATGCAAACGATGCTTGCAAACGATGTATGCCAAAAAGCATACAACCTATTTACGTTCACTTTGAATATCCACAACCCGCAAATCAAAATCTACAGTCGTATACACGCGGTACAATGTCAAGAGAGATCCTAACATAGAGAAGAGCCGCATGATTATTGAACTATCAGAAAAAAGACCGTGATTCGACCAACGTAGAAACGACATGTATTGATAATGCTATTACCAGTCGAGATGTATTCGTTAAGGACGGGGTAAGGGTTTTCACGTTCGAAAAATCTTATTGTTTAACATTTCAAGAATATGTCCTTCAAATTTTAAACCGATCTAAGCAATATTCTTAAAGTTATTGTCTTATTTATCTCCTGGCCTTTAACGCTATACCTCTAACAGCCGCGGGCGGTCGGGCTAGCAGTGCACTTTAGACGCGTTTTTCTCAAAACTACTTTTTCAAAGTCCGTGTTCACTGCCATTTAAAAACTACTTGACCAATTCATATCAAACTTTGTACACATTTTCTACATATAAAATACCTCCCCCCAACGTTTAGTAAATTTTTTTTTTTTACATTAAGGGTGTTTCCCACCCACAAAATGGCGGAACTTTTCGTGGAAAATAACAGTTCACACTTTAGATGGCCGTCAAAAATTTTTAAATGAAAAAAAAAATTATCAGGGAACGTTGGGGGGAAGATGTGATTATAATTTGACTAAATTTTCATGGTTTTCCATTTTCAGATAATTTCCGGTCGAGTTATAGTGAACACCGCAAATTGTTTTTTTTTCCAAGATGTTCCGGGGGAAGCTCTGTTACGGGCTTATGCTTCAATATTTCTGCATGAAAAAATTACACAACATTGTCAAAAGTATGCTCAATAATGTACAAAAGGTTCGAATAAAATTGCTCAATCCATATTTGAGAAAAAAAATCGCATAAAAGTGTTTTTTTTACGCTGAAACCCTTACCCCTCCCTTAATTTTAACGAGTCTTGGAATGATGAAAGTAAAGAAAATCAAATTGACATTAATTTCCGAAGGACCTGAGCTGGGGTTAAGGCCGTAGTCTGGTCTAGAGCGAGATTTTTGACGTCATTTCTAATGTACAATAACGTTTAAACCGTTGAAGTTGTCTTGATGAAAATGTACACGTGCATCTATTGATCCTTAGAGAATACTTGTACATTAAAAAAAAAATTATTTTAAATATTTTCATGTAGTTTTTTGCCTTGTTGCAACATGGTGCGCCGAAATCGGCGCCCACTCTGGACGATGTTGTATGCATCTGAAAAAATAAAATTTATATATATTCTCAATCTGTATGAGTATTCTGAGCACTGGTAGCAGAATTGGTACTTAAAAAAAATTTTTATTGAGTCGAACAATAATTTTGCCGACATTTTATAACTTGTCGAATACCCGAAAATGTATGAAATATCATTAATGAAAGTTCAACAGGCCGCCATTTTGTCAAAAAATGTATTTAAGTACCAATTCTACTACCAGTACTCAGAATACTCATACAGATTGAAAATATATGTCTATTTTTTTTTTTCAGATGCATACAACATCGTCCAGAGTGGGCGCCGATTTCGGCGAACCATGTTGCGACAAGGCAAAAAACTACATGAAAATATTTAAAATATTTTTTTTTTTAAATATACAAGTATTCTCTAAGGATCAATAAATGCACGTGTAAATTTTCATCAAGACAACTTCAACGGTTTGAACGTTATTGCACATTAGAAATGACGTCAAAAATCTCGCTCTAGACCAGACTACGGCCTTAAGGGGGGAAATAGGGTTAGACGGCTCAAAAAATCAATTTTTTTTTTATTTCATAAATTGTTAGTAAAACTATTGAAAAATATGTTCCCAAAATTTTAAATGAAAATTCCGACTCGTTCTATTGTTATAAGCTATTAAAGTGAGTAGCTCTCCTTCAGGCCCCGAGCGCGCCACGTGTATAACCGAGCGGTCGCTCATTTTTTCAAACGCGTTTTTCTGAAAACGACTTTTTTTGAACTTGCGTACACGCTAGTTTGAAAAGTTTTCGTCCAATCGTTTTGAAAATTGGCAATTACGTTCTTCATAGTATTGCGCTCTATATGAACTGAAAATCGGAATATTATCATTATTTAAAATAATTTTTTTTCTGCAAATAAAGTTGTGAAAAATGGCAAAAAATCATGCTTTTTTTGTTTTGATCCCTGTAAAAAATTCAATTCTCTATTTTTTTGATAGCATTTAGTTTCATATAGAAGACAGACATATAATAACAGTAAATTCCAACCTCGTTTGATTTCAGATGAAAGTTGCGGCTTCCAGAATGTACACAAAATGCTGAGTCTGATTGTGACCTGCAATATGGGGTCGCTAATATCTTCGGTGTTTTTCAAGGAAATTCTTAAAAAATTTTATAATATATACTTAAATATATGTATAAAATATTCTCAAAGTTTCAATAAATTATACTCATTTTTTATACTATAAAAAAATTCATGAAAATCATTGAGAAAACGCTGTCCTAACCCTATTTCCCCTTTTAATGCATGAAGTGCTCGCTACTAGTTTGCTAACAGAAATGGTGGTATTGTATTGTTAGAGTATTCAGTGCTGTTTCTATTCGACTTGGACTTGATGCTAAATGGTTTTAGCATATCGGGTTCAAAATTTAGCCATTTCCGTTTGACACACAACAGATCGACAATTATCGTTGAGCGTCTTCATTTTTCCCGCCGTTTATCGCGTTTTTCTCTGTATTTCGATACGGAGGAGCCACGGGATCTTGATCTCCTTCGGCACGAGAATTCAAAACTACGTTAGCGTGTTTCAAACCCGTAAAGCTCTGCGACTTATTACTCGTGCCGGGCTAAGGAGAGCTTGAGAGTGTTGCCCGGATTGCCTGAATAAAATTTGTCGAAAAATCAATTAGTTTGAGGAAGCCCCGACGATGATCCGGCCGGAACTAGCAGGGCATATACATATATATACCCTGCTAGTTCGCCAGAAAGGTCGCTTCCTGAAGGCGGAAGAGAGGGATCCGAGAGGGTGCCATGAAGGCTTTTGCAGGCTCAAACTGACTGCAAAAGCCGGACTTCTAGAGTTCGTGAGGTACATCCACCACTGCTGATGGTTCGAACGGCCCGGCTTGAGTTTGCTAGCTGTGCTCACTCTAGCTCTCTCTATCTATCACTCTCACTGCTCAACCCAAAGAGAGAGGGATTGCGAGGTCCCTAGTGATGGGAAGTCCGAAAATGGCTCTCTCTCTCTCTCTCTTACTCCCTCCCTCTCATTCGCGATATGCCGTTAACCCTGGGAGTGAACTAGAGCACCAAAAACGACACAGTAGTCCAGTAAAGAGAGATAGATAGATTGATAGAAGGAGAAAGGGGGGGCGAGAGAGAGAGAGAGAGAGAGCTCGTCTTTGGACGGACCGATCTCACCGGACGATCTTTATTGCCGAAAATCCATTATTTTCTCCATTAGATCGCGCCGCCCAGATCCTTTACTCTCCACGTGTGTACTATATCCCAGAGCACCCGTCTACTGGGGCATTTTCGTTTAGCAGTTTTTCTTCCGATTCCACGTCGTTTATGACTACCGTCAGACTCACGGTTCCCCGATCCTCGTCGTCGTAGTCGTCGTCGTCGCCCCAGATCTTTTCGACGTTCTTTCACTACGAATCCCACGCAATATCTCACTCCCCTCTAGACCCTTCTCCATTTTTGCAGTATTCTATTAGAGTCGTTGGGCCACCTCGACGAATACACGTCTTTATGCGAAACTTTTCCACAGAAATGACGGTTTGTTTTTCACGAAATTGAAAACGTGATAACAATTTTGTAGATGGTTGAATCGAGGTATCGAGAGCTTTGCGTACGAGCCTCGGCCGGGTTAGAAAAATGATTGATGTTAGTGTTTATAATTGTGATTGGTCATCGAGGTTAAAATGTTCGTTTAAGAGGTGATAATTCGCTGACGATAATATAGTCCATAATTCGGAATATTCCGATGATGTATATACGCTTGACATGTGACTGTGATATCAATGGATCATCAATGATCCAATCCTCATCGGGTATCAATGTGCATAGGTAATAAAAATAATGTGATTCACGCTTCCTAGACAATATTTACGATGGGCTTTCGTCAACTCTCCACCCTCCCGCCCCGCGTCATCAGAATAAGATGGATAATCATCGTTGTCGATTGATCGCAGTACCAGGAACCGATAAGATAACTGCCGCGTGAATTTTCTTGATCCTCATGATGGCACGCCTTTTGTTTTTTCTCGACGTTATTGAATTAATCCAAATGTATCTAAAAGTCGTCGATTCACAATTCTACAGAGTACGTGCACTGGCAGAAGTGTTTTTAATTTTTTTTGGTTTCTCAATATCCGAAACGCGATCTACCGTAAATATATATAGGATACGAGAGACATACGGGGCATTGGTGTTCGGCCAGTCGCATAAATCCGTTTCGACGTGTGCTGGGGCGATAAAGTATATCTTCTCGCGTCCGTCGATTCGTATCGCTGGCCACGATCCGAATATGCACACGATATTACAATACCGAGCGATGCTAGTGGATTGTTATAGTAACTGCACCGCCGTGAGGCATGCCGATTGCCGATTGGGTATACATGAACATTGCCTCTGTCTCCTTCTATCTCTCTTCTGTCTCTCTCACGCTGTTTCCACGATACCGTGCTCGAAATGCTCTCGAGCCTTCGATCGTATCTCGAAGCCGTGATAATCTCGTGCGACGATAATGAATCCCTCTCCGTACACCGCATCATCGTTGGTACACAGTCGCTTATATGCGTATCAATAGAAAGTGGAACAAAATTTTTCTCAAAGATTACAAAACCTCGTTCATCACAATATCGTCAAGTATTACCGTTAGCTCAACGACGCTACATCGTTTTACAACTATTTTAAAGAAACGTACGATGAGAGAGGGGGTATTACGTTTAACCTCGACTATATGTGTACTAGGGTGGGTCAAATAAAGGGACTATTTTTTTTCCCCCGATATAATGAAAAATGTATTGCTTGGCATCTCAACAAAAACCCTCCGCAAGTATGAGCCCTTCATAGTTGAATTAAGAGGTCCCTCATCGCGAATTTTCATTTCCCATTTAAGTAACATGGAAACATTTTTTTTTTTTAACTTTGGAATTTTATTAAACTTATACCGTTGATGTTACGAGAGTTTTCCAGCACATTTTTGTAGAATATTTGATGCTCTACAAAAAAGCTCTCTTGTGTCTAATCGATAAAAGTAACCGTATAAAAAAAATCGGTGACAGTTAGTAATATATTAGTAGTATATTAGTAATATATATTAGTAGTATATATTAGTAGTATATTTATTCATATTGATAACTAAAATTTTTTTAAATTTGAAGTTTATGTACGAAAAATGAGATAAGTAGAATTCAGAGCTAATTATCACCGATTATTTTTTGTACGGTTACTTTTATCGATTAGACACAAGAGCTTTTTTTTGTAGAGCGTCAAATGTTCTACAATTATGTGCTAGAAAACTCTCGTAACATCAACGGTTTAAGTCTAATAAAATTCCAAAATTAAAAAAAAAATGTTTCCATGTTATTTAAATAGGAAATGAAAATTCGCGATGAGGGACCTCTTAAGGTAACTAAAGCCGATTTTCATGTCTTTTTTGGAAGGCGTTTTTTTGTAGGAAAATAAAAATGAATCGTTTTGGATATTTAGGATGTTTTTATTTAGATATTAAAGATACAAAAAAAAATGTTTGAAAAAATGTAATAGTTTATTATTATTATTATTATTGATCGAAGTTGGCACCTCGAAAAAAAAGCGCGTGGGTGGCCCCGGTGATTTTAGCTCTTGATGTTATCTGAAATAAAAAATTCTTGATGATTCTTAATCTATAGACATGTCATTCTGGTCGGAACTACTGAAGTTAAATTTCTTTTTATTTTACAACCCCTTCTTTGCTAAAATAAACGGACTTTTTTTTCCAAAGTCTGTCATTTTGTTATTTATCCATGAAATTTAACTTCAGTAGTTCCGACCAGAATGACACGTCTATAGATTAAGAATTATCAAGAATTTTTGATATCAGATAACATCAAGAGCCAAAATCACCGGGGCCACCCACGCGCTTTTTTTTCGAGGTGCCAACTTCGATCAATAATAATAATAATAATAAACTATTAAATTTTTTCAAAAAAATGTTTTTTTGTATCTTTAATATCTAAATAAAAACATCCTAAATATCCAAAACGATTCATTTTTATTTCGCTACAAAAAACGCCCTCCAAAAAAGACATGTAAATCGGCTTAAGTTACCAGACTACTACCTTAAATATGAAGGGCTCATACTTCCAGAGGAGATGCCAAACGATACATTTTTCATTATATCGAGGAAAAAAAATATTAGTCATTTTATTTGGAGCACCCTAATGTGTACGTTATACGAGCGACAGATAAAGTTCGAAAATGCGGTGCTAGATCGGTTTCCAGACAACAAAATCGATGGTTAATATCGCACATCCCAACGGGTTTTCGTCCCCGATGTGATATAGAACTTAATAAATAAATACATAAATAGGGTTTTCGCCGTTGTGTGCATCCTGTATATATATATATATATATATATATATGTATTTGTGTATATCAGGGATATAGATATACCCGTAGGGACAACGATGCCCGCTCGTGGAGAACGATATATCACGAGCTTGGCGAAATAGGGATACGCCGAGGGAGCGTAAAATATTATGAAAATACATAATGTTTGATGGTGGTTAAACCAGCTACGAGAGAAACTGGTAGCGTAACCCGGTACAGCCTCTGATACGAAAACTATCAGTCTCTCTCTCTTCAGCTACTGGACCGAGAGCAAGCGGGCCTTTACGGGCGTTGTTTTTTTTTTATAACGCATAAAGTTATAACCCCCCCCCCGAAAAATGTATAAAGGTATAAACCCCCCCGACCCGAAGATATAGTTGCGGGTATACAAAGACACCCCTTTGTGCGAAATATAAAAAAAAAACAAAAAAAAATGCTGTGCAGTTCCGTAGTCTCGAAATGTTGTTGAGTCAATGAAGCAGATTCTCTTTTCTCCCAGAAAAGATAAATTTAAATCGATCTCGAAGTCAAAGGCGTTGAAAAGTATTTTTTTTACAGTCCTATTTGAAAGTATGTCATTGAGTACGGAAAATTCGTTACTCGTATCAGAACAAATATTAACTAGAAAATGAAGACTGCAAATAAAATGTGCGGATATGGAAATTTTCGACGTTTTGGAACATTTCATCATATTGTCACTGAAAACTCGAAAAATAGCTTTAGAAAGAAAATGAAAGCTTTCAATACAAGGAATTTAAAACGTCTCAGAATGTCCAATTGAGTAAATAAATACATTGTTGTTCTTGAGTGTCGCAGGATTACTGTCAAAAAGAAGAGACATTTACTTCGCTCTCAAACTTCGAACTAGACTCTGCGAAACATCGACCTTGATTGTTTTCTTCGTTTCAACAGAGACTCAGAGTGTAGCGGACAGAGAGAGAGAGAGAGAGTGAGGATACAGGATATACGGAGGTTCAGCGAGGCTTCTCGTCACCGCCGACAAATCCTCCATAGTCCTCTATCTCTCACGAGTGCGTGACACTCGGTATAGCCTGCTCCGCGCGATGTATGCAAGAGAGTAGATGGCTCGGTATTAAGCTCAGCCAAAGTGATTTTCCTCGTTGCACGGATACTCGAGGCTCTCTCGATCGATCTTCTCGATCCTCGTACGAGTTTGTTGAGCTGTATGCTGCTCTCTCATGCATCGCTGTAGCGCTTAGAACAGAGTATTTACACATGTATATATATACGTATAGTCGTTGAGAAAGAGAGAGAGAGAGAGAGTGTGAGTAGAGCATCGTGAATAAGGGTGTATACCAGAGAGCCGAGGAGACAAATAGGCAGAACGACGTCCGAGAACGTAGCGGCTGCGAAGCTTGCTGTGGGATTCGCACGGAAAGCGGGAGAGAACGTCCAGCGAAGCTCATAGTGGACGGTTGCTTTTGGTGCTTCTGGTTCCTGTTGGATATCTGGCCGTAACGTGAATACGCTTGGATCCCGACGAAAGGGGTATGGCTACCAATTCTCTCTCTCTCTCTCTCTCTCTCTCTCTCTCTCTCCCTTTCCCTCCCTCTCTCTCTCTCTCTCTCTCTCTCTATCCTTGTGTATATTTATTTACATACATATATTTATATATATATAAGCGAACGGAATAAGGGAGCACCGGTGAAGTATAGGTAGCGGAGGAATTTCCACGGGTTCTGGTTGTGTAATGTGTATATAGGTCTAACCGGATGTAGGTATCTATATATAGTACGTCTAGCTTGGCGCTTACTACTTCCTGCATGGCAGTGGTATACTAAACCATATATATAGAAAATACAAGTATATATATACACGTATATTTAATACTATACGGAGTAGTATAGCTCAACGACGCGGCATGCCTGCTTCTGCTGGAACCCAACAGGAAATCCAACGATAGAGAGAGAGAGAGAGAGAAATGCTCCGCATACAATACATACATACACGCTGAGAGAGTACCAACGTGTACGGGATATATATTTTTCAGCCAGGAGGACCAGCGCCAACGCCTCCAATTGCCTCGCCTCTTCCGTGTCGGTGTCCACTGCGATTCATTACCTCTCTATTCATCGACGTTACGGACGTTGGCAGGACCAGAGCGGTCTCTACCAAAGCTCACGAGATAGAGAGAGAGAGAGAGAGAAAGCCACACAGGGCGAGTCACACAGGGAGTGAGGGGGGAAGTACACTAAAACCGTTTCTCTGATCCAAAACCATACCCCTTTCGCGCGCTCCCGGTCGTTGTACTCGTATATAGTACAGTGTCGGGAAAATCATGCCTGGTCGCGTTTCTTTCACCCCCGCGTTCACAAAACTCTTCAACATATCTAGCGCAAGGTACAGAAAGCGTTATCATAGAAATTCTGTGACTTTGAGTGTAATCATGGCCTCGTTTTCCAGACGCTTCGAGGCTCCGGTGTGACTGGAAGACGACGTTGGCATGCGGTAATAATCCGGCGTGATCGTCAACAGGGGTTGGGGAGAGAGCACGAGGTAAAACGTCGCGATGGGCAGGAGGGAGCGGGGCGGGGGCATTTTCGCGAAAAAGCGCAAACGAGAAAAGAGGTACATACCAGGTGGTTGTTGTGTTTCCACACACTCGCAACGATTCTCCATTCAAACCCCTTTTTTGTTTGTCGCGCGCGCACCCTCTCTCTCTCTCTCTCTCTCTCGTTTCTTCGAACGTTCGCTCTGGCTCGCACGAACCGACACAATGGACAAATATTAAAAACTATAAATTCATTCATTTCGCCCGGTTTCCCCTATCCTTTTCGCCGCTCGCGTTCTTCGCCATTCCCGCCATTGCCTTTGCCTCCGTCGTCTCTCTCTCTTTCTTTCTTTCACTCGCCTTTCACCAGCCGTTCGCCACTTCTAATGAAATTCCCACCGACGTTTCGTGCTCCGGCTGTTCTCGCGCACACACCGAGCAATCATCTCCTCTCCTCGCGCTTTCCCGAGACTCTAAAACGACCCCCGCACGCCCCGCACTTGCTGCTCGCCCGCTTTTCAGTCAACCCCTTTGGACTCTCGCGGGATTCACGAAACTTTTTACCTCGTTGTCCCCGCCATTGTTTGGTCCTTTATTTTTTTGCCGTTGTCTCTGTCGCGGCTCTGTGTGTGCGGCTTGCCGTCGTTATTTTTGTTCTTATTCAAGAAAATCTTTGTAGATTAGCAGCCCAACGGCGAGATCTCAAACTCATAACCGGCGTGACTCGCTAAACTACTACTTTGTTTTCATGCTCTGCTCGTTACAGGGTAAACATTTTTTTTTTACTCCTTAGAACGCGACGAGCGATAGATGGGAAGGGTAATTACGAATGAAAAATCCAGAAAAACAATTTTTCAACCAAATGATTTTGATTAAACATTCTAAAAAGTCACCTGTCAAAGAATGATTGTCGAAAATCATTCTCAATTATTCGAAGGAAGTTTTAATCATGGCATTTTTTTGGCAACCATCGTTCGTCATTATTACTTGATCGTAGAAACATTTTTATGCAATTTTATTTCAATCAAATAGTCTCATCATCCCCTATGATGATGAAGGGTGTTTTTTTTAATCGCTCTCATCGCTCGATCGTTTAGTAGCTCATTCTCTCGATTTCGCTCGAACAAATGAGCGAACGGATAAGAAAGGAGAAAATATTGCACATTGCGGACAAAATTCGCGAGAGCATGCAAGCACAAACGGCTGACGTATCGAGCGTGAACGATGAAAGCTCGCAACGCTGGGTAAAATTCAACGATTATATATAAAGCTTATATACAAGGCAACGACGTAATTTATATCGTCCATGAATTTATCGGCGCCTCTTGGTATTGCTCCTCTCTGCTCCGAGTTTGTTGTATATACGGAGCTGCATTGGCTGCTTCGGGGAAATAGAAAACGCGGTCGCATACACGCAAAAGGGGGGCGCGAAAAGTGTGCGCTACAAAGAGAGAGAGAGAGAGAGAGAGGAAAGCATCGTGGCTGCTTCCTGACTGCCTCTCGACGGTATATAGTACTTAAAATCTCATTTATATTGGCGCGCTATCTGCGGGAGCATAAATTTCAACGGATACTGCCTCGTACAGCTTATGAGGCGTGTGCATGCGGAGGTGAAGGCAAGGAAGGATACCCTAGCTCCTCCTTTTCTGTACAGTATATATAGTTATGATATAAACATGTATATCTCTCAACAATTTTCAACCTCCTCAATGAGCGACGTCTGTGATCGAATTTGCCCAGAGGAAAAAAAAAACTTCGATACATTGAAACTTTTCGAAAAAAGAGGCATTGCGGCAAAAATAAAAGTAATGGCAAATGCGGAAATGGAGAAGTTTAACGCGGTAATCTGGTCTAGAAATTTGAAAAAATCGATTTTTTTTTTTTTTTTTTCGTTTTCTTATTCCTTAGACCTTTCTTCATACGCTCCTGAAAACCGTTTATTGTTATTTCAAAAATTAGCCGAGAAATAAAAATTCTAAGCAAGCCGCGCGCTCAGGTAGCACGGCGCGCGCGCGACGGTGTCAAAACTTTGAACGCGTTTATCTCAGAACTATGTTTTTCAAATCGGCGCCCACGATATCTCGATAACTAATGGACCGATCAAGCTCAAATTTTGCACGGACCTTAGGTAGCCTATTTCTAAGGACTGGTAGCAGAATTGAGTCCAACAATAATTTTGCCGACATTTTATAACTCGTCGAATACCCGAAAATGTATGAAATATCATTAATGAAAGTTCAACAGACCGCCATTTTGTCAAAAATTTTTTTTAAGTACCAATTCTGCTACCAGTGCTCAGAATACTCATACAGATTGAGAATATATATATATATTTTTTTTTTTCGGATGCATATAACATCGTCCACAGTGGGCGCCGATTCCGGCCCACCATGTTGCAACACGGCAAAAAACTACATGAAAATATTTAAAATAATTTTTTTTTAATGTACAAGTATTCTCTAAGGATCAATAAATGCACGTGTAAATTTTCGTCGAGACAACTCCAACGGTTTAAACGTTATTGCACATTAGAAATGACATAAAAAATCTCGCTCTAGACCAGACTACCGCCTTAAGTTTAGAGTTATTCGAAAGATAGCTTTGCGGGCTAATTGCACATCGGGAGGAATGAGAAAAAGACTTCAAAGAAGTCTCGAGACTAAAGGAAGTTAGGCATATGGGGCAGTTAATGTAAAAGAGGATAAGAGTAAATTCAATGATAAAACCATTCCACTCTACGAAAAATACCCCATAGTTAAGGGATGTTTTATATGATATACGAGGTCTGTTCAAAAAGGATCGCGAATTTTTAATTGCCGCGGGCTACGTATATTCTACTTTCGATTTTTTTGTGGCGTTAGGTTGGTAATCATTAGGGTGGTTCTTAATTTGGTGATGTTGGAAATTCTTTGGTATTGTTCCTTGAAAGTAATCAACATATCCAGAAAAAAAATTGGGCGTAAGCGGAACTTTGTCCAATAATTCTAACCCACCCCACCGAGCTATCGAATTTTTATATGAAACAATGCATGCATTCAAAATTTTGTTAAGAAAATTGTTTATTATTTCAAAACTATTCATGATAAAAAATTTTTTTTATTGTGTTATTATAGAAAATGTAATGCTCTACAAAAAAGGTTTCTTGTAAAATTCTTGTGAATCTAATATTTATCCCGTTATTAGCAAAAAACTGTCATCATTTATTCCAAAAGTCCATCATTAAAGCCAAAACAGGAGTTTGACGTCGAAAAACTGCAATGTATTCTTCATATGCAATTAAAAATATGAAGAGATACGTAGTGCACTCAATAACAGTATGTGAACGATATTTAAATTTTCAATTTTATCAATTTTATTATCATTCATGATAAATTTTTCTTCTTTGATCGATAAGGACATTGATTTCTTTATCAGTTCCAAATCGATAGCTTTTTTCGAAAGATTTGAAATCAACTCCTCATTTTTTGATATCGATGTGAGCGAGTGGATTTCTAATAAAAATTATTTACAAGGCTTAAAAATAGTTAAAGGAATTAAAGTGGTTAACGATGTTGCAGAAAGAGGAGTGAAACTTATTACAGAGTACAATGATCGTCTCACTTATGATGAAGATCAGAAACAATTCATTGTACAAATAATTGAAGAATATAAAAAAAATATCCTGATATTAACAAAGCAACTTTGCTCTAATTGATGTAATTCATTATTGTAAGTTGATTTTTAAAATATATGACATCATTCATTATAATTCACAATAAAATTGATAAAATTGAAAATTTGAATATTGTTTACATTTCATTGTTGAGTGCGCTACGTATTTCTTCATAATCTTATATACATACGAAAAATAAATTGCAGCTATTCGACGTCAAACTCCTGTTTTGACCATAATGATCGACTTTTGGAATAAATGATGACAGTTTTTTGCTAATTACGTGATAAATATTAGATTCACGAGAATTTCACAAGATACCTTTTTTGTAGAGCATTATATTTCCTGCAAAAATGTTAGATTTAATTCTTTTATCATAAATAGTTTTGAAATAATAAACAATTTTCTTGACAAAATTTTGAATGCATGCATTTTTTCATATAAAAATTCGACAGCTCGGTGGGGTGGGTTAGAATTAATGGACAAAGTTCCGCTTGCGGCCAATTTTTTTTCTAAATATGTTGATTACTTTTGAGGAACAATACCAAAGAATTTCCAACATCACCAAATTAAGAACCACCCTAGTACTCATGTCCCTCACTTATGCTGAAAAAATCGGTCATTTTGAATATTTAGTTAATTGTTGACAGCTGTTTTGCTTAGACGTGTTTTGGCTTGTCTTCGATTTTTGCCTATTCCAAAAAAGCAGCTTCCATCGCGATGCTTGAGCTTTGGTTTCCACGTTATAACCATAAACCCACGATTCGTCACCAGTTATGACCGTCTGGAGCAAATTTGGGTCGTCGCGGACCGAGTCCAACAGCTCCTTAGCAATGTTAACGCGACACAGTTTTTGTTCGAAATTGAGCAATTTTGGCACGAATTTCGCGGCGATTCGTCTCACGCCCAAATCATTGGTAAAAATCGAATAGCACGAGCTAATCGATATGTTTAGTTCCTCAGCAACTTCTCTGACGGTGATTCGACGATTGGCCAATATTATTTTCTTCACTTCATCAATGTTTTCGTCTGTTGTTGATGTGCTCGGGCGTCCGGAACGCATTTCGTTGTTCGCATCTTCTCGGCCCTCTGAGAACATTTTGTACCACCGATAAACGTTGCTTTGGGCTAAGGTAGCTTCGCCATATGCCACAGTCAACATTCGGAATGCGTCCGCGCACTTAATTTTGTTTTTCACACAAAATTTCATACAGATTCTTTGATCCATTTTTTTGGAATAGGCAAAAATCGAAGACAAGCCAAAACACGTCTGACCAAAACAGCTGTCAACAATTAACTAAAAATTCAAAATAACCGATTTTTTCAGCATAAGTGAGGGACATGAGCACCAACCTAATGCCACAAAAAATCGAAAATCGAATATACGTAGCCCGAGGAAATTCAAAATTCGCGATACATTTGAACAGGGTTGAGAGAATTAGGGTTAGAGAACGCCTATCTAGAAATTACATCCTTTTACTCGTACAGATGTAAAAAGCTTCCTACAACTATAGTTCCTAAATTCTCCCATAATGGGAGGCTAAAGGTCAGCATAACCTCAAACAATTTCTAACTAATTTTTGTTGGAAACGACTTATCCAATGAAGCCGTAGCTCAGAACAGTATGTTAGGAAGTTTTTCTCCGTCTCCCTTGCACTTACAAGCGTGAAAAGGCGGAAGGAAGGAGCTGAAACCTCCCCTTAATACCAAGTAATTATCACGAAATTATCGTGATTGTCAGTTTATCGAATGTTTTTTTTTTTTCCCTTAACGTGTATATTTTACTCATATCTTAGAGGTAAATCGACGAAGGATAAATATTCACCATTGCAATCTAATAGTCAATAATTTCAATAATCCTTGTATTCGAGTCATCTATTTTATTTTTCGTTCGATTTTTTTTTTTTTTTTTTACTGAACGCTATCCAAAAACCGCTCCGCTTAAGATGGAATGGCCGATATGTATGTAAGGTGAGGGTAAAGAGGAGACGCTACGTCACTGCCCTATGGAGTAAGAGAGAAAGAGGGATGGAACGACGAAGGGGTTGAAAAGAGAGCTCTCGGTATCTGGGGTTCAGGTGGCGTTGCGACCAATATCGTAAATCCAGATCGAATTCGAGATGGAGAGGACATGCTTCTCTTTCTACATTCGAGCTCTTTTCATGCGTCTATCGCACTCTTTCGCGAAGAGGTACTCGCGGATTCGCATTGAACGTCACGTTTATTTTTTTCTCTTACCCACCGATACTCTCTTTTTCACGGTTACGGGGAGGCGCACCGCCGCCGCCGACGACGCAAAAGTATATAGACTCCCGCATCACATCTGTGCGGAGCAATATCTTGGACCCCTCGCGCGCGAGCAAAGAAAGCACGAGCGGATCACGTGCCACAGAGGGGCTATGGCTCTTCCGCGATTTCGCGAGTTTACGGGGTATATAAGGGAAAAAGGAGCGACGCAAAAACCTCTCGCTCTCTCTTTCTCTTTCCCTCTTTGTACATACATATATTATACGTAATCGTGTGTATGTGTGTGTATACATATATATATATATATATATATATATATATATATATATATATATATATATATATATAGGTTTATCCGTAAAGATATTTTACGAATATTCCGAACATGTACGATTATATTCTCAGCGCGTTTATGCGATTTGAAATTTTACTTCGTGCGAGAAACGGCGAGAGAAACGGTAGAATGGCACGACGAGTGTGGCAACGGAGCGAGAAAACGTAGTCTTCTATACTGATACATGAATATACAGGTTATATATATACTTATTTACGATAAACGCCGCCGCATTTCGTCCGAGACCGCATATATATCGAACGATAAAAATAAAGAATTCTTCGTTTCAAATATACATCTATTTATTCTTCTGTATGGAAAATTGTTCGGGTATCTATTTGTTTTTTTTTTCTTATAATATGAACAAAATTTTTATTTGAATTATAATAAATTCGATTTATGATGGAATAAAAAAAAAATTCCCCGATTGATACCCGCACTTTCTTATCGATTGGACGTTTAATTTCGCATTGATGAAATGCAATTTCTCTTTAAACCGAAGTTCGCCCGCTCAGAAATATATATATATGTACGAGGTCTGTTCAAAAAGTATTGCGAATTTTGAATTTCCGCGGGCTACGTATATTCGATTTTCGATTTTTTTGTGGCGTTAGCTTGGTACTCATGTCCCTCACTTATACTGAAAAAATCGGCCATTTTGAATGTTTAGTTAATTGTTGACAGCTGTTTTGGTTAGACGTGTGTTGGCTTGTCTTCGATTTTTGCCCATTCCAAAAAAGCAGCTTCCATTGCGACGATTGAGCTTTGGTTTCCACGTCGTAACCATAAACCCATGATTCGTTACCAGTTCGTGACCCTCTGGAGCAAATTTGGGTCGTCGCGGACCGAGTCCAACAGCTCCTTAGCAATGTTAACGCGACACTGTTTTTGTTCGAAATTGAGCAATTTTGGGACGAATTTCGCGGCGACCCGTCTCATGCCCAAATCATTGGGCATGTTCCTCAGCAACTTCTCTAACGGTGATTCGACGATTGGCCAATATTATTTTCTTGACTTCATCAATGTTTTCGTCTGTTGGTGATGTGCTCGGGCGTCCGGAACGCATTTCGTTGTTCGCATCTTCTCGGCCCTCTGAGAACATTTTGTACCACCGATAAACGTTGCTTTGGCCCAAGGTAGCTTCACCATATGCCACAGTGAACATTCGGAATGCGTCCGCGCACTTAATTTTGTTTTTCACACAAAATTTCATACAGATTCTTTGATCCATTTTTCGGAATAGGCAAAAATCGAAGACAAGCCAAAACACGTCTAACCAAAACAGCTGTCAACAATTAACTAAACATTCAAAATGGCCGATTTTTTCAGCATAATTGAGGGACATGAGTACCAACCTAACGCCACAAAAAAAAATCGAAAATCGAATATACGTAGCCCGCGGAAATTCAAAATTCACGATACTTTTTGAACAGACCTTGTATATACGGAATGAGATAATCGGGCGTTTGAATGACGCAGCGTTATTTATAAGTCGATGATAAGAAGATATAATATGGAATGACTCGCTGTCGTACACGTAGATATAACGGTAACAATATAAATATACCTATTATACAGCACTATAGATCGTTCGGGAACACCAGTTATTTTTCAATTCGTTTCTCCTGTATTTCGTTTTCTGTTTTTTCCCCAATGCATTTTATGTATATAGTCATATTTAACGCGTGTATATATATCGCATGTGGCCTGCGGCGAAATATCCTGCCTGGACACTTTTTGTTTTTCTGCACTTCCCTTCCCGAAATGCCCAAACGACATGACGTTACGCAATTACGTGTTATGAGCAAAAAAAGCGCACACACACACAACGCAAAAAACGATCGACTCGCGTACACCATCAAAAACTCGTTTATTCAGTTATCCAAATTTATAGATATGTATAGGATCTATAGTTTAGTATAGTAAACACGTGCCTCCGCGGGCTAGATCGATTTTTCATACATTTCTATAGCGGCGTTCGATCGACCGGTGATCTCGCAATATAATCCCAACGACGAGAACAGGTCATCGTTTTTGCGAAACGCGGAATCGGGAAAGGAAAAAAAAAAAAAAAACTGAATATTACGAGTGAAAGAGAGGACCAGCGTTTATTTACGATAATAACGTTCGTAGCAAAAATTCACCGTGCAACATCTCGATATATATATTTATATGAGTCATTCCACTTCAACTCGATGCACGATTTTTTAATATTATTTATACAACTGCACTGCGAGTTCAGTTGCTTTCAAATGTTTTTCACTAAACGCTACGTAATGATAATTTTATCAAATATGTTTTAAATGAAACAAAAAGGTTGTTCAAATAAAAAACTCTGCATTCATTTTTTTGCAAACCTTCTTCGAAAATATATACTAAAAAATAGTAACGAACGCTTAATCACTCTTAGATATCACGTGAAACACTTCGATAAACTGAGTGCTGCAAAGTTGAAAAAAAGTGAGCCGTCATGGGACGCCTGGTAGATGTGAAACATCCAACATCTTGAGAATACCGTGTGGGATATGTGGCGTGGAGAATTAAAAAAAAACAACAAGAGAAGTAGCTTTTGATTTTCTTCTATAATATTTATTTGCTTGCTTCATCTATTACTTCGGTTATAGTAGCAGTCGTTGCTGCGTTTGGTTCGATGAAATTAACAATCGGTCGATGATAGCTGAAGTATAAAACATGTGATTGTTCATGATCAATTGAAATTCATTTTGGAGAAAATGTATGAGTGGCAATGATTCAGCTTGTGCAAAATTTCCATTGAAATCCCCTACTAAAATTAATGGAAGTTTATGTAAATTTGCTCCTAATAACATTGAACCAGCTGGACTATATTTGAGTCGTTCTTTGTGTAAAAATCGTATGATATTGTGAATTTTTTGGTTTGAGGAAATATATACAACGACCATGACCAATTCACTTCCATCGTCCATAACAATTTGTGCCGCACATAAATCGCAAATATCGTCTTGACCAAAACCAAGTCCCCTTACATTTCTCAACCTAACGATTATGCGAGATATAATAACATCCAATGAATCTCTATTTTGTTAAGTAGCTGCACCATCAGCTCTAACATTATTGCGTTCGAAGTGAACAATATAATGAACATTGGGGATGTCGAGGTTTTCTTCATTACCAAGCCATGTTTCACTGAATAATAAGAAATTACTATTGTTAACGATCGAATCTTGTAGATCTGGGACATGTTTTCTGAGACTTTGACAACTCAACGTGAATAATGACAATCCCTTTCTTGATGTTATGAAATTTGATACTAATCCTTGGAGTATCTCGAGTCTATTAAGCGATAATCTTTTAAATTCTTCTTGCAACGTTACAACTGATGGATCAATTCGTCTATCGTGCTAGAATTTTAGATCAATATTACGTGTATACGAGGGGGGACCCAAAAAAAACGGGAATTGCGCTGCGGCGGGGAGGGAGAGTGGGGGAACCCATTGCTCGACCAGGTGTCCGTTGGGGACACGTCTCCTGAGTTAGTGTGGGAAGTTCTGTCGCCGTGAATGCATCGGTTCGCCCGTGGGAATTTTTGTAGTGGAACAACTTTTTCCATTTTGGCGAAAACGTGATGGCCGATTGTCGAGAGCAACGCGCGGCTGTGAAATTTTGTTTCTTGTTGGGGAAATCGGCCGCGGAAACTACTACAATGCTTCAGACTGCTTACGGAGATGCTGCCCTAAGTAAAACTAGAGTCTACGAGTGGTTTTCTCGTTTTAAAAATGGAGAAATGTCAATTGAAGACCAACCCCGTTCAGGACGCCCCTCAACGTGAAGAAGTGACGAAAATGTCGACAAAATCAATGCTCTCATTCATGCAGACCGTCGCCGAACCATTGATCAACTCTGTGAGATGTCTGGGATATCATGGAGTTCAACTCAGAGGATTTTATCCAAAGATTTGCACATGAGCAGAGTTGCAGCCAAATTTGTCCCTCGCCTTCTCACAGATGAGCAAAGGGAGCGTCGACTTCAGGCATGTTTTGAACTTCAAAATCAATTCGAAGAGGACCCTGAACTTTTTTCCAAGGTGATTACTGGTGATGAATCGTGGTGCTATGGATATGACCCCGAAACAAAGCAGCAATCAAGCGTTTTGCCACTGTGGAGGAGGTAAAACAAAAAACGCTGGAAGGCCTAAAGAACATCCCGGTAAGTGAATTTAAAAAATGTTTTGAACATTGGAAGGATCGTTTACAGAGGTACGTTGTGGTCAAAGGAGAATACTTTGAAGGTGATCAAAATTTTTTGTAAAAATATTTAAATATAAAGAAATTATGACGAAATTCCCGTTTTTATTTGGGTCGCCCGTCGTATATGTATAAGCCTTCAATACTTGTTACTCGCGATAGGGCTACATATAATAATTGTACAGAATGAGTTTTCTTATATTCATAAACAATTTCGCTGTAAGTCCCCCCTTGAGATGATGACTTATGGATAGCACATCCAGGGGTGTCATTCTGTACTTGACGCAACGAAGCGACGCAACTCGACAGCGAATTGCAAGCAAGATTCCAGCGGAAAGGCGCGACTCTCATAGGCTATTTCGGTTTTGCATCAGACGCTATGATATTGCACCCGGTACAGAATCGCCCCTCGGGTATCAATGGAAAATGAACTTCTCTACCGCACAGATGTCTATTCTATACTATGTATAGTATAGACATCTGTGATCTATCTACAACTATCGATCTCGTTAGCGAGCGATAGCCTATGAGAGTCGCGCCTTTTCGCTGGAATCTTCCTTGCAATTGGCTGTTGCTCGCTAGCGCCAGACGCTATGATATTGAATCTGGTTCAGAATCGCCTCTCTGCATGCGCAATCAACCCGTGCGCAGACTTGAATGGAAGGGAGCATCACCACGACGTGCCATCGACGTTCCCTATCGACCGATCTACTCCCAACGCGCCTAAAGATGTTTCACATCAAAAATAATATGAAAAATCATGAACGGAATTCCAGAAGTGGATCAATTGTCGAATCAGTTGGCATGGAAAAAGCCTTATATATAAGTTTACTACATTTTTTTATTGCCAATATAGTTTACAATTATGGATGTAACACACGGAGAAGCACAGAGAGTCAGAGAGTGCGCGAGAGAAAGTGGCTAACCGATAACGGATCGAAATTTAATCGACACCAGTGCTCTCCAAATTGGACGGCCTCCGCGCGACAGCGCAGCGTTGCTAGTGCATTCGTATACTCGTACATTTGGCTTGTGCTATACATATGTTCACTCAGCTGCTTTCTCGTGCACACTTTTCCATTGTCCTCGTCTCGTTGTTATCATCGAGTCTATATACATTCGATATATTTCATATCTACATATATATATACATACAATATATTCGATATTTAAACTCGTAGATTGTGACGTTACGATAGGAGATGTGAGAACGTTTAATCGATACTACATATGCGTGCCAAAAAGCTTGGGAATTCACGGTGGCGTCAATGAACATTCAAAAATTGTTTCGATTCATTGACAATGACCCCGAAGAGGGGGAGAACCTTGTTTCTAACTTTTTTCGTTGGTGACTTGAAATTAACGAAAAAGAACAATTACAATGGCTGGAGATTTGGCGTTAGGGCCATTATTACGTGTGCTTCCAATCATTAAGATACAATTTTTTTGAACTAGTACATTTTGAAGTGAAACTTCTTTTGGGGAAGTGTAATTCGTGGAACGGCATTCGCGACACGAAAAAGCGCAATTCGTGGAACGACATTCGCGACACGAAAAAGCGCAACGGTCAATAGTAGATGTGGGGGAATATATTTCATACCGTATATACAATACGATATAAACCCTCCCCATTCTTACCGACCACAGAGAGTGAGTATAAAACGTTACACATTCTCGTGTCGTAGCCGGTTGTGCCCGTTGTTGCCCCCTCTTCTCTCCGTTGAGAGTGGTGGGTAAGGCCAGCGCGTTACTCACTTTCGAGTCGTATAAAGTGCAGCTCTATGAAGTGTATTATTATATATTATTATATAGTATATGCTTCGCTCACTCTTCTCAAACATTTGAAGTTATTAATATAAATTTAATCAAATTTAAATAGACTATTAAAATTTGTTTTAATTTTGATAATAAAAAATCATTCATATTATATTTAAATAAATTCCAATAAACTATTGAAATTCATTTTAATTTCATCAGCAGTTAAAGAAGTTTCACTTCTAACGTGCGTGGCGGCAACGCACCTCTCTTTTTTTAATTTAAAATAGTTTTTAATAATTTTAGAGAGGGCCATTTTGGCCCGATCTCCTCTACAGCATTGATGTATCTGTCAAACGGTTCAATAAAATATTACGAAATTTGCACAAAATATATCCTTATATAGGGTGTCAATATCTTTGAGACTTTGTCCGATTTCGTTGAAAATATAAATAAAAAATACTACGCTTCGAAAGTTGACATAAACATAACGTCGCATGCATGGTACGTGCGTAAAAAAATAAATCCTAGATCGATAACGGAAAGGGAGTTTCTGTCGGATCATCCTTCCGGACTTTTGACGAAACACACGGCAATTAAGTCAAAACACGCCTACGCAAAGACTTTTTGCGCACACTCGAATATTAGAATATAGACAAACTCGCGGAATGTTCGTTCCGTCTCCTCTGTGCCATTCGTTCATCTCAGCATTTCCCTCTCTCGTTTCCAAAAATAAATATACAATCCGTAAAAGAGTGCGTTACCTCTCTCGCTCTCTCTCTCTCCGCCCATCGGGAGCCCTGAAGCGATAACTCTCGACTTCGAAACGAGACACTCTCGCACACATATCATGCGCCCCCACAGAGACTGAAGTACCTTATAACGGAAATCCAACAAAAGAAGAATAAGAAGAAGAAGAAGAAGAAGAAGAATAAAGAGAAGAAGAAGAAGAAGAAGAAGAACCATAGTGGCAGAGAAAAAAGTTTCAGTCCAAAACAAAAGCGGAAGTGGAAAGAAGAAGAGAGCGAATGGTACATTACTGTCTCTGAGCTTTATGTGTGGGTTCGTGTATGTCCGAATGGCCCTCGCGGTCGAACGTCACGCCAATTTTTCCACCGAAGAGTCCAATTTGCCGTTTACCGAGTTATGCCCCTTAACTTACGTGAGCTCTAGTCAACACACATCAGAAGTTCTCTCCTAGGGGCTACTTTTTCTCTCGTTTTATTTCTTCCCCCCCTCGGATCAGAAATGAACGATACTCTCTCCGTGTATTTCACGAAGAATGATATATACATATAAAACGAGATACTTACCGTTTGCAATGGAAATAAATAATCGAAATATATATTTGGTGCATTCTGTACTAACTCGAGGCACATCCGATCTTGACCCTCGCAAATTGTATTCATCATTTTTTTTGACACCGTCGCAACAACTCTAAAAAGTATACGAGCGATGTAAAAAATTACCAAGCGTTGTTCAATCACGAATTTCGTAAAAATAGTAACATAATTTTTTTAACTAATATACTTTCGTTTAGAGATATTCTGGATAAAAATACTATGCTGTATTAATTTATTCCCAATGATCAGGACAATAATCAGGAAAATAAATGAATCAGGATAAATTGATTTAAAAGTGAAATTCCCCACATATATTTGTATAATACCAGGATTTTCGTTTTTTCCCCATACTCGATAAAAATTACGGTTTTACGGTTGAGATGGGAGTGCCTATATCGGTATGATTACCTGTACTCGGGAAGACAGTTGATTTCGCGATAGAACGCCATCGCACTAAAAACTCTGCTGTTTCTACCGGTGCATTGGAAGTTTCGAAAGCATTGCCGTAAGTGTACCGGGAGTGAGGGGAGTTGGTAGGAATACCTAGATGACCCGACCTTCCGGAGTTTCGCGTACAATCCCCGATTCAACCCCCTTCCGTTCTTCCATCCGGTGCACGGTTCGCGGTAGGAAGTTTGCTGGGAAGACCGTGAGTGAAAGAGAACTGATGACGGGAGAGAGAAAGAAAATGAGTAAAGTAAGAGAGAGAGAACGGTGAAAAACAAAAAAAAACCGTGGGGTTGTAAAGCGCGACGGTAGTATAGGGTAAGGGTACGAGACGCGAGCTCTCTTCGTCCGGGAAATTGTTTTCGGTCAAACGGAGCATTTATAAGCCGTAAAAGACCGGCATCGCGTTCGGGCACCGAACGATCTATTAAACTTTTACGAGGCTTCCCTCGGAAAGCTTCTACCATCGGTGTCGTATATATGTATAGAAGTATGGCTCGATGTTTCGCTTCGCACTGGTGCACACTGGTACAAGAGCCATTCCGATGGCGCGCTACTATCGGTTACTATACGGTAGTGCAGATCTTCATGCTTCGATCCTTCTGTGTTGAACCTCACGTTTTCGCTCCATTCTCGACCAGCACCTTTGATATTAATTCATACTTTCTACGAAATTTTCTTATTCAATCATTACGATCGATTCCCACAATTTTGCACCTTCGTGTGCATCCCAACGTATTCTTAATTACGACTTTTTGGTTCCAACACATGCGTTTATTATCCGAAATATCCTCTCTTTCTCTTCTCTTCTGTGTCCTCTCGAATTATTTTATAACAGAGTGTTTAATATTATTATTTTTCACTCTTACGAAATTCGCACCCTTTGTCTGAGATGTGTCGATTAAGATGGGGTAGGAACTTCACGATAAAAGGTTAGAAGAAATGTGTTTTCCTTTCTTTTTCGAGAAACAAAAATCGTATGGAAAATTTCAACCGTGAGATTGTTCGAAATGCTTCTGTGCTCATGTAAAGAAATATTCTGATCGCTAGACAGGGTGTCCCAATAACTATTAGCACCTTAGATATCTTCGAAACTATAAGGTTCACAGAAATATTTGCTGAATCAAAATTGCACAGTACGAAGGGGGCCATCCAATGATACCAAAGTACTCACCCCCACGCCCAACCCCTGGGCTGGGAGTGGGGCAACTTTGTAATCTTAAATGGGAACCCCCATTTTTTATTGTAGATTCGGATGCAACATTTACAAATCATGGGATCGTTAATTTGCATAACATGCATTTATGAGCAACGGAAAATCCACATTGGCTGCGGCAGGTTGAACACCAGAGACAATGGTCTGGTTAATCTGGAAAATTATTCGTCCTTTTTTTATCAATGGAAATTTGAATGGAAACATCTACAGTAATTTTATCAAAGATACATTGGGACTTTTGCTAGAAGAGCTGCCTTTACTTACACGATAATTCATGTGGTATCGTCATGACGGATGTCCAGCATATTATTCATTGATTGCACGAAGGTAACTCGACGCAAAATTTCGAAATCGTTGGATTGGACGCGGCGGTCCAATATTGTGGCCAGCTCGTTCCCCAGACCTAACACCTTTAGACTTCTTTTTGAACACTTACTATAAACGTAGTAATTTTATTTATTAAGTATTATCGCCTTTCTGTACTTTCGGGGATTTTTTGCGATTACAGCGCCATCTATCACGAATCGAAAAAAAAATGTCCAACAAAAATTAAGTTTTTTTTTCATGGGGAATCCGAATCTTTAATAAAAAATGGGGATTCCCATTTAAGACTTCAAAGTTGCCCCACCCCCTGCCAAGGGGGTGGGGGTGGGGGTGAGTACTTTGGTATCATTGGATGGCCCCCTTCGTACTGTTCAATTCTGATTCAGCAAATATTTCTGTGAACCTTATAGTTTCGAAGATATCTAAGGTGGTAATAGTTATTGGGACACCCTGTATAAATATTGTAAGAGAAGTTCCATTGTTTTTACATATTTGTTTGGATTTGTTGGGAATTTCGGAAAATAAAATGAATCGACTGTGATTGTTTTTTCAGATTCGGATTTGAATATTTATTTGTACGATCGCAGAAACTTATTCAACAAACGATCGCTTGCAACTTTCGATACGATGTTTTGTTTCACAAAGTTAAAAGGGATCGCGGAGTTCCTCGTTAATTTCATACTGTCCATGTTATTCTAACTATATGGTGAACATTGTGATAAGAAATTTGATATCGAACGTGTGTTATCTCTCGTCATATTTGTCGCGCCCACGTCAGTGAGGAAAGTTTACTCGCTGCAATTTCGGAGAAATAATTTGCCGTTCCAACGTATCGAGAGGCATAAAGAGCATTTAATAGACGACGATATCATCTGATATCATCTGAAGATACCTAAGACACAGAGGCATACGTATCGATATGTATTTATGATGATATTAATAATGTGGGATAATAAAAAAATCATTTTCAATAATCGATGTGATCAAATGATATTTCAGTTCGACTGCCAATATACCGGGAAATTATGAGTATAATATTTTTTTTGCATACACATTCTCCCTTGATGTGTTTCCGTTTGGACTGGCTCCCGATACGATATCGCGATAACTGAGAAAATGATGAGAGGGAGAGAGAGTGGGGAGAAGATGAGCCAAGATCGGTCTTATCTCAACCGCTGTTTTTGGCTGCGATCACTGACTCACTGAATCCTATATTCGGTACTACGTTACATATCATACAATTGGGCATGATCGAATGAATTTCATGTCGAGATAAGATAATGTTTTAATAAGTGACATTCGATAATATAATATTTTCGTGACCCCATTTTTTAATTCTTAATCTCTAAGAAATATCAATAACAAGATTCAAACAAGGCCAAGGCTCCGGACAATTTTTGGCACGTAATGATAATGTGTCCCGGAAAAAAAACTACAAATACAAAATAATGAAATTTGATGATACATTCGATATAATTCTTCAATTGTGTGTCGTTCTAAAAAAAAATATGATTTTCTTTGAAAAACTAATAATTATTTAAAATTATTCTCAATTATTCGAAAGAAATCATAATTATTTCACAAAAATTATTAACGATCATTTAATCATCGTCATGATGAATGTCTTTTTTTTCGAATTCCACTTCCATTTCTGGGTTGAAGCTAATGTATTTTTCGTTTCTCTGGTATACATGAAGAACTATGAAGTCCCACATGGCGCAAAACTGTACGGTATAATTGTAAATTGTAACATGGCGAAATGTTACGGGAGACGGTGAGTAAAAATGGACTAGTTTTCGCTCTTGGCAGCGGAATTCCACAACAGGGCCAGGTAAAATATTTCACAGTCAGAAACCATCTCTGCCTCTCTTTCTCTTCCCGGTACTCCCAACCCTTTCGTACTCTCTGTGCCGAGGAAAGCTGGAGATCTCGAACTCGACCGCGAGGGCTTCTGTGTTTCGGCGCGGTTGGAGAAAGCTTGCTTCCTCATCGTCGTCGTCGTCATGGAGAGTAAGCGAGATGGACAAAGCAAGCGATGAGAACGCAGACGAAAGAGAAGACAGCATAGAGAATGAGAGAAAGAGAGAGAGAGAGAGAGAGAGAGAGAGAGAGAGAAAGAAAGGGAGAGACAGTAAGCGAGATCCGACCGTCCAACTCTCCCTGAGCGCGTAATGAACTTGTGAATATTTAGTGGGGTAATTGCCCACCACCGGCGGAGCGTGAGCGGTGGTCCAGGGTAACCACGACTGGTGGTGCTTGGCTCTCAGCGACGCACCAACCCCCTCTATATACGGGGTGCTCGCGAAATCCAAATGCAAAGCCAATATCGAGCGGAGCCACCTGTGCTCTTCGGTCATAGTAACATTGGGATCTTTCCCAATGGTAGAGAAATACACAGCCACGCGCATAGTTATATAGATGTGAATTTATTCCGGGAGCTGTTCCTCTCCTCTCTAAATTCTAACTCTCTCGCTTAGGGTGTGGAGAAACCTACTGTGTCTCCGATACAGCCTCTCTCTTCTCCTCTCCACTCTTCTCCACTCATCCTCTCTCTCTCTCTCTCTCTCGCTCTCTGTGTTGTAACAGCACTCCTGCACAGCGTAAATCCAGCAACAGCGGGGACAAAACGTGCCCAGCCTCCAGTACCCCATCGATAATTCGATTTCGCCCTAAGCGATATAGCGTGAGAAGGCCGCGAGGGTATTAGGTATAGCAAAGGTATACAAAACGTTGTTGGATTTACGCCAGAATTGGTTGTAAAACGAATGAAAGAGTATATATTCGAAAGCATTTTTATAACAGAAAGATTGTCAATAATTATTCATCGAATATAACGAATAATAAATAATATAAGATCTCTTATTACTTTATTGTTGTTTAAAAAATATATAATATTTTATTTACGCTATAAAAAATTACATTCATGAACATTTTTAATCAATAATGGACCATTACCGTTTGAATGATTACTCGAAATAAATTATTAATGATTAAATGACTAGTTCAATAGTTAAAATTTTTTATATTTGAAATCACTTTTAGCCTTCATTAATTAAAGAACAATTCAACCACTAATTAATTCATAATTTCATATCCAATAACTTCGACAACAAAATAAACATAATGTTAAATTTTCACATTATTCTCAATTATATTTGAGTATCATAATATTGTATTTTACAGAAAATCATTATGAAGAATTATTTTTTTCCAACTTCAAACATTTTACGGTAAGAGTTACATGTCCCCATAGGGTTTCATTTCGTGCGCGTACTTTATTTTTTTATCCCAAAGCGTATCACTCATTCTCGCGATCGTGCGTACGCGCGTTTACGTAATATTTCTTAGTCGTCCTGAGAACAATGTGCAGGATTTTTTTTCTCTACTGTATATACTTTAAAAGAGAAAAGCCACATCAACGAACAGGAAAAAAGGGCTATCGCGTTAGGTGGAAAGAGGGTTGAGAAGCTTAAGTGGAAGGAAAAGAAAAAGGGTGTCGCGATCGACAAAGGGGGTTGTGGCGATGGCCGAGACTAATGCAAAGTCCCGTTAACCCGGTGGAAAGATGGTCGGTATACATTTTTCCCTTTAATATGTTTATATACATATGGCACCTGCGTTCAAAAGCTCTTTCACTCTCTCTCTCTCTCTCTCTCTTTGGGGTTTGTGCTTATAATACCACACGAGAGAGTGATTAAAACCGATAATACCGCGGGCGTGTATAAAAATTACCAAGCGGGTAATGAATGGGCGTGCTACCTAGGAGACATGCAACAAAACTGTAATCGGCATATGTATATGCACTAAGCGTAAGCTTGTCGAATGTTCTCTCTCTTTCTTTCATGATGCTTTTACTAGGGGCAGGTGTGTTTTAATACTTATAAACGATTGTCAGCGAACAAAAGGTCTTAACACGAGTAATTTCTCGTGAAAATCGATGTGAGTTAGGCCCTTTTGTTTGCTAGCAATCGATGTATATATGAAGTAGGTAAAATTCGTGCTGTAGAGTCAATGTGAACAGTAGAGCAGAAGAAAAGAGAGAGAGAGAGAGAGAGAAAGAGAGAGGGGCAACACCGTCGACTTCAAGTTCTTTGCACGCCATCAGAGCGTTTTATAATCGTCGTGGCGAGCTTGTTCCCTCGTCCACTTTCTCTTCGTCTATCGCTCTCTCTCTCTCTTCTGTTCTCTATCAGCCTCTCAACCCTTGCGGAAAAATGTCCAGCTATTAATTTTCTCCTCGGCCAGCAACCGCCCTGCAACGAATGCCCGAACCTCGAGAAACATCGCACAACCAACTCTCCCTCTGCATATAAAAGAAAATATATATGTATGTAGTTATATTTTTAACCTCGTTGAATCGTCCGCATGTATACACAATGGGTTGGTTAAAAAATGCATTTTTTTTTTAAATTACTGTCCTCGTCAAGATACTTTACCATTATAAAATATAAAACTGTAATTAAAATAAGCATCCGTCGTGATTCGTCGATATGTGAAAAATTCTTAATATTCGATTTGATTCAATAAAATATTCTAAGTATCCGTTTACTTATCTATTAATTTATTCTTCGATGCTCAACGTAAGCTTGCAAAAAAAAGTGGCCATTTACAGTAAAATTTAATTCTGCCTCATCAAAACGAATTTATACGAATTTTTTGAAATATCGCTTAATCGTTTAAGCCGTCGATGAATCTAATTTTTGTTTTTCATCCAAAGAGTAATTGTAAGATAAGATGACAAATATAGATCAGTAAATTAGCACGCAACATTTTTTTTCAACGGATCTGCGGTTGAACATAGCTCACATCCACTCATAAATAAATACGCAAGTTAATGAGCAGTCAGATATATGAACTTTAAAATTCACAAAAATTACCATTGTCAAATTCTTCAAAATCGATGAGGCACTAGTAAATATTTTTAACAAGACCCGCACTTCGCGCGAATTATTTTTATGCCATACGGGAAAAAAATATTACCGAGCAATGCATATAAAAAAAGAAGTTTCTTTGAACCACACTTACGCAGAACTATTTATAGAATTTAGTGACTTGACGGTTATTTTTGCTAAGTGAAGCTGCTAATAGCTTCTAGTTATTTCTTCTATTTTCTAGTTCAACGAATGCACAAAATAAGAGGAACGATATTCAAATGTATATATATATATATATATACTAGGGGGGCTCTGCCTCCCTGCGCGCTTCGCGCGCCAACCCCCCCCCCCCCCCCGTTCCATCTCGCCACGGCCTACCCCCCATAGAGAGATAATAAAATTTCGGTTGGGGACTGAAAAAAAAAATAGTCGTACAAAAAAAATCGCCCTAATATATATGTATATATATATACTAGGGGGGCTCCGCCCCCCTGCGCGCTTCGCGCGCCGCCCCCCCTCCCCCGCCCCCGGCACCGCTCGATCCCCACACCCAGCCTACTCGATCCCGGTCGCTCTCCTCAACTCTTGCACAGCGGCGACGGCGGCGGCGGCGGCGGCGATATATTTATATAATATAGAGAGATATATATATATATATATTAGGGCGATTTTTTTTGTTCGACTATTTTTTTTTTCGGTCCCCACCCGAAATTTTGTTGGATATGTCGAAAAAGAAATTCCTTGAAAATTACAGCCCTTAATATTAATTCTAAGTACTTTCCCAAAGCGTGAGAAGATTTTCCATCTGAAATACACAAAAATCGAATATTTTTTTTTTTTTCAAATTTCTATAACTCAGCCGCATTTTATGCTGTCATATTGTTCTTGGTTTCGATTTACTCAGAATAAAACAATCTAAAAAAGTGCCTTTTGCGGTGAAAGTGTAAATTGTACTGGTGAGTTGGTACGGGTCACTGAAGTTGATTTTTACCCAAAATTCTCGTTTTTTGCTGTTATCTCCGAAACAATTAACTTTACGAAAAAAATTTAAATAAAAAATTTGTTGGAAATTTCATTTCCTTCAAAAGTCGTTCTATCGGCCCAATTACTTAGATTAATATTTCTTGAGATATTGAACTTTAACTTATGATTAGTATAAAATTTATAAAATATGAAATATTAAATAATAAAAAAAATGAAAAATAAAAAAAGTTTAATATCTTAAGAAATATTAATCTGAGCAATTGGGTCGATAGGACCTTTTTTATGGGAAATTAAATTTCCAACAAATTTTTCGTTTACATTTTTTTCGTAAAGTTAATTGTTTCGGGGATAACAGCAAAAAAACGAGAATTTTGGGTAAAAATCAACTTTAGTGACCCGTACCAACTCACCAGTACAATTTACACTTTCACCGCAAAAAGCACTTTTTTAGATTGTTTTATTCTGAGTAAATCGAAATCAGGAACAATATGATAGCATAAAATGCGGCTGAGTACTTGGAATTAATATTAAGGGCTGTAACTTTCAGGGAATTTCTTTTTCGACATATCCAACAAAATTTCGGGTGGGGACTGAAAAAAAAAATAGTCGAAAAAAAAATCGCCCTAATATATATATATATATATATATAGCAAATACCATTTCGTCTTTAGCAGAGAAAGACGTTGAGGGTATAGAGACTATTTTCCATTTATAATCTATCTCTGGCTGGTCGCTTGTACAGAAACTCGTGAGAACGAGGATTCATGGCCTTCCACCAATCGGTTTCCAATTTACTTGCAGAATGGTATTCCATTAACAAAAAAAAAATTTTAAGTTCGTCACTGAATGCTGTACCTGCAATTCTACGTTCGCTTCCTTTGGCAACAGCTCATCTATACATCGGTATATACTGGTATACGTGTTGTGGCGCTTCTTCGTGACAGAGATGTACAAGAAACGAATAAGAAAGAGATAGAAAGCGGGGAAAGTAAGACGAGAGCTAACGTTGTGAAGAAAAAAAACGTGACGAAGGATAAAAGTTGGATGAGGAATTTGAAAGCGAGAAGAAGAGAGAGAGACAGATGGAGGAGAGAGACAGCTCCCGAACGAAAAAGCTACAAGGCAGAAGAGCGAGTGACTGACTTGTAACGATAAGAAAGTCTCGATGCGTTTCTCACTTCTCCGCGCTTTCTCTTTCCATTCTGTGTATCGTTTTCCTCTTTGCCATTTATCCCGTACTTTTCTTCACCTTTATATTCACCTCCACCTCTTCGGAATCCTTATTCTCGTTCGTTGTCGTGCGTTTTTTGCGCTTCTACCTATTTCTCTCTCTCGTTCTCCACTTACATCGAGAATGCGACGTTAATCGGCGTCGAGCCGAAATACTTTAGTACACAGTCACTACTTTTACTACTACTACTGCATACCTTGTAACCGCATACAAGTTGGCGAGGTTGCGAGCGAAGCTTACGATGCGAATGAGAGAGACAGAGAGAGAGGGATGAAGTAGAAATGGCCAGAGAATACGTCCGAGCGAGACTACATCGGAGAACCGAGAGAGCGAGAGGCATTGAGCCTCGAACGAAATAGGAAATTTAAGTGTCGCTGCCTCTGATGAAATCTCTCTCTCTCTCTCTCTCTCTCTCTCTCTCTCTCTCTCTCTCTCTCTCTCTCTCTCTCTCTCTCTCTCTCTCTCTCTCTCTCTCCTCCTCCCATAGTAACATCCACGAGCTCCCCGTATCTCGCTCGTCTTCATTTTTCTTCTCTCTCTCAATCTCAACCCTCTCCTCGATTTCTTCTGCCTCTACTTTGCGAACGATACACGCCAATTCCTTGAGAATTCCCATACTCTTTTTCCTTTAAGCTCGAGCTTCACTATTTCTCCGATACACCTTATCCTCATATAAGCTATACACGTATAAGAGTATTGCATCATCGCTTTTCGAATCTACAGAATGATTCAGAAATCGAATATTTCATGTTATATATCATCCGTTTTATAAACGAGCCCATTTTTTTTATCCATTTAATTTGTTCTCTCCTTGTATGAGTTTATTTTCTTTGTTCCAACGTATACCCTTTCGGATTTTTACGTATGGCACTTTGCAATTCCATTTTTATCCATTCCCCCCCCCCCCCCCCCCCCCCCTACTCCCCATCAATTCCTACCCTATTTTAAAGTCTCTGCCGCGAATTCCTCGAAAAAGGATATCATTATATTTTTTAAAAGTTTCATTTGTATTTCGTATTTCAAAGCGACATTAAGAAAAATCCCAAAAGTTGAGGTTCAATTAATGTAAAATTTTTTTTTAAGGGTAGAAATCTCTGATTTCTTTAAATAGCTCAACCTTGTCGGTTATAAGGTTCGGTTAAGGAGGAAAATAGGGTTAGACGGTTCAAAAAATCGTTTTTTTTTTATTTCATAAATTGTTAGTGAAACTATTGAAGAATATGTTCCCAAAATTTTTAATGAAAATTCCGACTCGTTCTATTGTTATAAGCCATTAAATTCCATTTTTATCCATCACCCCCATTTTTCCCCATCAATTCCTACCCTATTTTAAAGTCTCTGCCGCGAATTCCTCGAAAAAGGATTTCATTATATTTTTTAAAAGTTTCATTTGTATTTGGTATTTCAAAGCGACATTAAGAAAAATCCCAAAAGTTGAGGTTCAATTAATGTAAAATTATTTTTCAAGGGTAGAAATCTCTGATTTCTTTAAATAGCTCAACCTTGTCGGTTATAAGGTTCGGTTAAGGAGGGAAATAGGGTTAGACGGTTCAAAAAATCGATTTTTTTTTATTTCATAAATTGTTAGGAAAACTATTGAAGAATATGTTCCCAAAATTTTAAATGAAAATTCCGACTCGTTCTATTGTTATAAGCCATTAAAGTGAGTAGCTCTCCTTCAGGCCCTGAGCGCGCCACGTGTATAACCGAGCGGTACTTTTTTTTCGAACGCGTTTTTCTGAAAACGACTTTTTTTTAACTTGCGTACACGCTAATTTGAAAAGTTTTCAACCAATCGTTTTGAAAATTGGCAGTTACTTTCTTCATAGTATTGCGCTCTATATGAACCTAAAATCGGAATATTATCATTATTTAAAAAAATTTTTTTTTGCAAATAAATTTGTAAAAAATGGCAAAAAATCATGCTTTTTTGTTTTGACCCCTGTAAAAAATTTAATTTTCTATTTTTTTGATAGCATTTAGGTTCATATAGAAGAGAGACATCTAATAAAAGTAAATTCCAACCTCGTTTGATTTCAGATGAAAATTGCGGCTTCCAGAATGTACGCAAAATGCTGAGTATGATTGTGACCTGCAATATGGGGTCGCTAACATCTTCGGTGTTTTTCAAGGAAATTCTTCAAAAATTTTATAGTATATACTTAAATATATGTATAAAATATCCTCAAAGTTTCAATAAATTATATTCATTTTCTATACTATAAAAAATTTCATGAAAATCATTGAGAAAACGCTGTCCTAACCCTATTTCCCCCCTTAAGTGTCTTCCATCTGTAAAAAGTGAGAAACTCATGAAAAATAGTCCCAACACTTAAAAAAAACGTTCAATTTCATAGTTTTCATTGAGCACGGCCCCAGCATTATTTTGTACGGTAAATGATAACCGAAGAAAAGATATCGATTGAATTAAAGAAATATTACGTTTTTATCGGGAATGTATTTTTCAATAATTACCAAAAACTCATAGCCGATTCCTTTTAAATGCTCATCTCGCAGATAATGGTGTCCTCGCGATAGATAATCGCACACCCCTGCTACCGACAACTATATGTCCATTGCCTATTGACCCGGCGATCAGATTGGAATAATAACGCGTCTGTATGGTGGGTTCGGAACGAGCTGTGCCCTCGTATATGTGAGTCAGAGATCGCGAAAGCCGAGTGGATATTCACGCTGACGACCTACGACCAATTGATTTCGTACAGTATCCAGTTGGTATATGTGTATACATCTATACATATATACTATATACGTGTATAAATAGTACACACATATAGATCGCACGGCACTCGTCTCGAGTACCGATGATGTCGAGAGTGGCGATCACTCACGCGAGAAACGCCAAAGTCCGATGGACAAGCACACAATCGTCGCAAAGTGAAGTCACACCGTTGGAGTAAATGTTGACCGATACTTGATAACCCAGTTCCGATCGTGAGAGAGAAAGAGCGAAATGGATATAAAGTAATTTCATTCAAGGCTGTTCGAGACTTTAATTACGTTCACAATTAATCGAACACTTATTCTAGGAATGTTTTTGTTTAATATCGATTGTTTTTTTATATCTCCAACCTTCTGATCCAATTTATTATACCGATTGCAAGAATGTTAATTTTCTTCAATTAATAATTAATTTGATTAATTATTTTCCGTCATATCATGGAATGAATATTATTGTTCTATTAAAAATAAAAAGTGTGAACGTAAGGGAAAAAAATTGAAGTCTCAAAGTAGTTATAGTTTCGCAACGCTATTTACAACCACGATAAAATTTACTTTTAATTGAAACATACCTACGCAATTGGACAAATTATTTTCTATGTAAAAACACGACCGTAATTTGTCTGTCATGAATTCTTTTATTTCATAACTAGAAACGATGAATTGTGGATTATAATACAGACGGACTTGGAAAATTATCTAAAACGGAAAGTATGGATAATGCGAGCAGTTTAAGTACGAAATAATACGAGGTTAGTCGGAAAGATCACGTTCAGTGAACTCTCGCTTGAGGAAATTCCACGAAAATTGCTTTAGATGTATTGTGTGTGTGTATGTGTGTGTGTGTGTGTGTACGAGGTCTGTTCAAAAAGTATCGCGAATTTTGAATTTCCGCGGGCTACGTATATTCGATTTTCGATTTTTTTTTGTGGCGATAGGTTGGTACTCATGTCCATCACTTATGCTGAAAAAATCGGCCATTTTGAATTTTTAGTTAATTGTTGACAGCTGTTTTGGTTACACGTGTTTTGGCTTGTCTTCGATTTTTGCCTATTCCAAAAAAGCAGCTTCCATTGCGATGATTGAGCTTTGGTTTTCACGTCATAACCATAAACCCATGATTCGTCACCAGTTATGACCCTCTGGAGCAAATTTGGGTCGTCGCGGACCGAGTCCAACAGCTCCTTAGCAATGTTAACGCGACACTGTTTTTGTTCGAAATTGAGCAATTTTGGCACGAATTTGGCGACAACCCGTCCCATGCCCAAATCATTGGTAAAAATCGAATAGCACGAGCCAATCGATACGTTTAGTTTCTCAGCAACTTCTCTAACGGTGATTCGACGATTGGCCAATATTATTTTCTTCACTTCATTAATGTTTTCGTCTGTTGTTGATGTGCTCGGGCGTCCGGAACGCATTTCGTTGTTCGCGTCTTCTCGGCCCTCTGAGAACATTTTGTACCACCGATAAACGTTGCTTTGGTCCAAGGTAGCTTCACTATATTCCACAGTCAACATTCGGAATGCGTCCGCGCACTTAATTTTGTTTTTCACACAAAATTTGATACAAATTCTTTCCATCCATTCCATTTCCAATCCATTTTTTGGAATAGGCAAAAATCGAAGACAAGCCAAAACACGTCTAACCAAAACAGCTGTCAACAATTAACTCAACATTCAAAATGGCCGATTTATTCAGCATAAGTGAGGGCCGTGAGTACCAACCTAACGCCACAAAAAAATCGAAAATCGACTATACGTAGCCCGCGGAAATTCGAAATTCGCGATACTTTTTGAACAGACCTCGTATGTGTGGCATTGCATTTCCGTTGAGGCTTCTAACAGCCTTCTAATATATATACATATAGATATATGTATGGGGCAACAACTCGATGAACTTCTACACAAATTCTGCTCTGAGATTTATGTCGTATTTTGATATTAGATATGCATCTCTGCAAATCATTCAATTATTCTCTAGATTTTTTTTGACCAGGCGCTATACGTCAATGATTTTTTTTTTTTTTTTTTTTTCAATAAAACAGCAAATGAGCCTCTATCGAAAAATCTCAAAAATTCCCAAAAGTCCTCTTTCACTTAGAAAAATGTTTCAGCTACACCCCGAACGATTTCGAGCTTCGATTTTTTTCCGATTTTACTTTCAGTAGCTTCAAATTTTCAATCAATATTTTCTATATTTCTTTGAGATTCTTCAATTTTGACTAAATTTATGTTTCGTCCGTAATATCTGTTTACAAAAATCATCATTAAAGCAGTCGTCTGCTCTAGAACGAGATTTTTGACGTCATTTCTAACGTGCAATAACGTTTAAACCGTTGGAGTTGTCTTGATGAAAATTTACACGTGCATTTATTGATCCTTAGAGAATACTTGTACATTAAAAAAAAATGATTTTAAATATTTTCATGTAGTTTTTTGCCTTGTTGCAACATGGTGCGCCGAAATCGGCGCCCACTCTGGACGATGTTGTATGCATCTGAAAAAAAAAAATATATATATTCTCAATCTCTATGAGTATTCTGAGCACTGATAGCAGAATTGAGTCGAACAATAATTTTGCCGACATTTTATAACTCGTCGAATACGAAAATGTATGAAATGTATGTATGAAATATCATTAATGAAAGTTCAACAGGCCGCCATTTTGTCAAAATTTTTTTTTAAGTACCAATTCTGCTACCAGTGCTCAGAATACTCATACAGATTGAGATATATATTTTTTTTTTTTTCAGATGCATACAACATCGTCCAGAATGGGCGTCGATTTCGGCGCACCATGTTGCAACAAGGCAAAAAACTACATGAAAATATTTAAAATATTTTTTTTTTTTTATGTACAAGTATTCTTTAAGGATCAATAAATGCACGTGTAAATTTTCATCAAGACAACTTCAACGGTTTAAACGTTATTGCACATTAGAAATGACGTCAAAAATCTCGCTCTAGACCAGACGACTGCCTTAAATAACCGGTGTTGCAAACAATTTCGAAAAAGAAATTCAATGCCCCTTGGAGTTGTGAAAATGGCATGAAAAATCATAGATGAAATGAGGAAAGGGTGAAAGTCAAATATCAAGTCGTTTTGACGTGGAATGCCATCTCGGTATAACACCTGGGCATATTCCTATATATATAGTTATCTATATATGTATATAATATATATACTATATTACGTTCCAGTGAGCGAGACAGAGAGTAAGACTTAACCGAGCACGACGATACCGCTCGAGGAGGCTGCCTGTTAAGCTGTTACGGTTAAATTGCACCAAGGAGGTAGATAGGTAGATAGCCGGAGAACGTGGACGAACTACAGGTATATATATATATATATGCTTACACATACACACACAAAAACACAAACGCACACACACACGTGAATAAATATATATTGGTATGTACAATGTAACATATAGGGATGGAGGTAGACGCCCCGGAAGGAAGAGACATATACGAGCTGTCAGGACACACACACACACACACACACACACACACACAAACGCGCGCGCGCACACACAGAAATACGCACATTGCCTTCAGGGCTGCGGAGAGATGGCCCTACGTATTTCTCGACGTATTTCCAGTCGTAAAGACGGGTTAACGTACGACTAACTTACGAGTAACATATACGGATTAACGTGCCACACACGATTCGTCTGCAGAGACAACATACACAATGGAACGTATCGCTCGGAGATGAGCAACATTGTGACAATAAATTCGGGACAATTACATGGCTTGATGAATAAATGTCGTTCGAAAATATTTTTTTTTTTTAAATACCCTCCTCCACGTCGAGATAATTTCGCCATATTAAAAAAAAAAGATCGTTGCACTAAGTACGAAAACAGTGAAAAAATATTGACTACTGGCTCTTTCGAAGTTTTAAGTCTCCGAAAAAAAAATTGCAACTTTCGAGAACGTGGAAGTGCAATTATCGGGTTTCTCACAAAAATGTACAAATGCGAGGCTATCGTTTCGAAAAAAAAAGTTGAGCACTCGGGAATAATGGTTAAAAAATTTATTGATAAGAGCACGGATTTGTGAGGATGTTTTTGAAATAAAAAGGATCGATCAATTTTGTAGCTTTTCGAAAATAATAAAAGGATAGTTCTCAGTGGAATAATCCTGTAAAAGATTTGGGGATATCTTTTCCGTTTGGTTACCTATACTGACGCACACTTTATCATTCCACTGCTTTTTTTTTAAATCATCGCAATATACATAAACGAGTATAACCAGTATTGTACATTGGAAATTATTACAAATTCTTATTCTACGTGGTATCGATTTACTATTTCCTCTAATCGGATTTTGCGAATGATAAAAAAAAATCGTCCTGCTCTCCGTTGAACTTCCGGTTCGATGGTAAAACCTTGAGGACATTTTCGAATCGAATAAACGATGGACTCGGAGAATGGAAACTCGAGAAAGAGAGACGCGGCCATGATCCTCGCGAGGAGACTCTCGCCGAGTACAAGTTCTCTTTTCAGAAATCGCGTGGGAGGGAAATAAAAAAAAGAAAGAGCGACGAAAAAACGCGAAACGAGAAAAGAGGAGAGTGAAATAGGAGAAATAAAAGAAGCGAGAACGAATGTCGAAGAAGTGAATGAACGCCGGAGTGTCAGGAGAGAAAGTGAGCGAGAATGGTAAGGATGGGATCGAGTAGAATGAAGGTTCTCTGGCGAAAGCGACTTCCGCGATAAAGGACTCTCTTTTCACTCGAATACAGTACTATAGATACCTAAATAAATATATATATATATATATATATATATATACACTCACATATATATACATATATAACACCATACGGTATGAACGTTCATGGAAGCTATGCCGCTCGACAGGATAATGGAAAAAGCTTATGCGTTCGAGAGTTTTAGGGGAAAGGAGAAAAGGCAGCAAGCAAAAAAAAAATCGGAGTACCGATATAAATGTGCGTGAGAGGGGGAGAAGAAAATCGGTGAATACGAATAAAGTATAATTGTTTATCCCTGCAAGCAGAACAACAATAATGTGTGTTTTAAACGCACAATTTGTATTTCGTACGTATTTATTTTTATTGACGATTAATCAACAATTCATTCAATAATTTGATACAACGAATAATTTGCACTGCATATTTTATTTATAGTTTTTTTTTTTGTCACGAAACAACTTCTAAAACTTAGTTAGGTAGAAAATTGTTTCCGTGTTTGCCAGCGGTGCAGTTTGCTGCCCAGGGCCAATCGCATACAGCTAGACGAGGATTGAAGTGAAGACCAGCGGGACACGGCATCAGAATCGGTGTGCCAGTGCCGCAAACGTAATAACTGTTGCAATCCTTGGGATTAGGCACCAAAAGCGCCCAATCTTCACCACCCGAGGATATATCACAGTCCACCGGTGGCAGGGTCGTCGGTGGCTTTTTCGTAGTTGTCAGTGCCTGAACCGTGACCACGGCGACGAGACAAACGAGAACGACGAAAGCTGGAAGAATAATCGCGTGTCAAATGGAATATGATAAAAATGTTTAAGGTAGTAGTCTGGTAACTTAAGCCGATTTTCATGTCTTTTTTGGAGGGCGTTTTTTTGTAGGAAAATAAAAATGAATCGTTTTGGATATTTAGAATGTTTTTATTTACATATTAAAAATACAAAAAAAAATTTTTTTGGAAAAATTTAATAGGTTATTATTATTATTATTGATCGAAGTTGGCACCTCGAAAAAAGGGGGTGGGTGGCCCCGATGATTTTGGCTCTTGATGTTATCTAAAATCAAAAATTCTTGATAATTCTTAATCTATAGACATGTCATTCTGGTCGGAACTACTGAAGTTAAATTTCATGGATAAATAGCAAAATGGCGGACTTTGGAAAACAAAACTTTCTTTTCCTAAGTCCGCCATTTTGTTATTTATCCATGAAATTTAACTTCGATAGTTCCGACCAGAATGACATGTCTATAGATTAAGAATTATCAAGAATTTTTTATTTCAGATAACATCAAGAGCCAAAATCACCGGGGCCACCCACGCGCTTTTTTTTCGAGGTGCCAACTTCGATTAATAATAGTAATAATAATAGACTATTAAATTTTTTCAAACAAATTTTTTTTGTATCTTTAATATGTAAATAAAAACATCCGAAATATCCAAAACGATTCATTTTCGTTTTCCTACAAAAAAACGCCCTCCAAAAAAGACATGAAAATCGGCTTAAGTTACCAGACTACTACCTTAATCTCTGTGTTACGCGAACGAGACTTTTGGCTGTCAAAAATCGGATCCATGATGAATGAAAATTGTTTAAAAGTTATTTGAACGAAGTATGAATATTTTTATGTGTTTTTAATCAACAATCGTTGTTATTTCGAATTAAGAATTATCTTTCATAGGAAAATATCGCGGAAGCCTTATCATTCGAATAGTCGCAATCTCTTGTCGCTGATGATGAGTAAAGGGCTTTTTATTTTATTCTTATCGTGGTGTCTTGATCAAATTGTCGAATTTTGATGGAAAATACGTTATTCATTACGTCACTTGTTGAGAGATCAATTTGGAATCTCCATCAATTATTATTTTGGTAAAAATAGCAATAAAACAAAAGCAGTAACAATTTAACATATTAAATCGTTGGGAAATCAATTTTTTATTCATTTTTTTTCATTCATCGTTTCATACAACATTGTTTGATTGGACAGTCATATTTCGTTCGATAAAGTAATAATCGTATAGAAATGCTTACCTTTCATCTTGACGCAAGGGGACTTGTGTAGCTCGACAGATCAACAATTAAATATCTCCAAACTCACTGTTCTACGTTCGCAATTCTCGTAGTATTGCTTAAACTGATCGATACCGGGGTTCTTTATATACCCGAACGATCGATCGTTAAAAATTTCTTATCACAACGAATTTTCTTTGTATCATTGTTATCTCGATGGTAGATGGATCGTGGTAAGTCATTTAATCGCGTAAAAGCCGCAGCTGTTGCCCGATAACTGGAGGGAAGGTCCGTTAATTGTCATTGCGATATACGATATCGGAATCATGATCAGTGGGGACCCTGCGATCTTGACCCCTTTGCAAAAAAAAAAGGAAAGAACAAAAATGCGTCAATGCTTCTTGAAAATTCGCATTTAATGATGACGCGACTTTTCGAATGCAGAGATATGTGTTCGAATGACAAATCGTACTTAATCATTTTTTTTTCTTGCATTTCAGACAATATGGAATCAATCTTTTTCAAATTATTTTTACATAACGACAATGAGGAAATAAGTTGTTTATAAAAAAAAAATACTAATCTGAGGCAATACACAGAAAAAAAAAATTGGTCGGATGTCCTACGTTGATGGACATTGAAACAAATTTTTCGTTACAAGCAAAGATTCCCTCAAAAATATATTGGTCGATTGAAACGAATAATTGTTGAATAAACTAATTTTTCAATTGCATCAACGAAAAGTTCGTTCGACCGTCCGTGAAGGCAGACGCTGAGTATCCAATCAAATTCAAATTTTGTTTCTCAGTACACAATTATTGAACATTTATTGAATACAGTAATACCCCGATTATCCGGGACCCGGGTAATCGGAGGTTTACTGCACTCTAAATTATATTAGCAATTAATTCATCCCAAAATCATTTTGAATGATTTTTCATTTTGTTCTAATGGTGACAGTACAGTGGGTCAAAAAAGTATTCATATACCTTGTTTTTTTGCGATAACTTTATAAACATAAGCGATACGCAAAGAAAGCCAATTTTATTTAATAGTACATCAGGTGCAGAGATAAATTGCAAATCGATAATTTTGTCCCAGGAATAATAGAAGAATTATGCCAAAAAAACGAGAATTTTCGGGCAAAAAAAGTATTCATACACTTACGATTATAGTGAAAACCTACATCATCATAGTTGATAATTATAACTAATATTTGGTGTGCATCCCTTTTGCTTCAATTATCGCCTCGAGTCTCTTAGGCATGGATTCTACTAGCTTTTGCGTTGTTTCTTTTGCTATTTTCGTCCATTCTTCTAAAAGCACTCTTTGGAGGTTGGATTTGTTTGTTATTTTTCTTTTTCTAATTTCTACATCCACCAAGTGCCATAAATTTTCAACAGGATTGATGTCCGGAAATTGTGGTGGTGTAATCAATTGTTTGCGGACATTATAGAGTAACTATTCCCTCGTTTTCATGGCAGTATGTTTCGGGTCGTTATCTTGTTGGAAGTAGAAATTTCCATCCAGGCCCATTTTATCTACACTTGCTTTCAAATTGCTGCGCAACACGTCGATATACTTCTGGGCATTCATTGTACCATCTATAAAAGCCAGATGACCAACGCCATAATATCCCATACAGCCCCAAACCATGACGCCTCCTCCGCCGTGCTTTACAGTCGGTATTAAATTTTTCTGCTGGAGCTCGGTATTTGGTTTCCGCCAGACGAATTTTTTTCCATCGGACCCGAAGATGTTAAACTTCGATTCGTCCGAGAATACGACACGTTTCCGAAATTCTATAGATTTTTTTACGTAGGTTTTTGCGGAACCTAAACGTTTTTCTCGATTTATATTATTAATTAATGGTTTTTTGCGGGCAGTTCTACCGTATATTTGGGCAGAATGCAAAACATTTCGAATAGTCTGGGGACACACACTCTTCCCCTATGTTGACGCGACATCATTCGCTAAACTGCGAGCACTCGTGAACGGTTTTTTTGTAGCCTCTGTAACAATACTCCGACGCTCTCGTACCGTTAGTATTCTCGGTCGACCGGTTCGTGGCTTATTTTGTGTGCTGTTTGTTCTTTCGCATTTTTTTATTATATATTGCACTGTTGCGAAACTTAGATTTAGTTCTTTACTAATTTTTCGATAATTCTCACCGCGTTTCCGAAGAAAAATCACTCTATGTCTGTCCGGAGCTTGAAGATCTACTACCGCATGGAATAGGTCAAAACCATTGTGTAAACGAAGACTCGTTTACATTGCACGCAGAAGTCAGACCGTCCGTGAGTGAATATCGAGGTTTAGTAGCTCAATCGTACGGGTACGAATACTTCTTTTTGGCCCGAAAATTTTCGTTTTTTTTTGTATAATTCTTCTATTATTCCTGGGAAAAATTCTTCATTTGCAGTTTATCTCTGTACCTGATGTACTATTAAATAAAATTGCCTTTCTTTGCTTATCGCTTATGTCTACAAAGTTATCGCAAAAAAACAAGGTGTATGAATACTTTTTTGACCCACTGTATGTATACAATCCGTAGCGACCAATCTCCCCGTCGTCAACTCTACTGATTTTGTACACGAGCTTTCGTACGCCAGCGTGTCCTCGTGTCCTCGAAGAGTATATACGAGGACGACGACGATTCGGCAATAAGAGAAGACCTGCCCTGACACTCGGACAATGCGAAGCTGCTGTCGCGTTCGGTTCCTGGTTATGGCGGGTGCACAATGCCTATTGTCGGCCCTCTTCCTCTTCCTCTTGCTTCCCTTCACCCTTCTCTTCCTTGTCCCCTCTCTCGCTCTCTCTCTCTCTTTCTCTCTCACTCACTCGGTTCTCACCCTTTCGCCATTTCCGACCCAACCACCCCTTGAACTACACGCTATATATGAGATCATATATATTACGAGATGGGTGATATAGGATGTATGTGTTACCGGTGTATAGTCAACGATTTCCTCCGAGAAATTGAACCACCAGCTCGAATAATGGTTGTGTTACAGATTAACGTGAACGCCATCTACAACTGACTTGGTTACATTATTTTTAACGTTTTGTCAATACATAAAAGATAAATTAGGCAAAGTTGTATTTGCCAGAATATTTCCATTGATCTTGTAACAAATTTCTTGTGATAAATCACTTCGAGAGAACGTCGTTCTTGGGGCGATCAATGGAGAACTTACGTTCTTCAAAGTCCCGAATAGAGAAGCCGTCCGTAAAGTCAAAAAATAATAATAATACATAAAACAAAACGCTTTTTTCGCTCTTTCTCCATCTCTCTTTCTCTCTCTCGTTTTATCTGTTGAGTTTCATCGTGGGCGCCGAGAAGCTGCGACCGGTGGTGTAATAAATTTGCTTGCCCGCCGACGAGAGGCCCGGCAAAAGTTTCGAGTAACTAAGACGATGAATATTTTAACGTCGCGGCGCTCTTTTGCGCTCGCAACCGTCCAAGAGCAACGCCAGGAGACGTTCCTCTCTCTCGCGCTAGGGGTCGTATAATTAGCGGTTAAATTCAAATTTCGGATATTACGGAAAAAGTTTTGTAAGCGAGAGAGTTTTCGGGGAAACGATGAGGAGAAAGTATACGAAGAATCTTAGAGAAGGGAGCGCAGGATCTTTCTTTTTCTCCTCTTGTTATATACCTCGCTCTTCGTATATATCTTTCGGAGAGCCCTTCAGGATGCCCCCGGTCCCCCGACGAGGAGCTTGCAAACCACGCAGTAATCGTTTAAAGATTATTTTTTTTTCACCTCCCGTTAAATCGCTGGGATTTTCAGTAATCTGACGAAGATGGACACCGTTAGATTAAAAAATCATTCTAAATCATTTCTTATAATGATAATTTGAACAAATTTTATCTTATCTAATATTCATTTTATAAGAATTATTGCAAATTATCATTAAATATGCATAAAAAAAGCTACAACAGCAACTACAACCTTTAATTTTTCAGGTGAATTCTTCATATTCATTAAATTATTTCATGACAAAATCACTTTAAACGAATTTTTTTTAACTCGAACGGTATCCATTTCTACGGTAATCGTGAGATGCACGAGAGGACACGACTCGGAAAAGTAGACGTTGCCTTCGACATCTCGATTATTCCAAGGGTTTCTTCGAATACTAATATACGTGCAGGGCGAGATACGAGCAGGAGGTTTCGGCATTTAGCGTAAAGGGATTGCCGGCAGCGGAAAAGGGTAGGCGGGGGAGGAGGGGCTGGAGTAGAGTGAGATAGGAGTGAGACCTCACGCTACACGCCTAGTCATATTGGCACACACGCCGTCTGCATTTTACGGCCCGTATTCAGCAATTTTGCATATCGCCCTCCGTGTGTGGAACTTCGAATCCGAGTACCGGAGAGAAGCGCCAGTGCGAGGGTGGCTTTTTCGACTCGCTCTCTCTCTCTCTTTCCTGCTCTCTCGTTCTCTTATTCTCTCTGTATTCTCGAGGCTCGTTTCTCGCACGATATGCGCCTTTATTCCTTATTCCACTAGATAGTATTACTGCAAGAGGGATAAACGAGAAAGATACGACTTCTTTGCCGAGCATTCGTCCAGCATTAATGCCAAAAGCACCTTATAGAATAGAGTCGTTACCAGATTGTTTTCCGGTATTATATCAGACATATGTTGGCAATTATTCTTAATCGTTAGGAACGAAAATGTTTGTTGTTTTTTGTTAAATTTGTTTGCTTGTTCATTGGGAGAGCTTTGTTTTTGTTAAGTTTTTGTTTGCGTGATAGTCACGGCAGGTGTTTGAAATGTTCGAATTGAAGACCAAGTTCTAATTTTTCAAATTGATCTTGAAAAAAAGTATTCATACACCTTGTTTTTTTGCGATAACTTTGTAGACATAAGCGATACTCAAAGAAAGCCAATTTTATTTAATAGTACATCAGGTAGAGAGATAAACTGCAAATGGAGAATTTTTTTCCCAGGAATAATAGAAGAATTATGTAAAAAAAACGAAAATTTTCGAGCCAAAAAAGAATTCGTACACTTACGATTGAGCTGCTAAACCTCGATATTCACTCACGGACTTGACCTATTCCATGCGGTAGTAGATCTTCAAGCTCCGAACAGACGTGATGGCAAAGAAAAGCGAAATATCAATATCCATGCGAGATAAAGTGATTTTTCTTCGGAAACGCGGTGAAAGTTATCGAAAAATTAGTAAAGAACTAAATCTAAGTTTCGCAACAGTGCAATATATAATAAAAAAATACGAAAGAACAAACAGCACAGAAAATAAGCCACGAACCAGTCGACCGAGAATACTAACGGTACGAGAGCGTCGGAGTAACGTTACAGAGGCTACAAAAAACCCGTTCACAAGTGCTCGCAGTTTAGCGAATGATGTTGCGTCAACATCGGGGAAGAGCGTGTGTCCCCAGACTATTCGAAACGTTTTGCATTCTGCCCAAATATACGGCGGAACTGCCCGCAAAAAACCATTAATTAATAATATAAATCGAGAAAAACGTTTAGGTTTCGCAAAAACCTACGTAAAAAAATCTATAGAATTTTGGAAACGTGTCGTATTCTCGGATGAATCGAAGTTTAACATCTTCGGGTCCGATGAAAAAAAATTCGTCTAGCGGAAACCAAATACCGAGCTCCAGCAGAAAAATTTAATACCGACTGTAAAGCACGGCGGAGGAAGCGTCATGGTTTGGGGCTGTATGGGATATTACGGCGTTGGTAATCTGGCTTTTACAGATGGTACAATGAATGCCCGGAAGTACATCGACGTGTTGCGCAGCAATTTGAAAGCAAGTGTAGATAAAATGGGCCTGGATGGAAATTTCTACTTCCAACAAGATAACGACTCGAAACATACTGCCATGAAAACGAGGGAATGGTTACTCTATAATGTCCGCAAGCAATTGATTACACCACCACAATCTCCGGACATCAATCCTATTGAAAATTTATTATACTTGGTGGATGTAGAAATTAGAAAAAGAAAAATAACAAACAAATCCGATCTCCAAAGAGTGCTGTTAGAAGAATGGACGAAAGTAGCAAAAGAAACAACGCAAAAGCTAGTAGAATCCATGCCTAAGAGACTGGAGGCGATACTTGAAGCAAAAGGGATGCACAGCAAATATTAGTTATAATTAACAACTATGATGATGTAGGTTTTCACTATAATCGTAAGTGTATGAATACATTTTTGCCCGAAAATTTTCGTTTTTTTGGCATAATTATTCTATTATTCCTGGGAAAAAATTCTCCATTTGCAGTTGATCTCTGCACTTGATGTACTATTAAATAAAATTGGCTTTCTTTGCGTATCGCTTATACCTATAAAGTTATCGCAAAAAAACAAGGTGTATGAATACTTTTTTGACCCACTGTAGGTGTAAAATCAAACTCGCTGTCTCATAGTTCTCCACATCGAACGGAGATTTTTTCATGCAAATGTATGAATGGCTCAAAAACTTGAACGTTACTTCCCGCAGTATGGCTTTTGTCATGAAATTCTTTGATTCAATTTTTTATTTCGTCTTACGGCTTACTTCGCATTTAAATTGAATTGACGTCAATGCAATTGGATAAAACTTTAATCTAATAGAGAAATTAATTTTCCAAGAATATAAAAATCCCCCGAACGAGATAAAAAAAATGTATTTCGTCACTCACGAGAAAAATGGTCGTTATCAAATTATCGTCTATTCCATCAAAACGTTCGATCGTTATATTACATTCCAGCTACGACGTTAGTCGAACGATGAGACATGCAAATACGTATATCTGTATATCTGAATCTGTATCGATATATGTATATATCTCCAAACGTGATGCACCGCATTCTTCCGGCATCGTGTGATAAGATAGATAGCCAGGGTACGTCGTGTGTGTGTGTGCTTGCCCGGAACACGATTTATCTCGAGCGACGTCCTTGCCCAGAACGCGTATAATGTCGACGAGGACGAGGGGGGGAATGTGCGAGGATGCGAGGGGGTTCGAGGAGGAGTATAACAGACGTGTCATATGGGCGAGGGTGAGACGAGAGAAGACAGACTGTGAGAGGGAGAGACCGGAAGGATACAGTCTCGGGAAACGGATCGAGGTCTCTGATGCCACGCATATAACGTCGCCCACGATTGGATGTGAGCAGAGAGAGAGAGAGAGAGAGAGAGAGAGTTGTTAACGGTTACTCCGCCGCTCTGCTCTTGCTGCTGCGATAATCAAAGCGATAAGGGAACAAGCTCGCACAAGGGCCAACTCTTGAGGTACCCGCCAGCGCGCCCAGTGACAAGTGCATCGCCAAACTGTATCTCCATATACCAAAATTGTTAGCAAACGAACAGCCCTACTCTGCATATCCTATCGCATGTTAAATTGTGCGAATTACGCCCTTTTGTTCAGAAATCGTCGAGATTACGTACATCCATGTATCTTAATACAGAAATTATATGTGTATACCTTCATAAGGGCTATTTCACACGAAGTTGAACAGTTCTGTGACTGAAAAAACAATTGGGAGCGATTTAATCCGCGGAAGGTGACTATGAGAACGAAAATTACAAGGCAACCTCAAAAAACAAGATCTAAGAAGCCTTCTTTTCTCAATTTACGTCCTGCAAGAATTGTTCGTGAATTAAACGGCTATGAAAAGTTTTATCGGTCGAAAATCTGTTCGCTTCACGTCGAATAGCTCATATATCGGATGCTGGAATACAAAAGGACCTGATAGACTGCTTTTCACGCGTTAAATCCCTACAGTTACGACCTCCTGTTTGTTAACAGTCGTCATACGAGTATATAGCGAGGTTCGTACAGTGAAACTGATTTCGATACTGTATAAACTGTTGTAGAGCAGTCAATTTCATCGTAACGTGATCGCAGTACACGTGAGTCGGTGTCCCAGTCACGAATGTATTTTAGGTACCTCCATTACCGTAGTTCAGTGCACCAACACCCCGTGTACGTTCTACCCCTGCGCATCCGTTATCCGGTTCTCGAGTTATTGGCTGAACAAGAGACCCTCGAGCCTTCACTGTTCTGATGAATACGAACCGAACATAGCCGATTCCCGAGTCTCGGAAAATTATTCAAAACTAAATTATGCATATCCGCACATCGGGAAATACAGTAATTCCGGATAATGTAATGTGTCACGGTGTCTCGTTCGCAAAATAAGAATTAAAGGGAGAAGAAATAGCAAAAAAAAAAATAGACGGAAACAAAATTGTCCGGTTTGCGCTACCATTTTGTAACGTTGTAATTAGATAAAATGAACGATAAATCGTATCCGAAATAAGGCTTCTCCAATTCGGAGCAACATATGTTTCCACGTGTATAACGATACGTGAGTGTGAAAGAAAGATAGACAAAAGAAACGTAAAAAGTTTGTCGAAAGTTTTGTCGATCCTCCGCGACCGTGACTTTAGACGATCTTTCACGAAGAGAGAAACTTTCGGGGTCATCTGTTCCGTGCGTGCATATGGTGAAGAAAAGAGGGAAAGCGCCATGGTAGTTCATGCGCGAGTTATATCCGCGAGTATACGCAAAAGCTAGTAAATAGAAGAATACGAGAAAGGTACGAAGAAAAATGAGAGAAAAGTTCAAGCTATGTGTACGATATACTCCCGTGATGACGCCTCTTATCTCTGCCAACACCGAAGACGTAGTGTGCGAGGATGAACTTTTGTGAGAATCAAGTTTCCCTCGAGCTTTTTGGCCTTTGAGCGCTGAGTGCTGAGCGCCATAGCCCGAAAAAACGCCACGTAGCGGCAGTTTTAGGGAATGAAGTTGGACCGGGGAGGAATGAGAATGACGAGCGGGAGGGGTTTGCGAGGAAGTGCAAGAAAGCTGGAAAGATCGGCGCTGCCGTCGGAAGCCTCTGGGAAGAATAAACTCGAAGATAAGAATGCAGAGCGAGGGGGATGACGAGACAGAGAGAGAGAGAGAGAGCGCGCTAGAGAATGGAAGACGAAGAAGCGGAAGAAGGAAGGAATAGGAGTGGTAGGATAAGGAAAAGCATAAAGCGAACGAATAAGGAGTTGCAGCCTAACTGTATATAACGATACTGTGAAATACACATATATATACATACATATATATACGGAAATACCGGTGTGTATATAGGCATACTGGGTACCAGAAAGTAAATTTATAGGCACACGTTGAAGTAGAGACTACGGAGTCGGTGTGATGGGAGAGGAGAGATCGGTCGACGGGTTTAAAGTCTTTTGTTTGACTAGCGCGCTTATAGCTCGCGGCATCGGGAGTCACGGTATAATTCTCCAACAACAATCCGCAGGAAGGTATATGGAAAAAGCGCTCGGTGATTCTCCTGCATTTTGGGTATACTCGTATATACTCAACGGCAAAAGTTTTCTTCAAAGGTTTCGTGAAAAAAAAAATGGCGACGAGGCTATCACTTTGTTAGAGGGTCCCATCTACGAGGTCTGTTCAAAAAGTATCGCGAATTTTGAATTTCCGCGGGCTACGTATATTCGATTTTCGAGGTGCCAACTTCGATCAATAATAATAATGATAATAAACTATTCAATTTGTTCAAAAAATTTTTTTTTGTATCTTTAATATGTAAATAAAAACATCCTAAATATCCAAAACGATTCATTTTTATTTTCCTTCAAAAAAACGCCCTCTAAAAAAGACATGAAAATCGGCTTAAGTTACCAGACTACTACCTTAACAATGCTAAGAAGCTGTTGGACTGCGACGACTCAAATTTGCTCCAGAGGGTCATAACTGGTGACGAATCATGGGTTTATGGTGATGACGTGGAAATCAAAGCTCAATCATCGCAATGGAAGCTGCTTTTTTGGAATAGGCAAAAATCGAAGACAAGCCAAAACACGTCTAACCAAAACAGCTCTCAACAATTAACTAAACATTCAAAACGGCCGATTTTTTCAGCATAAGTGAGGGACACGAGTACCAACCTAACGCCACAAAAAAATCGAAAATCGACTATACGTAGCCCGCGGAAATTCGAAATTCGCGATACTTTTTGAACAGACCTCGTATATATTATAGAGTAATTGACGTAAAATACGTTCAATAGTTTATAGAATACATTATTCCATGCTAATACAATCGTAACCCACATTTTTTTCGTTCAACACTAAAATTGAACTCAATTTCATTTCATTTCATCGAGCACACTTTACCAATAACAAACAAATCATTCGACTACAACGATACCTGGTATCAGCGAGCATTTTGATGATCGTCGAGTTCGATAAGAATGTAAAAAATATCGAGTTTCCGAATTACAGCACTAATTGGGGCATGCAAATACTGTTCGGCGGCAAACAACTTGTATTTAAGCTACTATTACGGCAACTAATTGACGCAGTTTTAATGATTAAACGAGCTTTATCGTAGGTAAAAGCAAAAGAACGAAAAAAACAAAAACCTACACTGTATCGCGGGAGTAGCGCCGGAAACGGTGAGTTAACGGTGTCGCGAATTGAGGCAAGTCCCTCGCATTAGCATTCTCGTTTGGTGTACACGTTTGGGGATAGACGGAGGAAAAACCGTGGGTATATGGCGAAACAGGACGAAAACGAAAGAGAGAGATAGAGACAAAAGATGTGTGTGTGTGTTTTTGTGCGCGTGTTTGTGCGCGCGTGTGTGTGTGTGTGTGCGCGCCCGAAGAGTATGTAGGGGTTGTTGCCGGCACGGCTGGTGTATCTGCGAAGGCTAACTGCGCCACAGGGCCTGTGGGAATTGAAAATAAACCGTGAGCGCGTACCATGAAACGCCTGTATCAACGACCAGGTTATATTACATAAGTATGCCTGCATTACATATCTATATGTATACAGGAGAGGATACTTCGTCCTATACACACTAACGAGGGAGAGTTAGAGGCACGAAGAGGGGTTCGAACGTTTCGCGGTACGGATGAAGGGAAGTATGTCAGACGAGACGTAGGGGAAGGAAAGAGTGAAACGCGAGAGAGGACGAGGATATACCGAGTATGGTACGCGGAGAAACGAGGGAGAGAACTAAAAACTGGCGATATAGAACGGAAAGAGATGGGAGATAGAGGGAAGGGTGAAAAGGAGCGTGCCAGAATATATGTATGTATAGGGGTTGCATCGTGAGTGCTCGGAAACTTTCTGACCGCAGCACCGCTGCGCCCTCTCGGTGGTCATCAGGTATTTATGAAGAGCCCGTGACTCACGACGACTGCATCCGGCGAGAGAGAGAAAGAGAGAGAGAGTACTGCACGCTGTGTACGGCCTGTGTACTGGCCCCTGCCATGCATCGTTCGAAAATATGACTCTGGCCCTGCTCCCTCTCTCGCTCTGGCTCTGGTTAACGAGGGGGAAAAATGGAAGTAAAGTAAAAAAGGTGGAAAAGCACCGGAGAGGACATGGGAGAGGGTATACGATCATGGCGCGAAAGAGCAAAGGCCATGGAAGAGCCAGCGGGTATGATGGCTCTGGTATATCATTTTTCAAGATGCGCACGACCCCGAGGGGGTCTTCTATGCTGGTCATACACCGAAAGTCGTAATTCTAAACTTCCGTATATATATATATATATATATCTGGTTTACGTGGAAAATCTCGACGAACTTTGTTTTATGCATATACACTCGTAAATATATGCGGTATATCGCACAACCCGTTGAATCACGTCATTAATTACGGTGTAATTACGTAATTTTGTTGAAACATTTTAGGAAATCTTATAGAGGAACCATTTCATTGAAAATTCTTTCATTTATTGACGTCGATTCAGGTAGATCAAGTTTGTCGATAACGCGACAAGCGGGATTGGTATCTTCGCATTTTTATTTCATCGAGACAAAATGAAATTTTCATTTTAGCTGTTATTATTAGATATTTCTTTACGGGAGGAAATAGGGTTGGACGGTTCAAAAAATCGATTTTTTTTTTATTTTATATATTGTTAGTAAAACAATTGAAAAATATGTTCCCAAAATTTTAAATGAAAATTCCGACTCGTTCTATTGTTATAAGCTATTAAGCGGGGAAATAGGGTTAAGACAGCGTTTTCTCAATGATTTTCATGAATTTTTTTATAGTATAAAAAATGAATATAATTTATTGAAACTTTGAGAATATTTTATACATATATTTAAGTATATTCTATAAAATGTTCATACATATATTTAAGTATATACTATAAAATATTAGCGACCCCATATTGCTTGTTTTTCTTGGTACTATTTTTTCAAACGCGTTTTTCTGAAAACGACTTTATTTGAACTTGCGTACACGCTAGTTTGAAAAGTTTTCAACCAATCGTTTTGAAAATTGGCAGTCACTTTCTTCATAGTATTGAGCTCTATATGTACCTAAAATCGAAATATTATCATTATTTAAAATAATTTTTTTTTTGCAAATAAAGTTGTAAAAAATGGCAAAAAATCATGCTTTTTTGTTTTGACCCCTGTAAAAGATTCAATTTTCTATTTTTTTGATAGCATTTAGGTTCGTATAGAAGAGAGACATATAATAAAAGTAAATTCCAATCTCGTTTGATTTCAGATGAAAATTGCGGCTTCCAGAATGTACGCAAAATGCTGAGTCTGATTGTGACCTGCAATATGGGGCCGCTAATATTTTATAGTATATACTTACCAGGGGTGTTAGTTGAAGTTTGCCGGTTTTACCAGTAGATGTCGCTAGCAATATGTATACATTTCTATGATTTGGCATGTATGTCATTTTTTTCTATTGACATTAACCTACAAAAATACGCAAGTCACATTCCGCCAAAATAATAGCGTCATATTTGTTTACCTCAGTGAATATGTCGATTTTCGTTCCAAGTAAATCGCATTTGCGGCATTCGTTGCTTTTCTTATTTCATCAAAAGAAAAAAGCAGCTGAAGCTCACCGGTTGCTGGTAGAAACTTATGGTGAACATGCTCCAGTAATTAGAACATGTGAGACATGGTTTCGTCAATTTAAAAGTGGAGATTTCGATTTGACAGACAATGAACATCCTGGTGCAGCGAAAAAGTTCGAAGACGAGGAATTGCAGGCGTTGTTGGATGTTGATCCAACCCAATCGCAACAAAAATTGGCAGAAACACTAAATGTGACTCGAGGAGCAATTTGCCAACGTTTAAAAGCCATGGGAAAGATCCAAAAGTATGGAAAATGGGTGCCACACCAGCTGAACGATAGACAAATGGAAAATCTAAAAACCGTTTGTGAAATGCTGCTTCAACGATTCGAAAGGAAATCTTTTCTGCATCGAATTGTCACGGGGGACGAAAAGTGGATTTATTTTGAGAACCCGAAGCGAAAAAAATCATGGCTTTCACCTGGTGAAGCCGGCCCATCGACTGCAAGGCCAAATCGCTTTGGCCGTAAGACAATGCTCTGTGTTTGGTGGGACCAGTGTGGTGTGGTGTACTACGAGTTGTTAAAACCTGGTGAAACGGTGAACAAGGATCGCTACCGACAACAAATGATCAATTTGAATTATGCGTTGATCGAAAAACGGCCGGAATGGGCCCGAAGACATGGCAAAGTTATCTTGCAACATGACAACGCGCCGTCTCATACCGCTAAACTGGTGAAAGACACATTAAAAACACTTAATTGGGAAATATTATCACACCCGCCGTACTCTCCAGACCTCGCCCCGTCCGACTATCACCTTTTCGCATCGATGGGACACTCCCTTGCAGAGCAGTGCTTCGCTAATTTTGAAGAAGTCGAAAAATGGCTCGTCGAATGGTTTACCTCGAAAGAGAAAAAGTTTTTTTGGGGTGGTATCCATAATTTGCCTGAGAGATGGGCGAAATGTGTAGAAACCAATGGCCAATACGTTGAATAAAAAAATTTTGAGATTCCTCTGAAAATTAAGTGTTATCTTTATCGAAAAAACCGGGAAATTTCAACTAACACCCCTGGTAAATATATGTATAAAAATTGTATAGTATATACTTAAATATATGTATAAAATATTCTCAAAGTTTCAATAAATTATATTAATTTTTTATACTATAAAAAAATGCATGACCCTGAAGATATCTGTATCAGACAAAATTGCATCTTTGGACAGCTATAACTATCGTGTTTTTTATCGTACAGACTTCTCCGAGGTCTCATTTTCTTCGTTTTGCGATTCTGCATAATTACAATTTTTTGTTTTTTTTCAAGCTTTCCTTAAGGGGTGACATCGAAACTAAATTTTTGGACAGCTGTAGCTACCGTGTTTTTTATTGTACAGACTTCGCCGAGGTCTCATTTTCTTCGCTTTGCAATTCTGCAGAGGTACATTTTTTGTTTTTTTTTTAAGTCTACCTTAAGGGGTGACATCGAAAAGAAATTTTTGGACAGCTGTGGCTGCCGTGTTTTTCATCGTACAGACTTCGTTGAGGTCTCATTTTCTTCGTTTTGCGATTCTGCAGAGGTACATTTTTTGTTTTTTTTTAAGTCTTCCTCAAGGGGTGACATGGAAAAGAAATTTTTGGACAGCTGTAGCTACCGTGTTTTTTATTGTACAGTCGTCGCCGAGGTCTCATTTTCTTCGCTTTGCAATTCTGCAGAGGTACATTTTTTGTTTTTTTTTTAAGTCTACCTTAAGGGGTGACATCGAAAAGAAATTTTTGGACAGCTGTGGCTGCCGTGTTTGTTATCGTACAGACTTCGCCGAGGTTTCATTTTCTTCGTTTTGCGATTCTGCAGAGGTACATTTTTTTTTTTAAGTCTTCCTTAAGGGGTGACATGGAAAAGAAATTTCTGACAGCTATTTTTGGAATGCTTTTCAGGATTTTCAGAATCGCAAAACGAAGAAAATGAGACCTCGGCGAAGTCTGTACAATAAAAAACACGGTAGCTACAGTTGTCCAAAAATTTCTTTTCGATGTGACCCCTTAAGGAAGACTTAAGAAAAAAAAAACTAAAGAATGTACCTCTGCAGAATCGCAAAGCGAAGAAAGTGAGACCTCGGCGAAGTCTATACGATAAAAAACACGGTAGTTATAGCTGTCCAAAGATGCAATTTTGTCTGATGCAGATATCTTCAGGGTCATATAAATTTATAAAAATCATTGAGAAAACGCTCTCCTAACCCTATTTCCCCCTTTAAAAGTGAGTATTCAGAATTATCCGCCTTTCGTTCGTACCACGCTCTATTCTAATATGTACATTTTATATTTTTTACATACCTCGATATTTTTCTCTGAGACGGAGATGTGAAGAAAGACGTTACAGAGAGTAAAATTCGTATTAGATTTTGTTTTTTAGAATCAGTCACCCGAGGCACTGATCCGTCAGTTAGAAAAAATAAAATGAATATCTAGCTTTGCTTAAGGCAGCATTGAATCTCTTTGCAAGCTCATAATCGTTCTCCTCGTTACACGAAATCCCTCACAGAATCTCTGGCACAGAGTTACCTGTACCTCCTTCTCCCTCTCTTTCTCTCCCTCATTTGCCTTTATACTGTCTTTCTCTCTTTCTCTCGGTTTCTCGCAGTGGAGACTTTACCTCCGGCGAGCGTGCCCTCAGGGCTCGCCTGTTTGGTACGGCATCAAAGAGATCCATTAATATGATTAAGAATAGATGTGCGCCCCGTGTCTCGTAAAATGCGCGCTAAGCTCGTCAGTAATGCCAGAGAGCTTCTCTTCAGGGAAAACATGGCTTTATCGACTTTTCAGAAATGCCATATTCCTGTTCACTGCTTTGATGATATACAAGAGCGAAAGTGAGAAAGAAAGAGAGCGAAGCGATTTTCGAGTACTGACCAATAACCGAAGATACAAAATAATTGTTTGCTTTGAATTATTATCGACGGTACAAGAGCCTCGAATCATATATCTATAATTATTTTCATGACTGAAATGTATGTGTTGAGGACAGAGATACGATGAATTGTGCTTTTTTTTTTAACAAAACAAAAGATCTCAACGACGACTCGACGATTAATGTGAAACTGATTATAACACGAATTTCGTAATCAACATCGTGAGTATATTCACAAGAGCATCCATTGGATTGTTTCAGTGAATGCGATCTGTATATATAGAATAATTACGGGACAAAATAAAATAATCGCAATCAAGTTCTCCTTTCGAATAATTAAAAACGTCACTGACAGAGGGAACGGAAGCTCCTCCCATGGACCTCCGCGTACTCTCAGAATACAGCTCTTTCTCTCCCTCCCTCTCCTTTTCTCTCTCTCTCTCTCTCCCAAGTGTCGAGGGTATATATATCCACTCGAAATTTGCATACCTGGGCGATGGTGCGAGAGAGTTAGCGAGGTCGCTGGTACGGCGTTGGCTTGAAATATGGGCTTTTATTATTTTCGAAGTAGTTCGGGCCGTTAATCGTCCGGGAAAAGGCAGACCTCTCTCCCTCTTTCTCCCCGAGTAAAAAGGGGGAGATGGAAAACGAGAGAAGAGGCTAAAAGAGACACGATAAGATATGAAGAGAGGGCCCTCGGTCTAAAGGAGGAGAAAGGCAATTTGTTCCTCCATGAAAGCCGTATGTCTTCTGTTTCGAACACATAGAGAATCCCGCTTATAAGCACGTCAATGATAAATTTCTTGCCAATCCGCATTCTATCGTACCAAAAAAAAATGAAATTCGATTTCCGGCGATCCACTAAAAACTTTTTTTAACAAATAAAAATTCTCCCCATACAATAGAATATATGTGCGCCTCTAGCTACAAATTTTTCCACATATTTGAGAGTTGAATCGAGAATTCGTCGTTAATGCAATTTCAACTAGTTTTTCGTTCAATTCGCGAAAAAAAAAACCTCTTTGACCAGTTCAGATTGAATTACACGCGAAACGTTGAGTATGTTATGGAAGGGGGGAGGGGGAGGTGAAATCGCCAGCGGTGTATGGAATTAGCGAATTCGACGAATGTTCAGTCCCCTCTCGTTGATTCTATCGCGTATGCGCTGCATACCGGCAATCTCATTCGGGCAATTTTAAAAAATCAGTCCACCGATACGCGCGTGTTAGCCGAGTTTTTTTTCCGCCCCATTCGTCGGGGAACACACGTTCATCGATATCGCGGAGAGTACCACCAGCGTCCATCGTGCCCGGACTATCAAAGCCGAGATTACAATCGCGCATAGAGCGAAGTAACGAGCCGGTTTGAAATACTAGAGGAACATGACGCGAAAAGAACCAGAGCGATCCGTGCACCCCGTGGCAAAGCAAAAGTTTCTAATGGCTCTCGTTCAGCGATGGCTTATCGACATCTCTATACGGGCGTGTTTCAAAAGCCTGCGCGCGCTTCGTTCGAACGGCACACCACCCCGGCTCACGATCAAACAAGAACAACAACAAGAACAACAAAAACAAGAAGAGGGCGAACGACCACAACTATACGACCGGAACCGTCAACGCGGTACCTAACGATCAGCCAACAACTGTTGCTGTTTAACGGCGAACAAAATAGAGGAACGCGACTCTCTCACACCCAAGCTTTCACACCCGGCGTTCTGTTTCCTCACAACACGCTCTATATACATTGACTTTTATACTCTTGATCTCACTTCGCGGTCCGATCTGACGCTAAAAGTATAAAACTTCGAAGCCTTCGATAACCACACAGACTATATATATATATATATATATCGAATCTTTCATTTTGCCTCTCCGATCATAGAAGCCATATTATGCTAATTATTAAATTTTTTTAGCCCGAAGACTCACACTGGTGTCTCGAAGTCATATCGAAGCTGTGCATATGGAATAGATATTTGTGAAACGAACTTGCTAAAAAAAGTAAAGATCAATAAAACGAAGATGAGGAAAAAAACATTTCGTAAGATTATTCTACGTGATACATCGATCGAAGTTTTTAAGGAACTTCACCAAGAGATATTGGAAAAGGCTTTTTTTTAATTATTGGTAACAGTAATCGATTCGCATTCGTTCAATAATAATCATTTCTTTGTTCTTTTGGATCGATTTTTTTGGTGAATACATATGTAGAAGGGATATTTGATAAAGGAGATGTTCAGATCGCCAACACGTATGTTTGGTTTGGTTTGGAGTACAAACCAAACCAAACATTATGATTAGAAAACGTAAATTTATTCAACACATGGATATAGCGTTGAATACACATAATGTCTCAAAATAGTCTCACAGTTCTTTTCCGGGTAAGGTTTAGGCGACGACTGCCTTTCTTTGCTCGAACCCTCGTCGCACACCCCGACGCATGGGATTCTCTCTCTGTCCACGCTGTTTAAGGTAGTAATCTGATAACATAAACCGATTTTCATGTCTTTTTTGAAGGGCGTTTTTTTGTAGGAAAATAAAAATGAATCGTTTTGGATATTTAGGATGTTTTTATTTACATATTAAAGATACAAAAAAAAATTTTGTTGAAAAAATTTAATAGTTTATTATCATTATTATTATTGATCGAAGTTGGCACCTCGAAAAAAAAGCGCGTGGGTGGCCCCGGTGATTTTGGCTCTTGATGTTATCTGAAATCAAAAATTCTTGATAATTCTTAATCTATAGACATGTCATTCTGGTCGGAACTACTGAAGTTAAATTTCATGGATAAATAACAAAATGGCGGACTTTGGAAAAAAAGTCCTTTTATTTTAGCAAAGAAGGGGTTGTAAAATAAAAAGAAATTTAACTTCAGTAGTTCCGACCAGAATGACATGTCTATAGATTAAGAATTATCAAGAATTTTTGATTTCAGATAACATCAAGATCCAAAATCACCGGGGCCACCCACGCGCTTTTTTTTCGAGGTGCCAACTTCGATCAATAATAATAATAATAATAAACTATTCAATTTAAAAAAAAAATTTTTTTTTTTAATCTTTAATATGTAAATAAATACATCCTAAATATCCAAAACGATTCATTTTTATTTTCCTACAAAAAACGCTCTCCAAAAAAGACATGAAAATCGGCTTAAGTTACCAGACTACTACCTGAACTTCCGTGTCTCGTTTGCTCGCTTGCTTCGAATATAAACAAAGATATCGAGCACCAACAACGAAATACTTAACACGGCATATTCCAGAACCTTTCTTAGAAAGTACAGCCTCTATACTGTTAATTTCGTCACTAGACATTGTATATATACTAGGGCGATTTTTTTTTCGACTATTTTCTTTTCTCAGTCCCCACCTGAAATTTTGTTGGATATGTCGAAAAACAAATTCCCTGAAAGTTACAGCCCTTAATATTAATTCTGAGTACTTTCACTTAGCGTGACAAGATTTTCCATCTAAAATAAACGTAAATCGAATTTTTTTTTTCCAGCCGCATTTTATGCTATCAAATTGTTCTTGGTTTCGATTTACTAATAATAAAACAACCTAGAAAAGTGCCCATTGCGGCGAAAGTGTACATTTTACTGGTGAGTTGGTACGGGTCACTGAAGTTGATTTTTACTCAAAATTCTCGTTTTTTGCTGTTATCTCCGAAACAATTAACTTTACAAAAAAAATGTAAATAAAAAATTTGTTGGAAATTTAATTTCCTACGAAAAAGGTCTTACCAACCCAATTGCTTAGATTAATATTTCTTGAGATATTGAACTTCAACTTATGAGTAGTATACAATTTTTATGGTTTATATTACCGTAAAAATTGTATACTACTCATAAGTTAAAGTTCAATATCTCAAGAAATATTAATCTTAGCAATTGGGTCGATAGGACCTTTTTTATAGGAAATTAAATTTCCAACAAATTTTTCATTTACATTTTTTTCGTAAAGTTAATTTTTCCGGAGATAACAGCAAAAAAACGAAAATTTTGGGTAAAAATCAACTTCAGTGAGCCGTACCAACTCACCAGTACAATTTACACTTTCGCCGCGATAGTCACTTTTCTAGATTGTTTTATTCTGAGTGAATCGAAACCAAGAACAATATGATAGCATAAAATGCGGCTGAGCTATAGAAATTTGAAAAAAAAAAAAATTCGATTTACGTGTATTTTAGATGGAAAATCTTTTCACGCTAAGGGAAAGTATTTAGAATTAATATTAAGGGCTGTAACTTTCAATTTGTTTTTCGACATATCCAACAAAATTTGAAGTTGGGACTGAGAAAAAAAAATAGTCGAAACAAAAAAATCGTCCTAATATATACATATGTATATGTGAAATATATCAATTTCGAAATTGCGCAGTTGTCGCGCCTAAAAAATTCGAATTCAACCTCGTTTCGTAACACAACGTAACATTAATAAAATTAATTATAATCATATAGCCATTATCATAGATCTAATCATACCTACTAAATTTTCAGTCTACTACTATAGAGCACAAATGTTATCATAAACGCACGGTTTTAAAAAATCAGTAGTCAACCTCCGTACAATAGCAGACTCGTTTTCTCCGTTCATATTATTTGCCTTTTTTCCCTCGTAGACGAGCGCTGAAGACGAGAGAAACTGCGAGATGGGGAAGCACGTGAGAAGAAATATATCTATATGGTTTAAGGAAGGGGAAAGGGACACGTGCAACCGCCAATATGCGCAATATTGGCTGACCAATGCGAAGAATATACCAGCATCACACAGCGGGAATGCTGCCGTCATGTTCTACGTTACCCGAACCCACCATCATCGCCCCTTATACCCGGAGCTAGAGCTCTGGATATGCTGTTATTCTGCTGCGGGACCGATATAAAGTAGGGTTTTGATAAAGCGATGGCCGTCTCGCGATTCGAGTGGTAAGGCGTCGTCATCGTCTTGGCTCGACGACTGTAGCACGTGTTCCATCTGTCGACGTGCGGCTACCGCTGCGACATTCGTGAGAAGAGAGGCTGTACGTGTTTCTTATTCTTCTGACTCCCTCTCTCTCTCTCTCTCTCTCTCTCTCTCTTATCACTCCTTCAGCCATAACGAAATCTCCATTCCCTCCTCGAGCCAATGCAGCCCACGCGACGTACAAAATGCGAACGGTTTTACCACTTTCCATTGCTTCTGACCTAACGTGGATTTTTCTACTGGCACCCGATGTGGTTTGGTTTTGCTGTATTCACGCTATGCAAGAGCTATGTTCGTACGTATTTTTTTTTTAATCAGTTTTCCTTTAACAAAAGAAATATTCGCACGTGAGAGATCACGAAATTACAATATCACAGCTTACGGCGGTCAGCGTTTTTCACGTTCGGAGATTTTTGCAGATTCACACGTGTATGTACGTCCGTATAAAGTAGAACAAAAGTTTTTAATATCGAAGAGAATTTACATCGTCGAATTTACTGTGCCCTCTCTCTTTGTCTCTGTCTCGCTCGCTCTCGTTCTCTAATACAGATACACTATTGTCGGAAAGTTACGAACAGTGCAATTGGCACATTCGCTATAGGTTGTAACTGCTGCGAGAGAGCACGAGAACCGCGTGCATATAGCCTCGTCTCGAACGAGATTACGAATCAGCGGTTATATAGAGAAATACGAAAGGTCTTCTTACGCTCATACGAGGCTATGTACAAGGTTCACTGACACTTCTTCTGTCCCGTATGCTATATTTCTGCATATATGAATTTCTATATCAAGCAACAGAACGTAACTTCCATTACATCGCAGTGTTAAATCACGTACGTTACGTCCTTTCGTTTACATATGATTCCACCATAAACAAACTGAGAGTGTGCTGTCTGTGCGGAGATGAGCGCGCTGGTATGAGTATATTGTGTTACTGGATATACAGTAGAATATATGTCTTGATTCGTTGGAGAAACTGCTGGGGAAGTGAAGTCATTTAACGTGAGAAAGACAGAGAGCCCGAAACTCTCGGGTAACGGTGGGACTTTGTTCATCAGCCAAATGAGTACAAATCTGCTCAGACGCTGCGTGAAGATGCCTATATATATATATGTATAACATACATATACCTCACAACCATCTCGCACCTCTCTCCACCAGGTAAATGTGAACGGATGAGGGTTGCGATAGTCACAAGACAGACAAAGCAAAGACTGGGAGAGTCGTGAAGCCACAACCAGCAAACTCCTCTCTTCTCGACTCGATGCCTATATGTACCTGTGTATGTGTGCGTATGCATTTTGCCCCTGTGGCAGATCCAGCATAACCAGACGGCGAGACTAATTCCTTGTCCTTTTCTCGCAAGCATCTTCCACCAACTCTAATCAATCTCGCATTAGTTTCGCCCGAAATGCATTAGCGAATAGACATTCTAACGTATTATATATACAGACTCCATTGTCGGGTTTCCGTTCCTCGTTCTAATATATAATCATATAAATTTTGAGAAATTAAGCGTCGCACTACTAATTCAATCGCATAAAGTTTCGTCGAATCGAATGAAAATTAAATAAGGTAATTAAATTATTTGATAAAAAACAAAAATGATTACTTTGTAAGCAAAAAAAATTAATAATGTGATTGTTGGACCATTAATGCAATCACTTTTTGGGGCGGGGTCGAAGTTTCGAACCGTAAAAGCTTCGACGGTTCAAAACTCCGAATTTATGTGGGACGATCTTAAAACTTTTCGAAATGTTTAAAATCCGTCCTTTTTAAAACAGAAATGTCATTGCGAAAAATAGTTATACATCGAGGATTAAATGACAAGAATAATTATGGGACCGATCTGCGAAAGTATCGAAAATCAAAAATCCTACTACTTAAAAAATCGTATTTTAATAATTAGAAAACGTAAAGTTCCGAAAAATTGTGTTGGTAGAAACTCGAGTTGCCGAACGGTCAAGTTTTATACCTGAAAAGCTTCAGAAAAAAAAAGTTCGAAGCCAAATATATTAGAATTTGTATGTCCCGAAAAGGGTAAACAGACGACAGTGTATTAATTCGACGGGGCAAAATTCCGACAGGGCAAAATTTCGAAAGAGAGTAAAACTAGCGCTACTATCAGGCTCTGACGCTCGCTCGTGAAAAAGGTCCATAGGACATAACATCAGTGGTGCTACCATCTAAACGCACGAATTGCAAATTTTCGGAATGTTGTCCCTTCGGAACTTTTATTTTCGGAATACCGCATCGTCAACGCCGTAATTTTCTGAGTCCGAAAAATTCCAATACCCGAGAATTCTCTTCTTCAATTTTATTACGTTCGCACCTTTCCGATAGTTTCTTGTTCGATAATATAATTTTCGGAACTTTGCGGATCTCTAAAAATCACCAATTCGGAATTTTTCAAGTAATACTACTCCGTTCGATAAATTGCTCTGTCGTCTGCGTAATCTTTCGAAAAAATATTCACTCGACGATATTAAATTCGTATCATTTTTGGTATCCATTCATACCCGTTCGATGTTATTTACAGTCGATTATCTAAACTGTCGTCGGAATGAACCATGTAATTCGTACTATTAAAATTCGGAGTTTTGCACCGTCGAAGCTTTTACGGTTCGAAACTTCGACCCGGCCCCGCGAGAGGGCATATTATTATTTATCAAGCTCATCTCGCTCCATATAACGCATAAGCACACGCTTCGGCACACGAGGCATTCGGGTGCTCTTCGAGTAGATTTTAACGCGTACCCATCTCTAAGTATATATAATGTGCGGAAACTACCGTAGCCGTATTTTCGAGGATAGAAAGGGAGTCAGAGAGTGGGATAGAGAGGCTATACGAGAGATTCCTCGCTACAATCTACACCGGTTTCTTAAGCACCCGATTCATGCATCCTATCCGAAACTACCCTATACTTTAATAATTAACGAGTACACATACACCATGAAAATATATATATATATATATATATATATATAATATATGTATAGTTTGCGCGATATACTTCGAGAGACATCGCGGCTAAGTGGAGCAAACGATTTTAATCCGTCGCGAGTGCAGTGTCGACTGAAACTCGCTTGTTTCCACTGCGAGGACTCCTCCACCAGTGCGCGCTCGCTGATTCTATAATTGTTACGACTCGCGCCTAAGTTCTAACTTTAATAAGACCGAGAGAGAGTGCGAGACAGTTGGAGATCCAGAGGGGGGAATCCAGAAGACCGTATCCTGTGAATGGTATCTAATGTCGCTACTACCGCAGGACATAGCATATCATTTTTCAACGAGCCGTGTATAATCTTCTCGATTAGCTATTTACGTGATGGTTAACCGTGCGACGCTGCGGAGATACACATGCCATAATGGATACAGCGAGAAACGAGCTATCGTTTTAACCAAAGGGAGTGTAAAGGGAAGATCTATATATACCTATGCATAGGAAATTCCATGGAAAACAGACGACACTTTTCGACCTTGCTAAGGATTTCTTTCAGGAGTCCACGAAATCCGCAATGTGCCGGAAACCCATCTGCTTCTTCTGAAGGACACTATATTGACTTTGAGAATCGAGAATGAATAAAATCGTTGAGAACAAGCCTTGCAAGTGATCAGCGTGGGTATAGAATGCCACGTACAAACATTGCGCGAGAGTTGCATTTATGAGCCTCGGAGCATATGTGGAGAATTCGGGGAGAGAATCTCGAAGCGTGTTGCACCTAGCACATACTCACTGGTATTTCCGTATATACCGAGTTGTAGTAAACAAAAGGGCGTAACCCACTCGAATTACCATATACAGTAATGTGGGTTAGGTCCTGTTGTTCACTAAGATTCGACATACGAGGGGGAAGATGTCTTGGGATGCTTTTGCGAGAAGAGAAACGCGACGTATCCCTTACGAGTAAAGTTGGTACGGGCGTTCTCAAACACAAACGCCGTGTTCACCTACGTATATATTACGCGCCTCTCACGCGCGCACCAAAAGCTTTCACCGCGTTGCTCGCCTTGGCATATACGCGCCCCTTCCCACGTTACCGCTTAGTCGGGCTTAGCGAGTTTCCTGCTACCCCTATTTACATTAATTCCCGATAATCGGACAACAGCTTTGCCGTCCGCTATGCCTCCACCCTTCCAACAGCCCGTGTGTCTCGCTCTCAATGTTACGTCTATACATAGATATATACAGGATTCAAGCTCTCTGCTGTACGGAGCGAGAAGCTTGAAACGCTTAACTCCGGCCCATGTCGCGGAAGGAGGAAAGTGCGAGATACAGAGTTGGCCGAGGTGTACAAGAGGGTTGGGGAAGTTTCGCGCGAGCGCGCACATACCTACCGAGCCAATTTCGAACACCTGAGAGCTCTTCGCATTTCTACATTTGCATATATGGCTCTACGAGTGCACGATGCACCACGTGATATAAGATCGTTATAGCGAAGCTGTTAGTGTCGCAATTGCTACGAGGTTTTCGGAACAACTTCGTCTTTCACTATTTCGGAGAAATCCAAGGCATCCCGTACATTTTTTAAGTGAAACTTTCTATGTGAAACGTCTTTTGAGAGGGTATCTGAAATTTTTAAGCGACACGAAACGTGAAAGCTTTTGAGGGGCGCATTATATGATTGGTGGGGGAGAAACGGGGAAATATCGATGGATAAATATCGGGGGAACAACCGCGCAGCGGGCACAAGAAATTTACAGCGCGACACGAAAAGTGTAAGACTGTGAGACTGTAAGAATAGCACTATAGCGACCAGGGGGAATAGACTATAGTTAGAGAGGCCGCTATAGTCACGTTTACCCCCGAATAACGGTCCGACGAATATAATGTCTAATATCATTGATGATCGTTATGATCAGAATACTAGCGAATAGATTAACGAACTGCGTCTCGCACTCTCCCAGCGACCACGAAGCGAGACGGTCTTATATTTGTTGTGCGTAAATTATATCGTAAGACACAGGTGTCTATATCTCTATATCTGACTATGTACCTGATCTTAACGTATTATAGACTTGTCGTGAATAGCGCGTGTGAAGAAGTGTCATTATAAGTGTCGACTGCACAACAAGCAAATTATTGGCTGGGAGATGTAAGATCCGCAAATTTATGATTATATAAAGAATAATAATGAGAGATAAATTAAGATCACCGGTATTTCTGATAAGGAGTGTTTTAGAGAGAGAGCCTGTTTAAAGAACAAAAAATAATAAAGGGAGTCGTTCGACGGATCAATTGACGCAACCCACTTGAAGAAAAACCCAAATAAAAGATAAGAACAAGAATTTTGTATTCTCAATATATGTGTGTGAATGTGTGAATTTATTATGTATGTACCTTGCGGTACCTTGAAATATACGAGGGGGGACCCAAAAAAACGGAAATTTCGTCATAATTTCTTTATTTTTTAATATTTTTACACCAAATTTTGATCACCTTCAAAGTATTCTCCTTTAACCACAACGCACCTCTGGAAACGATCCTTCCAATGTTCAAAACATTTTTTAAATTCGCTTATCGGGATGTTCTTTAGGCCTTCCAGCGATTTTTGTTTTACCTCCTCCACAGTGGCAAAACGCTTTCCTCTCATGTCCCTTTTGAGTCTGATGAACAAAAAAAAGTCACAGGGGTCTAGATCCGGTGAGTAGGGGTGGGGGGGGGGGGGGGTGGGGTGGACAATTGGTGTCATACAGTTTTTGGTCAAATACTGCTTAACGGAGAGAGCGGAGTGGGCCGGCGCGTCGTCATGATGGAGGAACCAGTCACTTATGCGCCAAAGATCTGCCCTGTTCTTCCGGATACTCTCCCTCAATCTTTTCAAAACCTCCAAGTAGAACTTCTGGTTGACAGTTTGACGAGGGGGAACGAACTCCGCGTGCACAACACCTCTGCAATCGAAGAAACAAATGAGCATTGTCTTGATGTTTGACTTCACTTGGCGAGCTTTTTTCGGACGAGGAGAGCGAGGTGTCTTCCACTGGCTTGATTGCTGCTTTGTTTCGAGGTCGTATCCCTAGCACCACGATTCATCACCAGTAATCACCTTAGAAAAAAGTTCAGGGTCATCTTCGAGCTGATTTTGAAGTTAAAAACATGCCTGAAGTCGACGCTCCCTTTGCTCGTCTGTGAGAAGGCGAGGGACAAATTTGGCTGCAACTCTGCTCATGTGCAAATCTTTGGATAAAATCCTCTGAATTGAACTCCATAATATCCCAGACATCTCGCAGAGTTGATCAATGCATCGGCGACGGTCTTCATGAATGAGAGCATTGATTTTGTCGACGTTTTCGTCACTTCTTGACGTTGAGGGGCGTCCTGAACGGGGTTGGTCTTCAACTGACATTTCTCCATTTTTAAAACGTGAAAACCACTCGTAGACTCTGGTTTTACTTAGGGTAGCATCTCCATAAGCAGTCTTAAGCATTACAGTAGTTTCCGCGGCCGATTTCCCCAACAGGAAACAAAATTTCACAGCTGCGCGTTGCTCTCGACAATCGGCCATCACGTTTTCGTCGAAATGGAAAAACTTGTTTCACTACAAAAATTCCCACGGGCGAACCGATTCACTCACGGCGACAGAACTTCGCACACTAACTCAGGAGACGTGTCCCCAACGGACACCTGGTCGAGCAATGGGTTCCCCCACTCTCCCTCCCCGCCGCAACGCAATTCCGGTTTTTTTTGGGTCCCCTCTCGTAAATAATATTAAACGATTTCGAGTCTACAAAATTAATAATAAAAAACAAATAAAATTTACAAACAAATATTACTAATTCAAATAAACAAAAAACAAATTATAAAATTTAAACGAAGATTGTCGTTATTTCCTTCGAAAAATAATCATAATATTTTCAGTAAAGAGAAAAGAAATTATTACAAGATATAACTCAGCCGCATCGCTGGCGCGAGGGAAAATGACGTGGCAGCGACGCAGTAAACTTTCAGTTCTCCTGTCGTGGCCACCTTTTAGTTATTGTTCGCTGAGTGTATCGCTCATCAAAAATTCGAACCGTTGGGTTCTTAGTATTAGAAATAGTTACTATTGAAATTATTCAAGAACCGAAATAAATATTTGAAGTGCGTTATGTGCGTGTACAGGTACTTTCAATAATTTTAAACTATATTAATAAACATTCAATTTGGAAATGGCTCTTTTTTATTTAACACAAACTTTGCAACTTCCAAGCTTTCGTTCCATTTATTGTACCAATATTTCATAATCTAATAATTCAATAAAGTTACCACCGAAAAAAAATCTTATGAAGTTTCACTTTAGTGCGTGTGGGTTCAACGCGCTACATTTTTTTTGTTATATTGATCATATATTGATTGCGCATTTATTATTTGTTATAATTGCAACAAACTTTCTTGTGATTTAAATTATAGTACATTTATATTCATTTCTTGTTTGTTCATTTAATTGTGCAAATCATTTAGCTAATGATTAAACCTGACTTTATTATTCCCGCCTTAAAATTGCGATCATAAGTTTGCGACAAGTTGTTAACGTCGGTGAGAAGGATTTAATTCGTGATAAATAATATATATCTCTGATTACGAGAGAGATCCTGTATCTCATTTCTTGTTTAGAGATAGAGAGAGTGGGGAAAAAGCGAGAGGATGAGAGATAAAATCGGGTGAAACGTGGACCCGGCTGCTGCGAGTACTTTCCAGGCTCGCTCGCTCGCTCGCGCGCTCGACGGGCGGGACAATGAGCAAATAACTAGATTTTTCGCGCAACGGAACAATAATGGAACTCGGGGAAATTTTTCACGGCCCCATGGGCAAAATAATTTGGCAACAGATGCGCGTCCCGCGTTTTCCGAGCTATCCGACCAAGAATAAACGGGAACGGGACGGGAGGGCCTCGACGACGACAGGGGACACCGACAGCGGGAATCTGCAGGGGATATACATGTATATAGAGTGCGGCCGGAACGAGAAGCACGAGAGAGGACGAGGTGGAAACACGGTTAGCAGGCGAAGAGTTGGTCGCGAGTAAAAGAGAAGGATACCAAGGTTCTGAAGGGACGGGGGAGATCCGGGCAGTGTGAAAAACACCCTCTCTGTACACACAAGTGGAGAAATAATTTCGAACTTTGGCGAAAGGAAATCGCTTCAATGGACAATTTTTTTTGTTTTATTTTTCTGAATATTCATAGCATCATTAAATTTAGAACGGTATTATTTAATAAAGGGGATACAATTGAGTCTCGTGCATTGTAAAGAAAAATGTAGCATTAATCATAAGACTTTTATGAACTGTAAAACTAAAATCACTGTAATGTTCACTTTACAGAAAACGTTCAACAAATTGATAACACCCGATAATTTGATCGGTAGTACAGATTTTTCTTTGTTCAGTTAGAGAAATGTAAAAATGAAAAAAAAAGCGGGAAAATCGATGAAAAACGGAGGGCTCGTAGAAAATTTTGTTTAACTTCGAAATATTCTTGGACCATCGGAGACACTGAAAATCTCGTTTCCATCTAAGGGTGCTTTGACCGGGAATACTTTATATATGTATAAATATATATACGTACTATGCCGCCCGGCTGTTGAAGGCAGGACGTTAAGATAAGGGCGCTACGTGAGCGACTCATTAAGGGATGCAAATTAAGCGCAGAGGCCGAGGCCATGCTCCTCGCGCTTTCCCACTCTCTCTTTAGAAGATCTTTGTCGAAATCTTGCTCACCAGGCTTGAAGAATATCTCAAAAATCGCTAAAACGAAACGATCCTTCTCGTGGATGTCGAAAATTCGCATTAGTCCTTTGTAGTCCGATCGATAAGATTCTCGCGAAAGTAAAAAAAAATCTGTACAATCAAAAATGATATGCTATTCAGTGGGCTAAATTAACTAAATATTAAGTTTAAGGTAGCAGTCTGGTAACTTAAGCCGATGTTCATGTCTTTTTTGGAGGGCGTTTTTTGGTAGGAAAATAAAAATGAATCGTTTTGGATATTTAGGATGTTTTTATTCACATATTAAAGATACAAAAAAAAATTTGTTTGAAATAATTTAATAGTTTATTATTATTATTATTATTGATCGAAGTTGATACCTCGAAAAAAAAAGCGCGTGGGTGGCCCCGGTTATTTTGGCGCTTGATGTTATCTGAAATAAAAAATTCTTGATAATTCTTAATCTATAGACATGTCATTCTGGTCGGAAGTACTGAAGTTAAATTCCATGGATAAATAACAAAATGGCGGACTTTGGAAAAAAAAGTTTTGTTTTCCAAAGTCCGCCATTTATCCATGAAATTTAATTAACTTCAGTAGTTCCGACCAGAATGACATGTCTATAGATTAAGAATTATCAAGAATTTTTTATTTCAGATAACATCAAGAGCCAAAATCACCGGGGCCACCCACGCGCTTTCTTTTCGAGGTGCCAACTTCGATCAATAATAATAATAATAATAAACTATTAAATTTTATCAAAAAAAATTTTTTTTGTATCTTTAAAATGTAAATACAAACATCCTAAATATCCAAAACGATTCATTTTTATTTTTCTAAAAAAAAACGCCCTCCAAATAAGACATGAAAATCGGCTTAAGTTACCAGACTACTACCTTAAGCTAAGAGAAACACCCTTAAAAAGTTAATGTTTTGATTGTTGCATAATTCAAATTCTGAAGAGCTGATAAATTTACTAATTATTCAAATGAACGCTTTGTCATTTGCAAAAGAAGCGTCTGCCCACACGATTGAGGTCTTCCTATGGAAAGACATAAACTTTTTCCTAAGACAATAATTGGAAGTGATTCTTTATTGTGCGATAAAAAATTCTTTTTATCTATTGTCAACATAGGGGATGGCATCTGGACGAAAAGATGTACATCTTGTCCCTGTATGAGTTAACAAAAGGAAGCAAGCATTTAATTTATTTTTCGTTCACAGGACGATGAATCCTGAAACGTGTGTAACAAAAAAAGCCTCGTTTCACAGTAGTAAAACCATTTAATTACGAACTAAAACTTGAAACCCCTCGGAGTTTGGTCCCTCTTTGCCCTATCAAAGCTAGTGTGTATTTCGCTGAGATTTCTAGCAAGATCGTCCCTTGTACATTCTCGTCTCTCTTCCACTTTCAGTACAGACAGTAAACTCGTCTGTCCTTTCTCTCCGGCCCTCTTTAACTCTCTCTCTCTCTCTCTCTCTTTCGTTAGCGTTCCACAGTATCGTCGGGATGCGAGACCGTCTCTCAGAAGCGCGACTAGTCCCTTGCGTTTTTTTTTTCACCCCGCTTCGGTCAATTCGCAACTCGGCGCATAAAGGTCTCTCCGCTTGAAGTTTGAAAGCCTCCCTTACAAACGACCGCCGTCCGGCCTTCTTCTGATTTATAAAGGCTTTTAGCTAGCTTAGCTATATACAGGGCTAGGCGCATACCGGACGAAAAAAAAACACGCCACCTCCATCCCTTGGCGCGCGAAAGAGCGCACAGAGAGGAAACACCGGGCTCTCACGCGCGTACTTCTCTCCACGTCGTCGTCGTCGTCATCGTCGTCGTCGTCGAGATATCGTGCCGTTGACGTGAGTGAAACGAGGGAGAAAATACGGTGAGAAAGACCAGAGTATCGCATCGGCCAGGGGAGTGAAAGAGAGAAAGCTATATAAAGTTCAGAGATAAAATTCCGAGCCAAGAAAAAGCCAGAGGGAGAGAATAGCAGAAATATGGATAAGTATATATACGAAGATATAGTATATCATCCCTCTTTTTTTTCGTCCCGTTATACTCGAAATTTTTAACAATTCAACAACTTTTACTCAACACTCTGAGATTTTTTTACAACCAATCTCTCGTTCCAAAAACAAACGAACGATTAATTTCGTAGGAAGTATCGTTGTCAACAAATATTAAGAATTATGATATAGGTAACTAAAGACAAATAATTACTGATAAGTACTAACAAGTTCTACCAATTAATTGAAACGACGATTACGAGGCAGCCGGACTGAATAGAGGAAGATGCTGGAACAAATATGCGCCCACCATAAACGATACTCGAGAAAGAGTAGTGGTAGCGGTATAGGTTGAACAGTCTTAACTTCAAACACATGTGTGTATTCTCCGATTTGTCACTGGCCCGTATAGTTGAGGGTTAGAGCAGAGTATTTGTCCTAATTGGAACGAGATTGATGTTAATAGGGAAGAGATCTGGTCAGTCAGTTACAAATTCATGGCGAGTGGTCGACGACGAGAACGACCCGTAGAGGCTTCTCCTGTGGTGCTTCACTCTCAGAGAGAGGAACTAACTCAGTCATTCGGGGTATAGAGTTGCGAACCCGACAAGGGAATTACTCGAGGGCATATCGTACTCCGGGGATACAGATATAGGAGCCCAGAGAGGTGGGGAAGAGCGAGGGAGGAAAAGCATCGAACACGAGGGTGGAGAATGGTTTCTGAACATATATATATATGTATAGCCATCGGATGCCCAATCAAGGAGGAATGTGTTCGGTGTTAGCGCGAGATACGACCTTGGAGGGGTGCGCGGCGTTCCACGGGTTCCACTACGCTAGGGGGTTCTTAGGCGGCATTAGCGACCACTTAGAGGATCAACCGAAGCTAGGCCGAATCCTTAACCCTCCCATACTCGAACCCTCTACGTTCTCTACTCTCCTATACGCGAATCTCACTCGCCCTAACGCCACGTCTGAACCTCTTCATGTATATACACTGGGGCGATTTTTTTTTTCGACTATTTTTTTTTTCAATCCCCACCCGAAATTTTGTTAGATCTGTCGAAAAAGAAATTCCCTGAAAGTTACAGCCCTTAATATCAATTCTAAGTACTGTCCCAAAGCGTGAGAAGATTTTCCATCTAAAATACACTAATCGAATTGTATTTTTTTTTCAAATTTCTATAACTCAGCCGCATTTTATGCTATCATATTGTTCTTGGTTTCGGTTTACTCAGAATAAAACAATCTAAAAAAGTGCCTTTTGCGGTGAAAGCGTAAATTGTATTGGTGAGTTGGTACGGGTCACTGAACTTGATTTTTACCCAAAATTATCGTTTTTTGCTGTTATCTCCGAAACAATTAACTTTACGAAAAAAATGTAAACGAGAAATTTGTTGGAAATTTAATTTAATACACAAAAGGTCCTATTAACCTAATTGCTTAGATTAATATTTCTTGAGATATTGAACTTTAACTTATGAGTAGTATAAAATTTATAAAATATGAAATATTAAATGATAAAAAAAATAAAAAATAAAAAAAGTTCAATATCTCAAGAAATATTAATCTAAGCAATTGGGTCAATAGGACCTTTTTTATAGGAAATTAAATTTCCAACAACTTTTTCTTTTACATTTTTTTCGTAAAGTTAATTGTTTCGGAGATAACAGCAAAAAAACGAGAATTTTGGATAAAAATCAACTTCAGTGACCCGTACCAACTCACCAGTACAATTTACACTTTCGCCGCAAAAGGCACTTTTTTAGATTGTTTTATTCTGAGTAAATCGAAACCAAGAACAATATGATAGCATAAAATGCGGCTGAGTTACAGAAATTTGAAAAATAAAATAAAAATTCGATTTACGTGTATTTTAGATGGAAAATCTTCTCACGCTTTGGGAAAGTACTTAGAATTAATATTGAGGGCTGTAACTTTCAGGGAATTTCTTTTTCGACATATTCAACAAAATTTCGGGTGGGGGCTAAAAAAAATAGTCGAAAAAAAAAAATCGCCCTAATATACACATTTTCGTCCTATCGTCTTTCTATCGAAATACATATGAGACACTCTCCTCCTACATAGCCTTCGTCCGATCCTCACTTTCAAAAATGACACAACCCTCGTGATCAAGTACATCTGCGTGGAAGGTGTTAAAAAATAAAAAGAAACAATTTCGATTGATCGCTGAAATAGTTCCTCAGTGCCACATAACAAATTGGCAGAAACCTGTCAATCGACACCATTTCTCCTTTTTCAATGATAAAATGTTTGACATATAAGAAGCGATATAAACCCATGAGAAAACACTCTCAACCTATTCATGTCAGCTGTGATGAGGGTAAAAGTGCTATATAGTATAATTTTATTGTAAGAAAAAAGCAGAACGACGCCGCAAAGAAATAATGATGTAGGTAGACCCAAATACGTAGGGTATGATGGTGGTGTGAAGGTTTTGATGGTAAATGACATTATCTGTGGGCATAAGTCGTGGTGGTTATGATTGTATACATGAACAATTTATATTATATATGTATCTCTCTATATTATATAATATGTGTGTGTGTGTGTATATAGCGTTACAAAATGCGATAAGGTTCTGTTCGTAATTACTTTAGTTAAGGGATGCCCTTTCTCCGTTCAGCTGTGCATTTTCTCTGTCATGTATATATGTGTATATAGATCTCGGCGAGATCGGTAAAAAGAACTGGTAGACGGACAGGCCCGCTGAGAAGAGAAAGAACGATGGAAAATGCATAACTCTCTCTCTCTCTCTCTCTCCCTCCCCTCTCTCTCTCTCTCTCTGTACGTGCCTTTGTGTGTGTGTGTGAGCGAGAAAGAGAAGAGAAGTAAAAGAAAAGGGAAAGGGAGAGAAGAGTGGCGGTCCCAAAGAGACGAAAGAGGTGAAGGGTATGGTATATAGCACTAGGAACAGCAGAGTTAGCGGTAGCCGAGGGGGTAGGTTCAGCGCCGTAGGGTGGCTATGAATTTAAATTTCTCTAATTAGGACGCAAACTCGAGCGCGCGCGAGAGATGCGGTAACGGTGGTGGTAAAGCCTCTCTCCCTCTCTCTCTCTCCACCCACAACCCCTATACTGTGCCCGGCGACCATCCTCTTCAATTTTACCACCTCTCTACCGATGGTGGCGCTGGCTGCTGGTATCGTGAATTTTCTCAACCACCCTACTAACCAGCGCACACGAAGTTTCCATTGCCACGGCTATGGTACTGCTATTGTATATGATATAGTCCTCTGGCATCCCTCAATCCCTCCCCTTCCCCTCCTCATCCTACTCTTTTGCCCTCTAGCCGTTACTTCGTCTCGTCTCGATTTTTCTCTCATTGGGACTCAATCCAACTTCTCGTTCTGCTTCCTCTATCTCTCTCTCTCTTTTTCTCGATTTCTAATACGCTTGATTTTTCGATCGAATAAAACTTTTCGGAATTATATGCATGGAGGTTCCTTAAAAACAAAATCTATTCGTAATAATGTTCTGACGAAAGAATTGTGAATAGTTATTTTGTTACACATTGATATTCATAAAGAAAAAATAATTATTCCAAGCGATTCGTGGCTGATCGTAAAATTTTTAGCACTTTTTTTTTTCACCGCCAGTCGTAATAATGGTTTGTTAATTACTTTGAATGATTTTACGTTAGGACTCGGACGATTGTCGAATTGCATCGTAAAGTGTGCCAATAACTAAACTTTCTCGTTCGAGTAAACGGCCCATCGCCATTTCGATCCCACTTCACGTACGACGATAAAACTGCATCCCTCAAGTAATTCAAGTAAAAGCAGACTCTCGCGTTCATCGTTCACCCACACGTATACATTTACCAGTGAGCTATGTGCCCAGTTTTCTTTTTCTCTCTCTCTCTCTTTTGGTTCTCGGTGTATTCTCGTACTCGGTTGACACCACCTGACTCAGATTTGTTGCTTCTCACGTTCTAACCGAAATTTATTTGACGCCCCGCGGGTTAATTAACGCCCGCCCACCCGTGGTGGTTGACGCTCCAGCTCTCCAACAGAAGCAGAGCAAGCCACCACGAACGGACCAGCGCCACAGACTCGTTGATGCTGCTCTTGCCGTTTTACTCCTTCTATCTCTCTCTTTCTCTTTACTCTCTTGGATGAGATACCTCGAGGGTTGGTTAGGAGGAACGAGGGGGCGAAAGAGCCTACCGGAAAGTAATCAAATGCTTGCGCACCGAGAGATGATTAACGGGAGGCTGACGGATCAGAAATGACCTCGTGACCTCGGTACGTGGACCATCCACTGAGAAAAATGAATTCACTCGATTCAATTATAACCATTGTTCATGTCAAACAGAATTGTAACTTTAATTAAACGAATTGTTTGACCAGATTTCATCCGAATCCAATGAATTTTTATAGTTTCAAACAAATATTACCTGCATCAAATGAATCCATCTTTTGCAAGATTTAAATACGAATATTTGTATACGCGAATAGATTATTTTTAATTTATCGATTTGTTTTAAATATAACATCGTGAAATTATCAGTTCCGAGTTAATCGCTGTACGATCAAGAGAAACTACGCAACTTTTCGCACGGCAAGAGGATATCTCTCTGTATTACGGAACTCTCATTAGCGTAAGAGGGGGTTGTTAGGTAAGACGACGATTTAAAACTCACTCTCGTCCCCGAGATGCATACATTAGTCGCGACGCAACGAAGATTTTAGGAATTCTTAATTTTCTCGCTCTTTCCCCCCTCGCTCCTACTCTCTCTTTCTCTTGCTGTCCGTTATCTCGCTAGGTTCTCAAGATCAAAATGGCGAGGGTCGAAAGACGACGAGGGTTAAATATTCGTGAATACTTGGGCTTGGAGCGCAAAAAGCCCAAGATCGCCGATATTTTTGTCTCGTCTTTTTTCCGCATTCTGATAAAGAGAAATACTATATGCAAGTCAGTTTAGTCAAAAAAAAAAAAAAAAAACATTCACAAGTCATTTGCCATCAATATATTTTGAATGGTTTTTTTTTCAGCGAATAATTTTATTAAAAAAACGTACACACATAGGTAGAGAACACAAAAAATTGGTAGTCTGGATAACGAGACGACTCGAACGAGAATGACACGTGACACGGAAACTCGCCGAGGCCTCCTGTATAAAATGAACTTTTGTATGGTGTATAAAATGTGTAAAAAATATACCAGCCCTCCACTCTCCATACCATGTGTATATTAAAGCTTTACTAAAGAGGGGCCGTCGCGACGTCACGTCGCATCTCGTTATTCAATTAAATTTAAACTATCAACGAGTTCGTGGTGGAACATGGAAGGGGGAAGAGGCGAGCGTGGGGAAAAAAATGGGAAAAGAACTACGGTAATTAAAAGTATTGATTATCGGGTGTTAAACGGTAGGCAGAGGGTAGTGAGGTCGGTTTGTGTGAGCAAACGAGAGAGAAACATTGAGGGTGTTCGTTCCACGAATGCGAGTTCGTACATCTGTTCATTAGGTAATGAACTTATTAAATCAGAGAGAGAGAGAGGCAGAGAGAGTACAAAACGGTGTGGAGGAACTGTATAGAATAGCTCCGCATACCGTATATCATACGATTATATAAAGCAGACTGAATTCCAGAAATAAGGGACAAAATTGACAGCGAGTTTATCCTTTAAACAAAAACAAAAAAACAAACTTTCGACCAGGTAATATTTTACTCAAACCCAATATTTCAAATATGACAACGATACATTGGATCTATTGAAATTCTTACGTCTTAAGGGGGGAAGTAGGGTTAGACGGTTCAAAAAATCGATTTTTTTTTTTCCATAAATTGTTAGTAAAACTATTGAAAAATATGTTCCCAAAATTTCATATGAAAATTCCGACTCGTTCTATTGTTATAAGCCATTAAGGGGGTAAATAGGGTTGGGACAGCGTTTTCTCAATAATTTTCATGAATTTTTTTATAGTAAAAAGAATGAATATAATTTATTGAAACTTTGAGAATATTTTATACATATATTGAAGTATATACTATAAAATTTTTATACATATATTTAAGTATATACTATAAAATATTAGCGACCCCATATTGCTTGTTTTTCTTAGTACTATTTTTTCAAACGCGTTTTTCTGAAAACAACTTTTTTCGAACTTGCGTACACGCTAGTTTGAAAAGTTTCCAACTAATCGTTTTGAAAATTGGCAGTTACTTTCTTCATAGTATTGCTCTCTATATGAACCTAAAATCGGAATATTATCATTATTTAACATAATTTTTTTTTGCAAATAAAGTTGTAAAAAATGGCAAAAAATCATGCTTTTTTGTTTTGACCCCTGGAAAAATTAAATTTTCTATTTTCTTGATAGCATTTAGGTTCATATAGAAGAGAGACGTATAATAAAAGTGAACTCCAACCTCGTTTGATTTCAGATGAAAATTGCGGCTTCCAGAATGTACGCAAAATGCTGAGTCTGATTGTGACTTGCAATATGGGGTTGCTAATATTTTATAGTATATACTTAAACATATGTGTACAAATTTTATAGTATATACTTAAATATATGTATAAAATATTCTCCAAGTTTCAATATAGTATATTCATTTTTTATACTATAAAAAAATTCATAAAAATCATTGAGAAAACGCCGTCCTAACCCTATTTCCCCTTTTAATTCTTAAGTCTCAAACGTTTTCGAGTAGTAGAAATTTAAAAAAATTAGGAAATGGGACATTTTTACGATGTAACAAAAAAAACGAGGAAACACTAAATCTCTGTAGCACGGGGTAGATAATACGCTGTATTACTCTTCGGATATCGTTCGCTCTATTAACCACCAAAAAAAAGGGGGGGTGAATTTTAATTCGAAATAATAACGCATCGGGCCATTGGGGCCGATATTAAGTGCGTAATTGCTATTTTCATTGCGCCACGGCACATGTGCATCATACGATAACACCGAGTTTTACATTATCTTCGTAAATTTCAGCCGTTTGGAAATTTTAACCGTGAACCGACCATGTATATCGTAGTTATTTCGCCGAATCGGCACGACGAAATTCCACTGCGAGAGGGATCCAACGGAAAATCGGGTGCCCGCATACTCGAGAGTCAACGTCGCGAAAGCTTGAAACAACAGCTTAATTCCCCACGGAGTTTTGCACGCGACGATATTCTCTCCATTCTCTCAGTCTCTTACACACATTGAGCTTGCACACACTTGCATATATACATATATATACATTTTCCTCTCTCTCCACGCCCTCTGTCGACGAGAAAGCTCGGTGCTTTTCCGTTAGGGCGTGGAAGACGTAAAATTTAAGAACCAAGCACCCGCATTAAAATCACTGCTCGGTAGAATTCCGCAGCGTTTCTCATTGCCATCTTTGTAATAGTATACCATATAGCAACACTATGCACGTTTGGTTGCAGCAAACAAAAGGGCGTAATCTGCATAACGTTTTCTGCAAATTTGTGAAGGCTGTAGGACCTTTTGCTTGATAGCCACCGATCTCTGTGCGTGCGTGTGTGTGTGTGTGCGTGTGTGTGAGAAACAGGGTCTTTCCGTCTGACGATTGTACGAAAGATATATCGATCGATGATAAACAAAAGGGCTTAATTCAGGAATTTTAACCCTTAAAGTAACGTGCATTAAGTCCTTTTGTTGGTTATAAGTCGATATATATAATCCGCGGCCATACTGGCGTCTGTACAACGTTCTTGAACGAGGAGTCGCGAAAGCAGGGCGAGGGAGGAGCGCGATAGTGTATGAAGGGTTCGCAAAGTGACTCGAATTGCCGCGCAGTCGACTTCACGAGTCAGAGTATTGCTAATATCAGGAGCGGAAGGAGAGGGAAACCCTTTAGCCCCTATCCCCTCAGCGTCATAAGCAACGAGCATCCCTCTCTCAATTTCTATGAGAAAACTCCCTCGCCAGAGGAGAGCCATAGTCTCGTTGAGGATTCCTTTTTAACCCTCTTTGCAGCGAGCGAGACGAGTTTCTTCTCTCAGGCACCTAGAAATCCTCGCTACCCAACGTAATGTCGGTATCCGCAATGACGCCGAGGCGCTGCCGTTTCACGGCGTTCGCGAGTGAGGCGCTGCTGTGCCACGAGACTCCTTAACCACTCGGGCGACCCTTCGCGACATTTTTAGTGGCCATCAAAAACCAGCGCCGGCTTAATTATGAGGGTACAAGCCCGGGTATATACAACGCCCAAACCCCCCGTTATCATCCCTTGGTGTTCTAACCCTCCCTCTCTCCCTCTTTCTCGCTATACTCTCTCTGAGAGTTGCTACTCTCGGTACTATGGTGCTGTTCAGGCAGCGGGAGACTCTGCAAGTTTACTCTTATACGCTTTCGCTTTTCTCTACACTCTCGACAAACACACACACATACGCCCGCCAACTCCCTCTTTTGTGTTTATGTTGCCCGCGGGATTTTCCGGAAGTTATATATACTATATATGGGGCATTCCAGCTCAAATCGAAAAATTCACGACTATCATAATTAAGGGAGGAAATAGGGTTAGACGGTTAAAAAAAACGATTTTTTTTTAATTTCATAAATTGTTAGTAAAACTATTGAAAAATATGTTCCCAAAAATTTTTAATGAAAATTCCGACCCGTTCTATTCTTATAAGCCATTAAGGGGGGAAATAGGGTTAGGACAGCGTATTCTCAATGATTATCATACATTTTTTTATAGTGTAAAAAATGAATATAATTTATTGAAACTTTGAGAATATTTTATACATACATTTGAGTATATACGATAAAATTTTTATACATATATTTAAGTATATACTATGAAATATTAGCGACCCCATATTGCTTGTTTTTCTTGGTACTACCTTTTCAAACGCGTTTTTCTGAAAACGACTTTTTTTTAACTTGCGTACACGCTAGTTTGAAAAGTTTTCAACCAATCTTTTTGAAAATTGGCAGTTTCTTTCTTCATAGTATTGCGCTCTATATGAACCTAAAATTGGAATATTATCATTGTTTAAAATAATTTTTTTTTTTGCACATAAAGTTGTAAAAAAGTGGCAAAAAATCATGCTTTTTTGTTTTGACCCCTGTAAAAAATTCAATTTTCTATGTTTTTGACAGCATTTAGGTTCATATAGAAGAGAGACATATAATAAAGGTAAATTCCAATCTCGTTTGATTTCAGATGGAAATTGCGGCTTCCAGAATGTACGCAAAATGCCGAGTCTTTTTTATTTTATAGTATATACTTAAATTTTATAGTATATAGTATATAGTATGTACCAATTTTATAGTATATACTTAAATTTATGTATAAAGTATTCTCAAAGTTTCAATAAATTATATTCATTTTTTATACTATAAAAAAATTCATGAAAATCACTGAGAAAACGCTGTCCTAACCCTATTTTCCCCCTTAAAATTATTTTTCCATTCAAGTATGTTGTAGAGGACGACAAAAAAACAACGAAAGGGCTTAATTAACGCTGTTTTCTTTTCGTTTCTAACATTTTTCTTTTTACATTTTAATAGTAAATCTGTAATGTCTTAGCGCAAAACAAATGTTTGATTCGAAATTTATTGTTATCTCTATATATTCGAATAAAAGTAGCCAAATTTTCACAATGTTCGATGATATCAACTTTCTAATTCTCGACAAATGAAGATATACATACAATATTTTTTTAATATTCACCGATAACATCGACAAAAATTGATCTATATGAATTAGTATCCTAAATATAGGATCTTAAAGCAAAAATGTTTCTTCTTTCATCGCGTGTTAAATCTATCGATTGTATATTTTCCGCCGATTACGATAGCCAACGAATATTTGTCGGGAGCACAAAAATACAAGGCAAAAATGTAAAAAATGTGAAAAATATTTGATGTTTCTTACCGTTCTATGAAAAATTACAAGGACGAACTTGCATCCTACAATAACCAATAGGTTATTGTATAGGTAAAAATGTTACTATCGCGATTCACAACCTTGTCGATTTCCTCCGAAAGGCCCCATATACAAATTTCAATTGGAAGCAATAAAAAGGGCGTAACTCACATCGTTTCATTTATTAAATTGAGTAACATGAGGCCTTTTGTTAGCTGGCACTGGAAATGATAGAGAATTCATGATCCGGGATGGTGTGAGTTGAAAATATAACCAGAGTTCGGTATAAGACTCGCAGGGAGAAACTGCCGTGCGCTGTGTGCGCCAGGTCTAAGCACCGCGCTAGCAACAGCAGTCATTCGTTAAACTTTCCTCTTAATACGAGTTATATATATTCCACAAGTTTGAATACCCACTGCAACGAAATACTTATTTAGACTAAGGTGTGCTACCGGAGTTTTCGAGAGACTTTGCATTTTTATCTTTTCCCGCTGCTGTATAATAATTAATATGGTATATATAGTTTCTTGATGATAGCCGGGAATTACGCAATTCCCTGTGCAACGGTGAAATTACGAGAAAGTGAATTATTCACGAAGCGTATAATATCCATGAAAACCGACAAATTTACGATAAGTTACTTGAGGATTAACAAATTTACGAGAATCTTCTTATTAGAAAATGTTGTAATCGATATTTTTGAAAAACCACTCCCCATCGGCCCCGATTAAGAACGAAACATGAGAGAAACAAATATATCAGATTGGAGTTACGAGATTGTTGGACATTTTTACTGTTAGCCAGATTTTGTTTATTTCACTTTTAGGAAGAGATGGATATGGCTCGATGGAATCAATCGTTCAATGTGTTTGATAATGTTCTGTCGCGACAAGAACGGTCGACGTGGCCTTTTCCTCACTCTCGTTGGACACGAGACCGGGAAAAGTTCTCGCGTAGTACATCCACATGTGGGGGGGGGCGAGAGTGACGTTACACCAACTCCAACGGAGAGAGGAGACAAACGATGTCCAACGAGAGAGCATTTATCGTGAATGATCGATCATCTTCACGAGCTTTGTCCGAGAGCTCGTGTACAACTAACGTAATACAACAGAGAGAGAGAGAGAGAGAGAGAGAAAGAGAGAGAGAGAGACACACACAGAAAGAGAGTGAGAGAGATTCTTGGACATTTTCTGGTACATTTCTCCTTCGTGTATCCTCTGGATGGAAAAACAAGAAAAATTTGCCAACCCGGAGAAGTTCGTATACAGTTAAAAACTCGAAAGTATCGCCAGGTATATTAAATTTTATTTTTATTATTTCATCGATTGGAAGAATCGAAAAATTTGAAAAAGTTTCGAATACACTGCTGACTTCAACAATTCTTATTTTTTTCTTTTCAATCCATGAATTTGAACGTTTCGTCTCTTTACAATCCTTCAAAAGTTACATCGGCCTATCCGCAACTCCCGCGTGAGTTCTTTCGGAAAAATTCAATTCTGTCCAAAATAAAATGTTGAATCGAGGTAAAAATCCAATACCGGGAGTAAAAAAGCATTGAAACAAAATGTTCTGTAGGTTGTAGGGGTTATATGAAAATGGCTCTACATATTTTTACAACCTCACCCTAATCAAAATAGAAAATTCAAATAAAATGTGAACAATTTTCGATATCGATGAGGCAACAGTAAAAAAACGATTGCACAGATTTACTGTTATTGAAATATACCATACTATCTTTAAAAAAAAATGGGCATTAAGGAGCAGCGCGATAAAATTCGAAATTTTTAAACAAAATTGTCATATTCCTAAATGTGAAAATTGTTTCAAGTAAATATTTTTTTTCTCGTTGACTGAAGGAATCGATAAAAAATGGTTACCATCCCAATATATAACTATTCATAGACCTTACGAAATTTGCATAGAATCAAATAGAATAGATGCATTATTCGTAGATTTTTTTTTTCATCGCTCGAACTCTATCGTAAAAAGTATCTCGATGAGATTTCCTTTGGGCAATATTCTTGTGATTAAAAAATAAAAACAAGCAAAAAATTGAATGGAGGAGCAAATATATAGTCGTTAAAATATTGTAAGTGGACGCATCGATATAGGTAAATGTATATATATTTGTAATTTACCGCGGGAAAGTACGGCGACGATTCGAGCGTATTCGCGCACCGTGTGTGGCTCTATGAAAATTTGGCAAACGCGCATTATCTCGAGATGTACGAAGTCTGTTAAAAAAGTATCGCGAATTTTGAATTTCCGCATTATTTTTCTCGATCAGAAAACCCTCTCAATAGCGCCACTTCGGCCATCTTTGCGTCCCACTGTACTCGCACACTCGCCGACGCAACGAAAAAAAAATCGCATAACTCACTCCATGTACGAAAAACGAAAATGTCACGATTGCCGATTCGATACTTATGCATGAAAATGAATAAATCGTTACTGATACCACCGTACTAAATTTATCGTTAACTCGTCAAAGGTTACATAGATTTAATGACGAGACGACAAAAAAAACTTGTTCACCTTATCTTCTGGAGCGTGATCACGAACAAGGGACTGCGCGATGCCCGTTTACTGCCTTGACCACCGAATATTTCGAAAAAATTCGCGATGAGATTTGAACTAAAAAAAACTGCGCAACTGTCGGTAACTTTTTATTTTACTCCCCTAGAATTATCCGCGACGATTGTGTCGTTGCTTCTATTGCCTCGTTAGAGGGGGTGAAAGCCAAAAAAAACAAGATGGCGACTCTCGTCGTCAGCTTTTCGAAGATAACGGTGCGAGTGTAAGTGTTCATTCTTTTACGCGAAATCGTTGCGTAATAAACGTTTTATTGTATTACTCCCGTGTTCGATGTTCGATGTATGAAAAAAACAAAATGAATAGCCGGTAGTTCTCATAGCCGGGAAATGATAATTCATCGACTTTTATTCTCTCGATAAATTTACCGGCTAAAATTCGTATCCGTGTAACTTCACAATCCGGATAAGCGTCGTGCTTACGTTTTCGCGTCAGTGACAAAAATTCAAATCCAATTTTTCTCCATAAAACTCATTCAGTAATAAATAATACACGGTTTATTATATTTCTCGCTCGAATAGCCGATAGCTATGATACCGGAAAAGCTGATAATTCATCAAATTTTATTTCCTCGATAAATTCGCCGGGTAAAACTCGTGTCCGCTTAACCTCAAAATCGGATAGAGTTTTGTGTTTGCGCTTTCGCGTTAGTGAAAAAAATACAACGAATCAAGATATCTTTAGAATTTATGGTAAAGTGCAATTTTTAATATATTTTCATAGGAAGACTCTGTCCGTTACATTTATAACGATTTCAAGATAGTTCATATTGTCCAGCCCGATAAGTTTATCGCGCGGACCGTAATTTTTTTTGTTGAGCTTCGTGGCAGTGCAGTTCATTTTTTCTTTTCAGATTTTTCTTTCCCTAGTCCGGGTGATACGCGGTAAAACTAAACTTTTGGATTTCACCGCATACGCTAAACACCCCATGTGTCAAAGAAGGATGTCAATGAGACACATTGAAAAAAGTGACATCAAATGTTACGCATGAAAAACTAAAATTCTTACAACTTCTTTTTTCTGCGCTACATCCGGACGCTATATATTAATATACAGTGGATCAAAAAAGTATTCATACACCTTGTTTTTTTGCGATAATTTTATAGACATAAGCGATACGCAAAGAAAGCCAATTTTATTTAATAGTACATCAGGTACAGAGATAAACTGCAAATGGAGAATTTTTTCCCAGGAATAATAGAAGAATTATGCAAGAAAAACGAAAATTTTCGGGCCAAAAAAGTATTCGTACACTTACGATTGAGCTGCTAAACCTCGATATTCACTTACGGACGGTCTGACCTCTGCGCACAATGTAAACAAGTCTTCGTTTACAGTTTACACAATGGTTTTGACCTATTCCATGCGGTAGTAGAAATTCAAGCTCTGAACAGACATGATGGCAAAAAAAAGCGAAATATCAATATCCATGCGAGATAGAGTGATTTTTCTTCGGAAACGCGGTGAAAGTCATCGAAAAATTAGTAAAGAACTAAATCTAAGTTTCGCAACAGTGCAATATATAATGAAAAAATACGAAAGAACAAACAGCACAGAAAATAAGCCACGAACCGGTCGACCGAGAATACTAACAGTACGAGAGCGTCGGAGTATTGTTACAGAGGCTACAAAAAAACCGTTTACAAGTGCTCGCAGTTTAGCGAATGATGTCGCGTCAATATCGGGGAAGAGCGTGTGTCCCCAGACTATTCGAAACGTTTTGCATTCTGCCCAAATATACGGCGGAACTGCCCGCAAAAAACCATTAATTAATAATATAAATCGAGAAAAACGTTTAGGTTTCGCAAAAACCTGCGTAAAAAAATCTATAGAATTTTGGAAACGTGTCGTATTCTCGGATGAATCGAAGTTTAACATCTTCAGGTCCGATGGAAAAAAATTCGTCTGGCGGAAACCAAATACCGAGCTCCAGCAGAAAAATTTAATACCGACTGTAAAGCACGGTGGAGGAAGCGTCATGGTTTGGGGCTGTATCGGATATTATGGCGTGGGTAATCTGGCTTTTATAGATGGTACAATGAATGCTCAGAAGTATATCGACGTGTTGCACAGCAATTTGAAAGCAAGTGTAGATAAAATGGGCCTGGATGGAAATTTCTACTTCCAACAAGATAACGACCCGAAACATACTGCCATGAAAACGAGCGAATGGTTACTCTATAATGTCCGCAAACAATTGATTACACCACCACAATCTCCGGACATCAATCCTATTGAAAATTTATGGCACTTGGTGTAGAAATTAGAAAAAGAAAAATAACAAACAAATCCGATCTCCAAAGAGTGCTTTTAGAAGAATGGACGAAAATAGCGAAAGAAACTACGCAAAAGCTAGTAGAATCCATGCCTAAGAGACTCGAGGCGATAATTGAAGCAAAAGGGATGCACACCAAATATTAGTTATAATTAACAACTATGATGATGCAGGTTTTCACTATAATCGTAAGTGTATGAATACTTTTTTTGCTCGAAAATTTTCGTTTTTTTGGCATAATTCTTCTATTATTCCTGGGAAAAAATTCTCCATTTGCAGTTTATCTCTGCACCTGATGTACTACTAAATAAAATTGGCTTTCTTCGCGTATCGCTTATGTCTATAAAGTTATCGCAAAAAAACAAGGTGTATGAATACTTTTTGACCCTGGTCATGGTCGGTATGTTTAAATTTTTCACATGGTCAGAAGCACACAGTCAAAAGAAATGTTGGAATGGAAGTTATCGTACGCGGCGACGGCAGGAAAAATGAATTCTGAAAAATCAAAGATGGATTTAGCAATTGGCCTGAAATTTGAGACGCAACTTCAGCAACAATTACTCTTTGTAAGCGATGATTTCAATTAAAATTCATTCAAATTATTGATACTTTGTCGAACGTTTCATTTTTTGAGGTAAAAAAATGGAACAGTCGCTGTCTGTTACTCGAAGATAATTGCACCTCGGTATAATGTAAATGATTATACATACTGCATAAAAGTAGACAAAAAAACCTCAGCGGATTAACAAATTTCGAAGTACTTCCGCTGACATCATTTGAGAGGATGGTCTAAAAGAAAAGCTCAGCGAGAAGAAACTTATCTTCGGTGCTTACAGTATCTTGCGTACAGTATATATATTTTCTCTCAAAGAAAATGGCTCACATTTTCCGGCGCAGTCTCGACGAAAATAAAAACCTTTTGGAGTTATTTCGTCGCAGCACTCGCACCACGTCGAAATTAGATTTCCTTCAAGAAGATGTTACAAATGTTCCACGTTCCCTCCGCTCTGCCTATCGTACGACTTTTCACCCTTTCGTTCTTTCGCCGTTTCCTTCCTCCGTCGTTCTTTTTTTTATTTTATTTTTTTCCTTGTCATTCTCTTTTCGAATCTCTATTTCTCGTATTCTCACGCGATTCTCCATAAACACCGCTAGCGACTGTCGCCCGCGTTGGCGGATTACGATATCCCCGGGGACCGTCGAACGTCTTGAAAGATCGACGTGCATATACCTTTCGTTTATTTTTCACTATATATATATATATACATATATGTATATATAGGATATTTCACATAAAATGAAACGTTTTGTGCAATTAAGGTCAATTTTTCGCAGTCTATTCGGTGGAATTGTCTTCGAGACTAAAAAAAAATTAAAAAAAATTAATGCAAATTGTAGTACATACAGATGCGATAAGAATTTCGAAAAAAGAAAACGTTATCTACATCGAATTAGAAAATTTGCAAAATTCATATCAGGAAATATCTTAATCTTAAGAGAGGAAATAGGGTTAGACGGTTCATAAAATCGATTTTTTTTTCTTTCATAAATTGTTTGCGAAACTATTGAAAAATATGTTCCCAAAATTAAAAATGAAAATTCCGACTCGTTCTATTATTACAAGTCATTAAAGTGAGTAGCACTCCTTCAGGCCCCGAGCGCGCCACGTGTATAACCGAGCGTACTATTTTTTCAAACGCGTTTTTCTGAAAACGACTTTTTTTTTAATATGCGTACACGCTAGTTTGAAAAGTTTTCAACCAATCGTTTTGAAAATTGGCAGTTACTTTCTTCATAGTATCGCGCTCTATATGAACCTAAAATCAGAATATTATCATTATTTAAAATAATTTTTTTATTGCAAATAAAGTTGTAAAAAATGGCAAAAAACCATGCTCTTTTTGTTTTGACCCCTGTAAAAAATTCAATTTTCTATTTTTTCGATAGCATTTAGGTTCATATAGAAGAGAGACATATAATAAAAGTAAATTCCAACCTCGTTTGATTTCAGATGAAAATTGCGGCTTCCAAAATGTACGCATATTGCTGAGTCTGATTGTGACCTGCAATATGGGGTCGCTAATATTTTCGGTGTTTTTCAAGGAAATTCTTCACAAATTTTATAGTATATACTTAAATATATGTATAAGATATTCTCAAAGTGTCAATAAATTATATTCATTTCTTATACTATAAAAAAATTCATGAAAATCATTGAGAAAACGCTGTCCTAACCCTATTTCCTCCCTCAAGTGCCATTGGACACTTTTTACACAAAATGAGTCAGAGTTGAGTAAAAATAATTCTAACAATCGAGAAAAAAAGTAATATCATATACAAACAAGGCGATATTAGTAACGTAACTTGTTATCGTGCTAATATTTTTTTTTTTCAGTATAGTCGGCCAATTTCATGTAAAAGGAAGGTCATGTAGGAATAATTTTTTTTTTGTAAATTCGAAAAATCGTACGTTAAAAAAATTCGAATTACACAATCATTAATCATCCGTGCTATCGATGCGTTTCGGCGCACTCTCCACCCTCTCGCACCCTCAAATGAGTGCGAAAAACTCCCATGAGCAAAAATCATTTCACTTTGCACGGAATATCCCATATTACAGGCGCACACACCGAGTCAGTATTGTGTGGACATTTTACCGATTTTCATGGAATTCCTCTTGGATATTCCCTCATGACACTCGGTCCTTTTCTTCTCTCGTTCCGCTTTTCTCAACCGCACTCTCCGTACCATCGGGTGAACAATTCCCAACCCCCTGCTGCCACTGATTTCGCCGGGTTCGGTGAACACAGATGAATCAAAAAATTATATATATATATTTTAAAAAATCTACGCGAAACTTCCGACTAGAGAGTTGAGCGGGACGGGAAGGGGGTGGGATTAACGCCGTTGAACCGTGTGCCCGAGATAAAGCTCCCGGAAGAATATTCACGCAGTCACAGTAGTATAATATAGTGAGAGGATATAAAAACTTTAGTGCCGCGGTTAACGCGAATAACATTGGGAAATCCCAATGGGCAATTCGCGAGATACCTTAACGACTGGAAAATTAATCGTCCATTGTTGCATAATATTAAAAAAAAAATGTATGAGTTTTGCTTTGTTTCGTTCGGGAAACGTTTTCTTCCCGAGACACAGATGTTATAACGTTGTACGGAATTATAAAATTATTTAATTCGTTATGCCTAATACTGAATTTTGAATCAGGTAAATGCTCCGTTTGAGTAAATTTGGCGTTATTTTTTTTATAAAGTGAAATATGACGAAAATGCTCGAGGAATTCGAAAATTGATTTATTGTTAAATTCTAGAAAATATTTTTGCGAAGGATTTTCCTTTCGGATATAGTTTCGTTCATATTACTTACTTTTCACACGACGTCCCGTACGAGCGTCATGAACATTCCTGAAAATTCTTCGCGATCGAACTATTTAGTTTATTTTCGATCGAAAAAATTGCCTTATCTTTCGACAATCGTTTCCTAATAGCGTGAAATTTGGAGAAAATTTCGTAACAGCGCGGAATTTAGAGAAAAGCAAAAAAGAATCAAACTTCGTTTACAAAGGAAATATAGAGTAGTGTATCAGGAAGCAAAACATTCTTTTTTCCGCTCTTAATAGTAACAAACATCGCGAGATTTCAAAACCTTCAAGTTTAAACGAATTATACTCGCGTATGATATCTCTCGTGCCCTAATACATAATGAAAGTGATCCCTGAGAGCCATGTGCATAGGGAAAATAATACATTTATATATTATATATTAGGGCGATTTTTTTTTCGACTATTTTTTTTTTCAGTCTCCACCCGAAATTTTGTTGGATATGTCGAAAAAGAAATTCCCTGAAAGTTACATCCCTTAATATTAATTCTGAGCACTTTCCCAAAGCGTGAGAAGATTTTCCATCTAAAATACACGTAAATCGATTTTTTTTCTTTCAAATGTCTATAACTCAGCCGCATTTTATGCTATCATATTGTTCTTGATTTCGATTTACTCAGAATAAAACAATCTAAAAAAGTGCCTCTTGCGGCCAAAGTGTAAATTGTACTGGTGAATTGGTACGGGTCACTGAAGTTGATTTTTACCCAAAATTCTCGTTTTTTTGCTGTTATCTCCGAAACAATTAACTTTACGAAAAAAATGTAAATACAAAATTTATTGCAAATTTAATTTCCTACAAAAAAGGTCCTATCGACCCAATTGCTTAGATTAACATTTCTTGAGATGTTGAACTTCAACTTATGAGTAGTATATTATTTATAAAATATGAAATATTGAATAATAAAAAAAATAAAATAAAAAACGTTCACAATCTCAAGAAATATTAATCTAAGCAATTGGGTCGATAGGACCTTTTTCATAGGAAATTAAATTTTCAACAAATTTTTCATCTACATTTTTTTCGTAAAGTTAATTGTTTCGGAGATAACGGCAAAAAAACGAGAATTTTGGGTAAAAATCAACTTCAGTAACCCGTACCAACTCACCAGTACAATTTACACTTTCACCGCAAAAGGCACTTTTTTAGATTGTTTTATTCTGAGTAAATCGAAATCAAGAACAATATGATAGCATAAAATGCGGCTGAGTTATAGAAATTTCAAAAAAAAAAAAATTCGATTTACGTGTATTTTAGATGGAAAATCTTCTTTTTGGGAAAGTACTTAGAATTAATATTAAGGGCAGTAACTTTCAGGGAATTTCTTTTTCGACATATGCAACAAAATTTCGGGTGGGGACTGAAAAGAAAAATAAACGAAAAAAAAATGTTGCCCTAATATATATATATATATATATATATATATATATATATATATATATATATATATATATGTAATTGGGAATCCCCGTGGGAATTGCAACGGCCTCGAATACTGCGAAAAAGCGCGCTCTTCGTCGCATACGCCTCCACTCCTTTCTCCGCAATTATTGTCCGATGCCGCATCGGTAAACGCTCGTCTGTATTATATACATATATATATATATATATATATATATGAACGGGAGGGAAGCCGTGGGTTAACCGGCATTTTTCGTTCTACCTTTCCGCGCGTGACGTTCCCTCGTCTGGCGAAGTTCCGAGCTTCCGCACTGTTTTTTTTCCTCCTTTCTCGGAAACGATCTTCAGTTTTCTCTCGAACACAAATATATACAGATATCCATTCTCTCATTTTCTCTCATCACGGAGTAATCTTAGTAGCGGACTAACACGAACGTTCGTCGAGAACATTTTTTTCCGACTTCAATCATCCCTGTTTTTTTTTTGTGTCTCGTACCTACAGAAAAATATACAGCAGACGAAGTATGTAGTATGAGCAATAATATTTTATTGCGGAAGCGAGCAATAATATAATTCCGTCCACTATAAAATAGTTATAACAAGTATTATTTCTCTCAGTGCTTGGAAAATCATTTTCAAATAAAATCCGCTGAAAAAACGAAATTGAATTGAAAAAAATTGTATTTACTATGATATTTTGTTCGGTTCAAATTAATTTTACCTAGCACTAGGACTTAATACAATTTTTTTTTCACGATTCGATTTAAACGCGACGAAGAGCAAAAAATGGTAAAATTTGACAATCTCAAACGACTCTAAAAAAACAAAAAAAAACAATTGAATAGAAAACAAAATGTATTAATCACGATATTTTGTTCGCTTCAAATTAATTTTCACTAGCACTAGGACTGGGTTCAATTTTTTTTTCACGATTCCATTTAAACGCGACGAAAGCCAAAAAATCGATAAAAATTGAAAATCTGAAACAAGCTATTAAAAATGTTTCTACGATCATTTGAACAATTATTCGGTTCCGAATCTAAAAAAATTGTAGGAGCAGATGGATTTTTCTGGAACTAAAAGAAATATCATTTTTCTTTGTTTCAGCGTATACCCTTTCGGGTTTTCACGTATGACCCTTCCCAATTCTATTTTTTTCCATTTTTACCCCTATCCCTCCCTACCCGCACTTCACCGAGCTAACCTAACTTCCATTGCGCTCGCAGACGTCTTAGCCGCATCGTATTTGCACATGGGCACAGGGAAACTGCGGAAAACCTATGTCGATATAGACGGCTTCGTTTTAACTGGGTTTCAGTTGTGTTTGCTACATCGGAAATTCGATAAAACTGCCTCCGCTCAACAGTCGGCGCGCCAGCTAGTGCACGACTAAATTGTCAAACCATCCAAGTAGTGACCGCTGCCAAAGCTGCTGCTTAACTTGGGTGAACGCCAGTGCCGTGCACCGACTTTCTTGTCATCTAATCGTCGATGTACAACTATTCTTCGCGATGACATTTCTATTTTAAAAATTTCGAATTTTTGAACTTCTAGGATTCTCTCACATAAATTCAGAGTTTTGCACCGTTGCAGCTTTTACGTGTCGAAACTTCAACCCCGCCCCTGCTCAACTTAGGTGAACGCCAGTTCCGTGCACTGACTGCGCGTCCACCGTTGTCGGTTAAGGGGGGAAATAGGGTTAGACGGTTCAAAAAATCGATTTTTCTTTATTTCATAAATTGTTAGTAAAACTATTGAAAAATATGTTCCCAAAATTTTAAATGAAAATTCCGACTCATTCTATTGTTAGAAGCCATTAAAGTGAGTAGCTCTCCTTCAGGCCCCGAGCGCGCTACGTGTATAACCGAGCGTACTTTTTTTTCAAACGCGTTTTTCTGAAAACAACTTTTTTTGAACGTGCGTACGCACTAATTTGAAAAGTTTTCAACCAATCGTTTTGAAAATTGGCAGTTACTTTCTTCATAGTATTGCGCTCTATATGAACCTAAAATCGGACTATTATCATTATTTAAAATAATTTTTTTTTTGCAAATAAAGTTGTAAAAAATGGCAAAAAATCATGCCTTTTTTGTTTTGACCACTGTACAAAATTCAATTTTCTATCTTTTTGATAGCATTTAGGTTCATATAGAAGAGAGACATATAATAAAAGTAAATTCCAACGTCGTTTGATTTCAGATTAAAATTGCGGCTTCCAGAATGTACGCAGAGTGCTGAGTCTGATTGTGCCCTGCAGTATGGGGTCGCTAATGTCTTCGGTGTTTTTCAAGGAAATTCTTCAAAAATTTTATAGTATATCTCTCTATATTATATAAATATTTCGCCGCCGCCGCCGCCGCCGTCGCCGTGTACAAGAGTTGAGGAGAGCGAGCGGGATCGAGTAGGCTGGGTGAGCGGATCGAGCGGGGGCGGGGGAGGCGAGGGTGGGGGGGGGGGGGGGGGGGTGGCGCGCAAAGCGCGCAGGGGGGCGGAGCCCCCCTAGTACTTAAATATATGTGTAAAATATTCTCAAAGTTTCGATAAATTATATTCATTTTTTATACTATAAAAAAATTCATGAAAATCATTAAGAAAACGCTGTCCTAACCCTACTTCCCCACGTTAAATTAAAAAAATATTTGGATAATAAAAGTCCTCCTACATTTTTTTTTTATACAATATAACGATCGGAATATTTTTCTTTGTACTTGATCAGCAATTTCAACAATCTCTTTTCTGGGATTTTCGGCACATTTTTTTTTTCACGAAATCTCAAAAATAAACACGTTTTTTCATACATTTCTGAATCAGCCGGTAAAATATACTGAGATTGTTATGACCATAGATATATATGTATATATCAAGTCTAGCTCTCGATAGGTGGTTCATTTACATAACTGTATAATCCTACTTACAGTCGTACAGGCTAATACCCTCTCGTTTCCCCTCTATCGTACGTTTTCATTTTATTCTAGCTCGTTCTCTCCATACCTGGAATCCGTACTGTTTCAAACGTAATATATATATATACCCATATATATATAAAGTTATGCACTGTATACATACTCTATTGCGTAATATAATGTTTGTATAGCGTGGGCGAAACGCCCACACATATCGAAAAGGCACTTCACATTGAACCGTGAGTCCTGGACAACAAAAAAAGTTGTTTTTTTTTTCTTCAATAGTTCCTCCGTGGCCCGACGAACGGAGGAATCATTTTTCTATTTTTTTAAGGCCTCTCCTAAGTCCTAAAAGTAGGAACGTGTCCAATTTTTTTTATCTGGCGAAAACAAAAAATGATGTGAAAAAAATTCCAAACGAAAGATTGTTCGAAATGTTTTGCTAATCGTATAAGAAAAAAATATTCAGATTAATATAAAGAATTGTACTGTCGTTGTAGCAATACTATTATTTTTTTAACTGCCTGTGTCATTTTAAAAAAAATGACACAGGTATTCGACTAATTGTGAGTATACGTTCCCTCACGATTGCGGCACCAATTCCAACGATCTATTGCTCGAGATTTTCGATATATACGATTCGCTTTTTCTCGATAAGTTAAAATTAAACCGGACCGCGTTTATCCTCTGAATGTTTTGCAGTCGTTGAGTTATCGAAATTCCGGCAGTCCAGGCCAATTATAAAGCATTCGTATGAAAAATAAAAAATAAATCTCCTCGTCGTTAAATCTATCCGGTCGAAAGGAGAAGCATCAAGCTGATGAGTTTTTTTTTTATTTTTCATGAAAATCTTATTATTCGTTGCTTTTTTTTTCATCCTGATTGCACTATATCGTCGCGATCGCGGTTTTGTTGAATTTTTTTTTTTCATCGCCCCTCGATCTAGTAAATACGAGGTCTGTTCAAAAAGTATCGCGAATTTTGAACTTCCGCGGGCTACGTATATTCGATTTTCGATTTTTTTGTGGCGTTAGGTTCGTACTCGTGTCCCTCACTTATGCTGAAAAAATCGACCATTTTGAATGTTTAATTAATTGTTGACAGCTGTTTTGGTTAGACGTGTTTTGGCTTGTCTTCGATTTTTGCCTATTCCAAAAAATGGATCAAATAATCTGTATCAAATTTTGTGTGCAAAACAAAATTAAGTGCGCGGACGCATTTCGAATGTTGACTGTGGCATATGGTGAAGCTACCTTGGACCAAAGCAACGGTTATCGGTGGTACAAAATGTTCTCAGAGGGCCGAGAAGATGCGAACAACGAAATGCGTTCCGGACGCCCGAGCACATCAACAACGGACGAAAACATTGATGAAGTGAAGAAAATAATATTGGCCAATCGTCGAATCACCGTTAGAGAAGTTGCCGAGGAACTCAACATATCGATTGGCTCGTGCTATGCGATTTTTACTAATGATTTGGGCATGAGACGGGTCGCAGCGAAATTCGTGCCGAAATTCCTCAATTTCGAACAAAAACAGCGTCGCGTTAACATTGCTAAGGAGCTGTTGGACTTGGTCCGCGACGACCCAAATTTGTTCCAGAGAATCATGAGTTTATGGTTATGACGTGAAACTAAAGCTCAATCATCGCAATGGAAGCTGCTTTTTTGGAATAGGCAAAAATCGAAGACAAGCCAAAACACGTCTAACCAAAACAGCTCTCAACAATTAACTAAATATTCAAAATGGCCGATTTTTTCAGCATAAGTGAGGGACACGAGTGCCAACCTAACGCCACCAAAAAAGCGAAAATCGAATATACGTAGACCGCGGAAATTCAAAATTCGCTATACCTTTTGAACAGACCTCGTATGGGGTATGAGGTCTCCCCGAGGGAGAAGTTGGTTAGTTTGGTGAGGTAGGACAAGAGATCGAAAGCCGTGGCTAAACCAGAAATCGAAATATGCGTTAGCGTGGGGGGACACACATTTACGAATAAAACTGTATTCCAGCGAAACTATCGCGGCGCGCGGCACTCTTTCAATATATATTTATATAAAAGGGGGAAAGAACGCGAAATCGCGGAGAAGAGTAGGATGAGAAAGTCGGGTAATATGGTGCTCAACACAGGTAGAATAAAAACGACTCGTTGTATTTACAAAAGTATTCATATATAGTTATATTATATATATATATATGATATATAATATATTTACACAGTTTACACATTCAGAGGTTCACATAAAATAGATATAAAAATTGTACATTCCGTATATAAATTTTGTTACACAAAGTCGTACGTAGTTCTATGTGTACATACACGATGTACTATAAACACGAGTATCGTTATATGCGGCGCTAGATTGAGCCTATCGTTCGAGCGAATATATAAACATCCTGTGGTACGAGAATTTCCCCATATAGATCGGTATACGGTGATTGGGTTTACGGTGAGGATATGGTACATGAAGATTCTCATTGCTCACCGGCGGGGCAGGGCGGGGATGTCTCTCGCTCCTCGCTCCTCAAAGTACGAAAAAAAAGTAATAAATTAAATTCATATAAGAAAAAATAGACGAGCTTCGGAGCTACGAGAGGAGATGGTGGAATTGGTTTAGAGGGAGGAAGGGGGTTGGAAGAAAGATAAGGGTGATAAAAAAAATTGGGGAAGGAGGTTTATGGCTTGGCAGTGGCGTCAACGACAAAAAAAAAGACTCTTTTTGACGGACTCCTGTAGCTTCTCGTCGTTCCCTGATGTGAAACTTAAATATATATCGTATTACGTATTAAATAGTTTTTTTTTTTCGTTTCGATTTATACGACAATTACCCGTGTATCATTAACATGTAAATATGTATAAATATATAAATGCGTGTGGGATAAGTGAACGCGCGTGGGCTTGAACGGTGAACATTGTATTATCATTATGAAATTCTCATTAGAATTTACAAAAAAAAAAACTCGAACGAATATATCACTAAATGTATAATGAATTTTTTTACTATTAAATAATATACCAGCTGAAGAAAAAATGGCAGTGTTCGTTCAATGAATTTTTATTCTGCTTGCTCGTTCATCGATGACCTCGTCCCAAGAATTTATATATTTATAGACTGTTTTTATAGATTTTTTTTTCTTCTGAAGCGTCGTATCTTGACACGTGCTCATTGCGACTGAACGACGACTAAATTGAATCGTCGATTAAGGGTAGGCTTTCGCGTTCAAAAGTCGGAAAAACGGATGTTTTATTTTTGTATCTTGCACAATGAAAAATCGTGTCGAAAATCTTTAACGAGATATTGTTCGAAATGATTTGCTGGTTATGTAAAAAAATATTTAGATCGACATAAACAAAACCGTAAGAGAAGTTCAATTTTTTTTCCATATTTGTTTGATTTTGAAAAAAAATGCATCTCCTGCTATTTCGTAGGCATAAGATCTCAATATTTATTTATCTGATCGTAGAAACATTTTTGTTCGGTCGTTCGTGTCAAATTTTCGAAACAATTTTTTGTTTCGGCAAAAATTGAAAGCGTTGATCCCTCCCCTTGATTCGTGGCATCGAAGCGCATAGAGGCTGCACTCTTCGCGGTGCAAGATAAACAAGGCGTTTAAGCGAGGCAAAAGTCGTGACGAATTGAGGACTCTTTAATGCTCGACGTTCGCCCTCGAACTTTCACCTCGTCCGCGTTCTACACGCACCTGTCTCTTTCTCTCTACAACAACAGCGGCAATTTCCCCATTTTCTCCGACAATCTCACCCGATGAATGGTCGACGTCGACCGCAGGGATTCCCGCGAATCTCCGTTGCACTTGCGAGCTCTGTCGCGTCGTCGCGCAGAATCGCAACGGAGCATACGTATACTCACACAAACAAAGAAGTGCATACATTTTTTTTGCCCCTTTCCACTTGCTCGGTACACCCGCGTGAAGCGAGTTTTCGCTGAGACGACCTATTGACCTAAATGAGCATTTGCATCGACGCGTGACTCTCGAAACGGCGGAAGATTGCGCGTATTAGGTTATAGATATATATATATATATATATATATATATACGTATCTCGAAGCTAGATGCTCTTATTCATGTCTGATATTATATATATATATATATATAGTTTAAATATATATGTATATATGTATAGTATATATATATTGGAGATACTTGCCGGAGGCTTCGTCCTGTGGCTTCGATTTCTATCCATATTTCTCTCGGTTCCCATCACCTCGTTTTTTCCCCCTCGTATAAATATCGCGTCAGCCTCGGGCTTTTTATCAGAAAAAAAAAACAATCTCGATGAATCCGAGCGCACGAGTTGCCGCTTCAAATTATATATATATGTATGTATATATATATATATGTGTGTGTGTGTGTGTATATATGCGAAGAAAGGATTCGATCTTCATCATCGTATCTCTTGTGTCCTGGTTTCGCGGGCATTTATAACATCGGGGACCGATCTCGCGAAAGGATCCGGATCCTTGACAGATGAATTTTTCGAAAGTTTCGTTCGTTGTCGGTCGATGTGAAATTCAAAACTTTCCTCGTGAATATGAAGGACAAAATCGCGGATATCTCCTCCCGAATATACCGCCGAAAAACCATGTAACAAAAGGACCACGGTCGTAAATTGTTCAGATAAATTTACATTCGCGTTAAATACAGAATAATTTTATAATAAATATTGTGAAAGTCCACGATCAAGAATGTAAGCTTTTTAAACTTGCAAATGTTTCATCTGCGTTTAATTATTGACGAAAACAGCGTTAAATGAAATTTTAGGGGCGTGATTTCTCATGGAATCTTAAAATTCCCTTAATAATGAATTTTAATAGAAAAAACCCATGTAAATCTTCACAATTATATAAGAAATTTCAACACTAAAGTCAAAAATTACGTTTGGGATTGATTATGGCAATAATTCGCGTAATGTGGTAGATTCGAGGACCGTTTTCGCTCAAATGCACCAAATGTTCTTAGAATAACGACTGCATATATAAACGAGTCCACTAAGTCCATGTTTACAACAATATACTTCTATATATAACGTATATAAAAGTCTATATACAATATATATAGTCTACGAGCGATGTGGGTTCATCAGGGTTCGCACGCTCGATTACGGTGCTTCATGAGGAGCGTCGCGGGTCGAAAGTAAGTCACGTATACACTCTGAACGTATATCGTAGTTCGTATATTCGCTGTACGAAGCGACGAAACCCGCGCGCGAATGGTGAAAGTGGATGATATCGCTCATTGAATGAACCCGACCACTCAAAGCGCTCTCGTTCTCTCGGTACTTCCGCTGACGCAAGACACGACCACTATCCAGACGAGAGAAGACCGATCATGGCTCTCGACGTTTATGCGTAGGTTAACACGTGACTTTATATATATATATATATCTGTGGTTAATCCCCAATCGGTACCTCCTTCATCAGTTTCCCGCAGTCATCTTATTAACGTCTAGGACGCGCCTTCCTTCATTTCCTTCCACTTTTGAATGAGCACGTGATAATGGATAATATTTTACGTAGCATTACCAATGTGGAACATCGTCTTGAGAATATCTATCATCAGTCTCTTCCCGTTTACTTCGCTCATTTAAATGTATAATTTTTTTTTTCTATTTATGAATAAAATAATTCCCGACCCACGACGATGGTCCTTATTAATGAGTAATTTTTGTCATATGGATATAGTTAATATGTAAATGCGAAGAATTCCGGTTTACGATGACTTTTTGGTTGCCTCGTGTTGACTATTCACATTGTTCGTTTGATTGCTATTGGGATTCGCGTTACTCGTAAGTGCAGCCAAACCTTCGCTCTTCGATGTCGATCTGATGTCCTTTCTCGATTCCTCGTAGCCACTGTTATTGTCGTAAAAGAGAGCAACCTTATCCTCGCCACCCAAAGGTTTTTCGAGATTGTTCAAAGCGCCCTCATTTCCTTGAACCGCGAGAACTTGCTGTACAATCTCGTTGTGACTACCGACGTTATCTTGCTGCTGCTGATGATGATGAATGTTTATTTGCTTATGATGTGCCGCATTAGCGACCGCATCGTCGTAAACTTCTTGCAATCGTTGAGGCTGCGGTTGTCCCTGAATCTGTACCGGACCATCGCCAGGTTGTTCGATGGCGGCAAGAATATCCTGAAGTAAACCGTTCGAAAGTACCTGATCGTGTCTTATACTACCGTCCGAATTTTCCGTCCCAAGACCACCGTCCGCGGCATGAATTTGCAACGTGTAAGTTCCCTTCGAGCCTTGTATCTGAAAACCGTTCGCACCCTCAGCCTGAAGTGCCAACGCGAGGGCCTCATTACCGCCCTCGTGAATGTTTGTATAATGATTGCTCGTATCCTGAGCGAGTTCGTTAGAGGCATAATTTTTAGCTTGACCGTAACCCTGGGCAGTGAGAGCCGCGGTGAGTGCCTCGACCGAGAGACCGTCGCCGTTGGAGAAAGTTGCCCCGGGGGCGTAAGAATTTTGATGCTGCTCGTGATTATGATGGCCGATATCCTCATTAGAAGCGTACCCGGATGACGAGGACACGGAATTTACGTGAATATCATTGGTGGTCAGTGCGGCTCCCGTTTGATCAATATTCTCGATACTCAGACCAATTGGATTACCGTAACTGTCTTTAAGCTCACCTTGCTGCTGCTCGTGACTCTCGAGATCGAGCTCGTGAATCGATGGAGCCGGGAAATTCGTAAATTGCTGATGGCTATTACTCTGTCCCGAATTTATCGTTCCAATGTTGTTTAACAACAGGCTGTTCTGATGCTGTTGATGATTGTTTCGTTGGTGGTTCGACTGACCGACGTGGCTCGAACTCGATATAGCGCCCGAAGACTCTACAGTATTTGCGAAACTTTGATGCTGTCCGCCACCGCTGTTGAGCGGATATCGGGAGACTTCCACGAAACTGTTATATTGGCCGGAAACTGGAACTCCCGACTTTTGGACACCGCAGTCATGACCACCACCCAGAAGACTGCCTCCCCCATGAATCGACGATACACCACCACCGTGAACGGGAGTACCGTAGGTCGTGGCAACGGCGTTACTGGCTATATTGTTGTAGAGATTACCAGCCGCGCCGAAGCCTCCGAAGGTTGTTGAAACGAAGGAATTGGTCGGTCCAAAGTTTGGCGCGCCATAAGTAAGAACCGGTGCTGGTGTATTAAAATCGTTAAATGACAAAGGTGTACCATAATGGACGTTTGGTGCGGCGATCGGTGAGTTTGAGAAGAGAGAGTTTTCTTTGACGAATGAATTGCCGTTACCGAAAGAATTGCCGAAAGAGCTTGAGGCCGATGACTTAAAGGAATGTGGTCCATTGAGAGAGGGCAATTGCTGCTCGATAGGTGAACCGTAATTGTGCGAGGGTTTCGAGACAGGCGGAAGATAACGATTTATGTTCGCCAATAGATTAGAGGGTATGGATTCGCGGAATTTAATCGGAGCACGATTTCTCGGAGGTATCAAAACAGCCGCCATTGCGGGAGGAAGACCGAAACGCGGCGGTGGTCCGTGATTTCTGTGATGATGATGATGATGATTTCCGTTGTTATGATGTTTATTGAAATTCGACGAACCGAAGGAATTGAAAGAAGAGATCCAGGGTGCACCGCGAGGAGGTTGCGAACCGGGATAATGACCATTGGAAGCGAATGAAGATGCTGGAGGTGCACCGTACGAATCAGTAGGCGGCGAAGGTGGTGGAGGGATCCCATGGCCGTGACCATGACCTCCGAAAGAACCACTGGAACTCGTCGATGATCCATGAAGAGGCAATTGTTGCAGTGAAAGATCGTCACTACCCACTTGAAGAACGTGAGAATCATGCAGGTGTCCGGCGGAGTTTGGAGGAGGTCCGTAAGTCTGGTGAGGCAAAATAGGCAACGAGAGGGATGATTCACTGTCGCTGTGGATTGAATTGGCCGAAGAACTGGCAAACGAAGAAGAGCTCGAACCACTAAAACCAGAGCCACTTTCCTCGTTGTATTGAAGTCCATGCACATTTCCGGTGAGTGCGCCAGGTTCGGGCAAACTTTCGAAACCAGGTGCTTGCAGATCACCACCGATTGTATGATCGAATTGACCGTTCGACAGATCAGAATTGCCGAATTGATGGTCAGACTCGAAATGTTGATGTTGCTCGTGATGGCCAGGTATGCTCTTCGCTGGACCCTGATTGTTGTGAAGTGGTTCAGATTGCGGCAATGCCGGTGGTGGAAGTCCGTGAGAATTTGTGGATTGATGTACCGAATTTTGAAGATGTTGAGCGTCCGGGTTGTGTATCGGCTCGCCATAAGAGTTGCTCGGCACATTGTGCTTTGCCGTTTCGATTATGTGACTCGAAGAATGACTGCCAGTCGAATGACTGCTCGATGATTCCAAGGATGATCCGTGAGAAATTAAGTTTCCGTTGCCGGAATGCGGCGGTGGTGCGTGTACGTTGTCCAGTGCGCCGAATGAATTGTCCGGTGGTCCGTAAGAATTGTCGAGTGATTCATGATTATTGGGAGCACCTACGAGACCAGCAATTGGCTGCCATCCGTCGTACTTAATGTCTGGCGGAGTCGGGGGTGCTGGCACACCAGGAGGAGGTGGCGGTGGTGGAGGACCATACAAATCGCTCGCAGCCGGTCCATGCTGGATTTGCGGCTGTGAGATCGGTGGCAGTAGGAGGCCGAAATCTTTCTGAGGTGCGCCGTCAAATGGTAATGTGGGCCCTCTGTTTGGTGGACCATAGTTTTCCACGGTAATTGGAATAGGAGGACCGTGTCCGCCCGTTTTGTGACCTCCAAAACGAGGAGGTCCGCCGAACTGATGATTTGGCGGACCAGAAAACTTTAACGGTGGTCCATACTGAGGTCTCGATGATCCGAACGGACTCGAAGGCTGACCAAAGTGAAGCTTGGGTGGTCCGTAATTGGGCTTAGGCCCGAAATTCGGTGGGGGAAGTCCGAACGATTGTTTCGGTGGGCCGTAATGTGGTTTTGGCTTTCTCGGTGGCCCGTGCGATTGCGGAGGAGGCGGTGGAAGATCGGCCGGTGGTGGTGGATAAACTTGTACGGGTCCGTGATGACCCGTGAGCTCCGGTGGTCCGTAAATCGGTGCTGGTCCATTGAAGCTTCCTCCTCCTACACCCGCGAGTGGTGGACCGTAATCATTTGATAACTGCGGTGGTGCACCGTAAACATCGCTTATTATCCTATCTTCGGCGACAATTTCATCATCCGTTTCGGATGTGCCTTTGTTGCTTGCCGATTGTGCTGGCAATTTGTTGATGACAGTCAGAGCTTCTTGTCCAATCAGCAGCACGCAAAGTAGCGTCGGCGCAATCTAAAATCAATAATATCACATTTAGATATGGATACATTACAATAGAGACGTCGGCCCTCGACGTCTTCGCGACAGAATCCCTTCACTTTTTTTGCCTTCTCTATTTCTCTCGTTATCTACATCTTCGCCATTGCGTGGTTGAGAGTTCGTGTGGCCAGAAAACAAGTAAGAGCGATTATGGCGCAAGGCATTTTAATGGGACGATGAGCCGTCTACATCTGCTGCTGCTATAATAATACCGTAATAATCTTAAGCTAGGAAATAAAATAACGTACTCAACGGGGCTACACACACACCGGTGAGACGATCTCAGATTGAGATTTGGAACGTTCAGGAAAAACGAAAGGCTCGCGACGCGAAATATTATATTTGTTCGTAAATTGATATTTCGTCAATATTTATTGTAATCTCGTTCAATCGTTAGTGTTTCTATCGTTCGCTAGATTATATCTCGCGAATGGATAGATCTCGAGAAAACAGATTATATTATTAGATATGGAAAACTAGTCTAAGGCAATCGAGGACGTACCTAACGGGTATACATACACGTATTATATATCTCTATTATATTTATAATACTCGTGCGGCTGTTTGTGTATCTTAACCATCGCGAAAGTAGCAGCTTTACTCATCCGATGCTCCGCACTCGAGATTTGCCGTACCCTCCTACACACACGCTTTGTCGATGTAACCGAGCATTGTATGACAGATCGGCAGAGGCCGTGGGACACGCGAATGTTACACGAGTTTGTACGACACTCTCGCAATGTTCATATTCGCAATAATGTCGTATGCGTGTTTGTGTGTGTGTGCGTGGGCGCGTGTATAACTCCTGTTTTCGTGATTCGACATCCAGAGTGAGAGAGAGAGACATGAGCGAGTTCGCGAAAATCCTTCGAAGCTTGCCCGGGATGGATGTGAGAATTATGTAAAGCCGCGCGAACCTAGGCGAGGAGAGCCGCGGTTGATGGATACAGGGAGAACGCGTTTTGCGTTGGACACGGCAATCGACCCAAAGTGGCGTAATTCCACATAGTTGTAATGATGCACCGGTTTGCACACTTGCTTTTGCCGTTTTGCTTCGTCGAACGAGCGAGGACGAGGCGAATGAACGAATAGTGCAGAATGCATAAAGTTGCATTTTTTTATTTTTATTGATAAAATATGATATACGTTATGAGCAGTATAGGCAGGATTCGAATAAAAAATGTATTCCAAATGATTTCATGATAAGTACGGATATAAAAAACGACAAAATAAATACGAATAATTTTCAGGTGAATAAAATCAAAATTACTTGAGATTTCCCATAATTGAAAATAATTTGAAATTATTATTATCTATAATGAGAAATTTGTTAGAAAAAAAAACCAATCATCCGTCATTATTTAGTTGAAACATTAGATCGAATCGTTTTTGTGGTACACGCGACTTACTGGAAGGCTATACGGGTGTGCTGTAGTTTGCGTGCGGAACGAGAGAATGGTTGGCGAAATCGAGAATATAAGAAGAGGTCTCTCGTGCGGGTCACGAGCAGGGAGAAGAGAAAAGTTTCGAGAAATCTCTTTTCTCCTCTCGTCCCAGTTGGCAAAAGTTAAATACGAATTCTTATATGAAAAAATTATTATTATCCGTACATTCCTTGAGAATGTAACCAAATTAATTTTTGCGGATTGTACTGCCAGATTGTATTTTGGAAGGGCCGCGGAGGGCTCCACGAAAAAACGGATCTTATTTATTTATTTTGGGATAAAAAAAATCCTGACGAAAATTTCAAACGACAAAATTTCAGATAAAACTGTTCCAGATAAAACTGTTGTTTTAATTGAACAAAAATTCATTTACTATAATTTTTTAGATATGGATCTGGATATTCGTTTATATGATCGTAGAAACATTGTTTACAATTGTGCATTTGGAATTTTTCGTACAAGGAATTCCAAATTTGTGCCAACAATAAGCAAATCTGTCAAGGACTTGAGGCTACTCGTTTGAAACTTGACGTAATATCATTATTATCATGATTATTATTATTTATTATTATTATTGTTATTATTATTATTTATGATTATTATTGTTATTATTATTATTATTGTTATTAGTATTCGAGCACTCTCGTCATCGTAGGTTCAACGAAGATTCAGTGACCCGTCTCAAGAAGTCTCGTGCCGGTAGCTCTCGTCTGTTAATACGTATACGGGTTCCAAAGCTAAAGTGGCACGATGGCCGAGATGCAAGGCCGACATAATAAGGCTCATAAGATACTTTCTCCGGTGACCCGAGAGAGAGAAAGAGAGAAAGACGACGAGTTAAAGTCCAATAGAGTATTTGCGGAGAAATGCGCCTTTACTCGTACGTCGACGCGACAGTTGAGAGCGGCTGTACCTTCGGCAACAAGAATCTTTGACTACTCGTATAGACGCTCCCTTAAGGGGGGAAATAGGGTTAGACGGTTCAAAAAATCGATTTTTTTTTTATTTCATAAATTCTTAGTAAAACTATTGAAAAATGTGTTCTCAAAATTTTAAATGAAAATTCCGACTCGTTCTATTGTTATCAGCCATTAAAGTGAGTAGCTCTCCTTCAGACCCCGAGCGCGCCACGTGTATAACCGAGGAGGTCACTCAGGTACGGTATTTTTTCAAACGCGTTTTTCTGAAAACGACTTTTTTTGAACTTGCGTACACGCTAGTTTAAAAAGTTTTCAACCAATCGTTTTGAAAATTGGCAGTTACTTTCTTCATAGTATTGCGCTCTATATGAACCTAAAATCGGAATATTATCATTACTTAAAATAATTTTTTTTTTTGCAAATAAAGTTGTAAAAAATGGCAAAAAATCATGCTTTTTTTGTTTTGACCCCTGTAAAAAATTCAATTTTCTATTTTTTTGATAGCATTTAGGTTCATATAGAAGAGAGACATATAATAAAAGTAAATTCCAACCTCGTTTGATTTCAGATGAAAATTGCGGCTTCCAGAATGTACGCAAAATGCTGAGTCTGATTGTGACCTGCAATATGGGGTCGCTAATATCTTCGGTGTTTTTCAAGGAAATTCTTCAAAAATTTTATAGTATATACTTAAATATATGTATAAAATATTCTCAAAGTTTCAATAAATTATATTCATTTTTATACTATAAAAAAATTCATGAAAATCATTGAGAAAACGCTGTCCTAACCCTATTTCTCCCCTTAACAGCAACGATTCGTATCATTTATTAAAGCTATATAATTAGTAGATCAAACAAGAAATCACAAAATCGTTCAGACCAATTCATTACCATCGTCCTGACTCGATCGTGATTTCGGTAAAAAATAACTCTTATATTAAAAAATTGACGATAGTTTCGATCTTGAGACTACAGTCTACCTACTAAATCGAAGTCTACCAAAAAATGCTCGGCTCCGATTAACACCGATCTAATTATCGGCCTCGTCTGTTTAATTCTTCCGGAAGATATTATTTATGACAAAAGCAAATTGCTAGTATGGACGAAATTGCAAAAGTTAATTACGACCTTGTGACTCTCGAAAATTGATTGGAGATGATTTTTTTTCACACGCAAATAATTACGAACAATTTTTTTTCATTTTTAAAGATATTCAACCTTCGAGCTGTCGTACATTCTATATTCCTTGTTATGGGTAGTTTCTTTTTTTTCAGAACCCGTGATCAATATACGCGGGTTGATTGAAAAATCCAAATGGCCTTCACGAGCCAGTACAAAGGTGTCCTAGAGCTTAAAAATTCATCGTAGAAGAAAAAAAACACGCAATTTATCCAAATTATTCTCAATGGTTTGACGAAAAAGAAAAGTTGAAATACTTCATGATAATGATTAACAATTATTTTGTCCCAGAATAGCGTGTTCAACGATTTTCGAAATTCTAATGACGGACTCCTCATTTTCTCATTATCTCACTCCCTCTCTCTCTCTCTCTCGCCCTCTTTCTCTCGGTCCAGAGACAAGAAACGGATGTTTTTTTTCTATCACAATCCTGGCTCCTTTGTGGATACATCTACGAGATACTTTATCTTTTTAGATACATCTATATAAACGCGCAAAACATGTGGTAGGCTTGGATGGCGAAAGATACAGAGCTGAAGCACAATACACAGTTGCCAGAAAGCCAACATCTTCGAAGATCGATCGTGCCGATTGGAGCGGCAAGAGTCTCTCGGGGGGAAAGGGGGGGTCGTCACGTACGACCGTAATCCGAGTACACTCGGTCGTTAGATCGACGAGAGATCCCATTAGTCGCCTTAGAACTCTCCTCCATTGCTACCACCCACGCACCCGCGCCAAGGCTTTTGTACCTTTTCTCTTTAACACTATACACAGTCCCTTCTTACCCGGTGTACACATATATCGTCTTCAGCTGGTAAACCCTCGATTGTACGGCACACTGCGAAAGCATGAAAAGGAAACTTTCGCTCGGACTTCTCGTCTGATCTAACGTCTTTTACTACTAGCGAAGTAGTAGTATCATCGGTAGTATAGTTTTTCATCGGTACAACGTTACAATTGAAAATATGCTGATCAAGGTAGTCCTTGTTGTCCTGGACTCATACCGGAGAGTTTTTTTAAATTTGAAATATGTTAATCCTCAAACATTTTTTGTTAAGTGCGCGTAATGTTTCAGATTACGTTACCGATCATTTCAGACTGTAAAGTCGTAAGATTTATCATGAAAATTAACTTCCATAAACATCGGAGAACGAAGAGTTTGTTTCGAATTTATTTTTGTTCATAAAAATGTGAGCTTTCGATTGATTAGAAGAGAAAAATGGGGTCGGGGGATGTTTGAAAGAGGTGTTTCATCGTTGTACCTTCTTCCCCATTGCCGAGGCCGAAGACATTGTACGGCGCGGCTGCCCGTCTCGCAAACCGTCATCCCCTTAACCGCTCCAGTTTCTCCCGCAAGGGCGATACGTCCTTAAGGCCTTACATACGTCGAGAATTTTCAAAAAATCGATTTTTTTTTGTTTACAGATTATTATTCCTTATAGTCTTAGGCGTATTTCTGTGTAAGCTGATTGTAAAAATTCCCCATAGTTCAAAAGTTATTGTAGATAATGTGACTGCCCGGCGAAAGGACAAAGGTCTGACGCGCGCTACCAAAGCAACAAAAGAGGCCAGAACAATTCGTCGATTAGAAAAAAATAAACAACAACAATTTTTTACTGACAAGGAAGGCGTACAATATGAAGCTGCAATGGGAGATTAGACGTAAGTTAACTAAATAAATTTACAAAACTCATAAAGTTCTTGCTCCAGCCGCGCGCGACTTCGAGCGAAACGCGCTTGAAACTGTAAACGCGTTTTTCTCAAAACTACTTTTTCTGACACGGTCGGCATGATAACTCGTGCGGTTTTTAATATTTTTTGATGATTTTTTTTTTAAATATTCGGAATTGTTTTTTCTATAGTTGTCGAGCCGGATTTTTAAAATTATAATTAGAAAATTTTATAAAAACAATTAAAGTGTGACTTTTTTGACACAAGCTTAACATTTTTTTTTAAATTACCGTAAATTGTTTAATTTTTCGAATTTCAAAAATCCGGCTCGACAGACTATAACTACTACCTTATTTTACAAGAATTTCTTTACATTTTGCAGTCCGTCAACATTTGAGGAAGAAATACTGCCCACCGTGGAGCAACTTTTTTTTTACAGTGCTTCAAAAAATGTGATTTTTCATGTTGTAATTTTTGAAAAAAAAAATTGAAATAAATTTTTTTACAAACTTAACACAGTAATAAACAATGTGTAAGAATTTTTTTATCAATTTCTATTTCTATCCCTCCTAAAAACAGTTTTTCTTTTGGTACGTTTTCGGTACCGCTGGACGTACCGAAACCCGTATGTAAGTACCCGTAGCCGTATGTACGGCCTTAACGAAATTCCTCGATATTGAAAAATTTATAACTCAAAAACTATTTGAGATAAAAATCTGAAAGAAATGCTGAGCCGCCATTTTATCTGGACGATTCGGTCCTTGTTGAATTGTACGTAGGAGACTCCGTACATGGGTGTGTGTATGTTATATCTCTCTATATTATATAAATATTTCGCTACCGCCGTGGACAAGAGTGGGGGTGTAGGACGGGGCGAGATGAAACGGGGGGGGGGGGGGTTGGCGCGCGCGCAGGCGGCAGAGCCCCCCTAGTATATATATATATTAGGGCGATTTTTTTTTCAGTCCCCACCCGAAATTTTGTTGGATATGTCGAAAAAGAAATTCCCTGAAAGTTACAGCCCTTAATATTAATTCTAAGTACTTTCCCAAAGCGTGAGAAGATTTTCCATCTAAAATACAGGTAAATCGAATTTTTTTTTTTTTTTTTCAAATTTCTATAACCCAGCCGCATTTTATACTTTCATATTGTTCTTGGTTTCGATTTGCTCAGAATAAAACAATCTAAAAAAGTGCCTTTTGCTGTGAAAGTTTAAATTGTACTGGTGAGTTGGTACGGGTCACTGATGTTGATTTTTACCCGAAATTCTCGTTTTTTTGCTGTTATCTCCGAAACAATTAACTCTACAAAAAAAAAGTAAATAAAAAATTTGTTGGAAATTTAATTTCCTATAAAAAAGGTCCTATCGACCCAATTGCTTAGATTAATATTTCTTGAGATATTGAACTTTATCTTATAAGTAGTATAAAATTTATAAAATATGAAATATTAAATAATAAAAAAAATAAAAAAAGTTCAATATCTCAAGAAATATTGATCTAAGCAATTGAGTCGATGGGACCTTTTTTATAGGAAATTAAATATCCAACACATTTTTCGTCTAAATTTTTTTCGTAAAGTTAATTATTCCGGAGATAACAGCAAAAAAACCAGAATTTTGGGTAAAAATCATCTTCAGTGACCCGTACCAACTCACCAGTACAATTTACACTTTCGCCGCAAAAGGCACTTTTTTAGATTGTTTTATTCTGAGTAAATCGAAACCAAGAACAATATGATAGCATAAAATGCGCTGAGTTATAGAAATGTGAAAAAAAAAATTCGATTTACGTGTATTTTAGATGGAAAATTTTCTCACGCTTTGGGAAAGTACTTAGAATTAATATTAAGGGCTGTAAGTTTCAGGGAATTTCTTTTTCGACATATCCAACAAAATTTCGGGTGGGGACTGAAAAAAAAAATAGTCGAAAAAAAAAATTGCCCTAATATATATACGAGTTATAGAGGCCCAGTGATGAGAATGAACGTCTATACATCGTAGAATTTTACAACCACCACGTGTTTCTCTTCTTGCATCGCGGTACTTTTCGTCGCGTGTTCAGTAGTTATAACCGTTCGTGCGCAGACCATACTTAGCAGCGGGAAGGCCAACGGTCTATACAACGTGTGTATTATGGTATATATACTACTCTCGCTCTTTCGATAGTTTTCCTAAAGGCGGTCTCGCGCGCATATATGGAGTGTAACAGTGGGTCGCTGGGTTATTGGATAGTCGATCGTGCGGGTGCTTGCGGATAACGGAGGTCATCGCTAAATTTATTTCGTTACCGGAAGAAAAAAGATCAAAGTTACATTTTCATGAATTTTCCCTTCGACATCTTTGGCGGTTTTTTTTCGAGATTTGTCGAAAATTAGTGGCATTCTTTTTTTAAGTTTTTTTTTTAGGACACTTGACAGCTGTCTTCATGACAATGATTTTTTGACAAATTTCATACATTAGCATTAATTAACATACAAATCATTGACAATGAATTACTTTCAACTGGAGTCACTCTTTTCGATTTCTCGTGAATTATGTATTCGTTAATTTTTTTTTTTTTTTTTAATAATCAATATTCCAGAATATTTTTTTATTTTCAACAGCTCGTTTTATTCTTTGAAAATAAATACTTTATCAATTGCGTCAATGCAGATAATTGTCAAAAATTATTAACGAAAAATTAAAATCTTTTGTCTAAAGAAAAAATATTGAAGCTATATACTAGTGACACTGAATCTTCTAATTGTCGAATTCAATGCAGAATTTATCATTGCGAGCCAAAAAAAATGGTGTAAATTGTTAACAGAAAAAAAAACTGATCGACAATTCACTTTGTCAGAAATTAACATGTCAGGCAATATAATAATCATAAAATCGTTATAACTGAGTTACAATGTCTAAGTAGAGAGTTCACAGAAGTTTATGAAACGTTGTAAAAATAATTTTTGACTAACAATATTTGACGGACGATTGACTATCACAATGATCGGGAATTTACGCATAATACCGCTAAGAGCGCGTTAATAACATGGATCGTGTGTCCCCAATCTTCTGTTTGATATTTTCATGCAAAATACCAGGAAAATACAAGAATCATGCTATAAGTAAATGAGACCAACGGCAGTGGACGCGTGATCGGTGCGCGCCTTCGGCGATCTCCCACGTCAAGCAGTATTGACCGCTGTCGGTACTGCTTAAGGGTGGAAATAGGGTTAGACGGTTCAAAAAATCGTTTTTTTTTTTTTCATAAATTGTTAGTAAAACTATTGAAAAATATGTTCCCAAAATTTTAAATGAAAATTCCGACTCGTTCTATTGTTATAAGCCATTAAGGGGGGAAATAGGGTTATGACAGCGTTTTTTCAATAATTTTCATGAATTTTTTTATAGTATAAAAAATGAATATAATTTATTGAAACTTTCAGAATATTTTATACATATATTTAAGTATATACTATAAAATTTTTGGAGAATTTCTTGAAAAACACCGCGGATATTAACGACACCATATTGCAGGTCACAATCAGACTCAGCATTTTGCTATTTTTTCAAACGCGTTTTTCTGAAAACGCTAGTTTGAAAAGTTTTCAACCAATCGTTTTGAAAATTGGCAGTTACTTTCTTCATAGTATTGCGCTCTATATGAACCTAAAATCGGAATATTATCATTATTTGAAATAATTTTTTTTTTGCAAATAAAGTTGTGAAAAATGGCAAAAAATTATGCTTTTTTGTTTTGACCCCTGTACAAAATTCAATTTTCTATTTTTTTGATAGCATTTAGGTTCATATAGGAGAGAGACATATGGTATAATAAAAGTTAATTCCAACCTCGTTTGATTTCAGATGAAAATTTCGGCTTCCAGAATGTACGCAAAATGCTGAGTCTTATTGTGACCTGCAATATGGGGTCGCTAATATCTTCGGTGTTTTTCAAGGAAATTCTTCAAAAATTTTATAGTATATACTTAAATATATGTATAAAATATTCTCAAAGTTTCAATAAATTATATTCCTTTTTTATACTATAAAAAAATTCATGAAAATTATTGAGAAAACGCTGTCCTAACCCTATTTCCTCCCTTAACCTGAGTACACGGCGAAAGCGATACAGTGTAGCTAATAAGCAGCTGCGGATGCTATGGAAGTTAGATTAGCTTAGCATAGTGCGGGTAGGGAGCGATAGGAGGGAAATTGGAAAAGGCCATACGTGGAAATCCCGCAAGGGTATACGTTGGAACACACAATAATAAAAAATACAAAAAAATACTATAAATAAATCCGTTAAATTATATATACTGGAAATGCGACTCGATATTATTAATGTAGTTTCCTTCCGCGTTGCCCGGGCAAGTTTTGTCGTATCGCGCGCTGATGTCCGTTTCCGCCTTGGCCGGTGCCCGCGACTCGTTTGCCGAGCTCGCGCTTTCCCATTCCCCTCACGCAAGAGGCGAGGGGGTATTCCATCCGACGATTGATGCAACCGCATCGCGATAAATCGAGATGACGACGGATCCCTATTTGAGATACCGTAATTTTGGATTTCGGGAACGTGAATATACGCTCGGTGGGCATCAGCGATGAAGATCTAACGTCCGCGAATACCATTATAATAATTATCGATTGTTTTGAATATCATTTAATTCATAATGCGAAAGTAATTGCCATTTACTTTCCAACAAAACTTTTCTTTTCAATTCAAAAGATGCCCAGCTCCGATGCACCGTAGGTTGGTACCCGTTGAGTCACTTTTTTTTCCGAAAAGAAAACGACAAAGATATCGGATACTCGTTACTTTTTTTTACTTCTTTCGCGAATTCTTTAAAGTTAACATGGCTCGGAGCTCGCACGGCGAGATGAGGATTCGAAATAGCCGAAGGAGTTTCCGATATCGCCGAAAAAGAAACCCGCAGATAGTCCCGTGAATAATACATACAGACGTATAGGAAATTCCAGATCAAAACGACAGGGGCTCCTGTGCCCTTACTATTCGTAATTAAAAAAAGAAAAGACAATAAACACTATTATTTTTTTCGAAATTAATCATTGTCAGAATGTTATTTTGAATTATTTTTTTATCACGCAATGATACAATTCACGATCGGTAAGTTTTTCCATGGATTTTGTAAATTATCCAATAATGGCAAATACTTGAAAAAAAATCTCAACTTTCTTCTAGCATCCATAACACAATCACGTTTAGCTTCGAAGCGAACTCCATAATAGCATTTTTTAAGGGAGGAAATAGGGTTAGGACAGCGTTTTCTCAATGGTTGTCATGAATTTTTTTATAGTATAAAAAATGAATATAATTTATTGAAACTTTGAGAATATCTTATACATATATTGAAGTATACAGTATAACATTTTTGAAGAATTTCCTTGAGAAACACCGAAGATATTAGCGACCCCATATTATAGGTCACAATCAGACTCAGCATTTTGCGTACATTCTGGAAGCCGCAATTTTCATCTGAAATCAAACGAGGTGGGAATTTACTTTCATTATATGTCTCTCTTCTATATGAACCTAAATTCTATCAAAAAAATAGGAAATTGAATTATTTACAGGGGTCAAAACAAAAAAGCCCGATTTTTTGCCATTTTTTACAACTTTATTTGCAAAAAAAAAGTTATTTTAAATAATGATAATATTCCAATTTTAGGTTCATATAGAGCGCAATACTATGAAGAAAGTAACTGCCAATTTTCAAAACGATTGGTTGAAAACTTTTCAAACTAGCGTGTACGCAAGTTCAAAAAAAGTCGTTTTCAGAAAAACGCGTTTGAAAAAATAGTAAAATGCTGAGTCTGATTGTGACCTGCAATATGGGGTCGCTAATATCTTCGGTGTTTTTCAAGGAAATTCTTTAAAAATGTTATAGTATATACTTAAATACATGTATAAAATATTCTCAAAGTTTCAATAAATTATATTCATTTTTTATACTATAAAAAAATTCATGAAAATCATTGAGAAAACGCTGTCCTAACCCTATTTCCTCCCTTAATGGCTTATAACAATAGAACGAGTCGGAATTTTCATTTTAAATTTTGGAAACATATTTTTCAATAGTTTTACTAACAATTTATGAAATTAAAAAAAAATCGATATTTTGAACCGTCTAACCCTATTTGCGCCCCTTAAACAACCATTTTTCGTGAATACATTCTTAATTTCAAACTTCTAAAATTTCCGTCAATTTTATTCCCGAGTGATTTTTCACGTCACCCTACATCGTACTAGATAATAAAAAAAAAAAGAAAAAAGAAAAGTTAATGACGAGATTTACGGCGTTGACAATTTTACCGAGAACGGAGCATGTATAAACGTAAACGAAATGCGAGAGTCAAGCAGGTACGGGAGCGACCCATCGAGAAAAGTAGAGATTGGCGTTGGCTCGCGCGAAACGAAAGAGAGACAGAAAGAGAGAGAGCGAGCTTGGGAACGCGAATTAAACTCCGTGCACACGCGGATTAGCGGTATGGCAGAGAATTGGCCAGGCCAATGTCGAGACCGCGCGGTCGTGTCCGATAGTGAAAACCGGCAATTACTTAATCTCATGCCCGGAATCGTCGTCGTCGTCGTTGTCGTCCTACCGGAATTATCGGTAATGCATGCTACATACTCATTTCCTCGACGCTCGGCTCCCTTATAAGCCTCGTGATTTATTCTTTCACCTTATATACACGTATAGAGCGCTCTACGCGTAACCCAATGTAGAGTTATTTCGGAGTTAGCAACGCCGATTGCACCCCTCGAGCATCGAACAAACCGGATGCCATTGACGCGATTTTTAGGCGTCTTCGAGAAACGTATAACCGAGCCACAATGTAATTATTCGTTTTCTCGGAAGAATCACGAAGAGCCTTTCGCAAATTCTCAATGTCTTTTCTCATTGTTTCTTCATTTTTAAATTAAATCTAAAGTCGTTGTAATGTTTTTCTAAAATGATCAGCACTCGCGTCAGGGAATTTTAATAAATCATTGTTAATGACGATACAACGACGATCGTTTCGTAAGAAAATATTTGAATTTCACACAATTAATCGATTTCACACCTACCTTAAAATAAGCCATGGCACTTGAGTGCTCGATTCTCTTTCGAGCCGGCACTGCACACAACGATGAGTATTGAAAGAGAAAAAAAAATAACGATTTTAACGACAAAAAAAAGTCACTGAAACGGCGCTTGGACTATTGTCCAAAATTTTTATCGCGATATTTTCCGAAAAATCCAATATTCTGCTTAGAAGAAGATTGATAATAATAAAAAAAATGTTATCGTCGATCACGTCCCGTCCACCATCACGACGTGACACTTTTGCTTTTTTTTTCCTCACGATTACGAACTTCGCGTTTATTTTATTTTCGGTTGACACGCGTGCGGGTACGCGTGTTTCAGTAACACTCGCGAAGAGTCACTCAAAAAATGCTCAGCCTCGTGATCGTTCTCGGCTTATATAGACTCGTCGGCGTCAGAGTTCCCCCTCGCCAGTGTGGATAATACTCACACTCGCTAAGAGCTTCTTTCTCTTTCACTCATTTCTCTCTCTCTCTCTCGCTCTCTCTCTATCTCGCTCTTTTTCTCGTCAGGCACACCGGTGAGAAGGCTGGTTGACGCCAGGTGAATCGGGGGAGATATATACCGGGAGAAAGAGAAAGAGTTTTGAAGCCGCGGTGTAGTCGTTGAGTTATCGGGAGCGCGGGAACCAGAGGGAAAAAGATAAACAGGTGAAGTATGCAACCCAAAGCAAGGTAAAAGGTGTAGGGACGAACCGTCCCGGCAGAGAAGGTAGAGGGATAAAAAGAAGGGTCTTGAACGGGGATAGCTGGTATCCACGTACAGGTAAAAAATTCTCTTTGATGGAGAAAGTAGGCTGTTGGCGGCGATCCCCGGTCGAAGACGCCGCTGAAGATGTGCTCTCTTACGAGCGGCCACAGACTCACAAGACCTAAATGCCACATTTGGTACCGCACGTAGTATAGAATGATTGTATTGCTCAGATGATTGTGGACGCCTTTGTATTTTCATGGAACAGAGAGAGAGAGAGAGAGAGAGAGAGAGAGAGAGAGAGAGGAAAAAACGTGAAACTTCTCTCGATTTTTTTTGCATTTTCATATTGAATTTGTCGAACGATCGACGAAAATTCCTCGCTCTCGGTAATCAGGGTGAAAGTTTCCGAACGGATAAACACTTCAAATCCAGTTAAAGACGAGGAGCATGAATGTTTGTTTGATTTGTTTTTTTACTAACAGAAATGTACCACTAAATACACACTAAATACACACTAATGTTATTCAATATAGCATTTTCATATTTTCGTTCGATATGTCGTAAATTGATCCGCGGGTATTCATTTTCAGGCTCTTTACACTAAATGGTAAAACCATATCCCTCTACTCGGCTATATCATACGACTATATAATATTAATATTATTAAAAACTGTACGTGATCGCGCGGAGATGCTTTTGTTCCTCGAGGGTTAAATGCTCTTGGACTAAATGCGTAACCGTGCAACGTTTAAAAGCGGTAATCCGGAGTGAGCGAGGATAACGAGCCAAGAAAATCTCTGTGATCAACTTTTCCGTTGTTAACTTTTACGGAAGAAGGACTTCGGGAAATTATTTGTCGTTTATAATGTGACAAGAAAAACGTGTGACGTTCAAACGAGTCAAGGATCGTGAAACCTCGTTGTATTTTAACGATCAATTATTTATTACACGTTGTCAAACGTTTACGGGCAAATTTTATGAAATCGAAAACAACAATATATTCTCATTATATACATATTAGGGTGGGTCAAATAAAATTACTAATTTTTTTTTCCTCGATATAATGAAAAATGTATTGTCTGGCATCTTAAAAAAACCCTCTGCAACTATGAGCCCTTCATATTTAAATTAATAGGTCCCTCATCGCGAATTTTAATTTCTCATTTAAATAACATGGAAACATTTTTTTTTTAATTGTGGAATTTTATTAGACTTAAACCGTCGATGTTACGAGAGTTTTTTAGCAGATTTTTGTAGAACATTTGATGCTCTACAAAAAAGCAAATATAATCGGTGATAATTAGCTCTGGATTCTCTCATATTTGTTTGAAAACAATTAGTAATATATTAGTAGTATATTAGTATATTAGTAATATATTAATAGTATATATTAGTAGTATATTTATTCATATTGATAACTAAAATTTTTTTTAATTTGAAATTTATATACTAATAAACGAGATAAGTAGAATCCAGAGGTAATTATCACCGATTACTTTTTGTACGGTTACTTTTATCGATTAGACACAAGAGAGCTTTTTTGTAGAGCATCAAATGTTCTACAGAAATGTGCTAAAAGACTCTCCCAACATCACCGGTTTAAGTCTAATAAAATTCCAAAGCTAAAAAAAAAAATGTTTCCATGTTATTTAAATGGGAAATGAAAATTCGCGATGAGAGACCTCTTAATTTAAATATGAAGGGCTCATACTTGCAGAGGCTTTTTTTGAGATGCCAAACAATACATTTTTTATTATATCGAGGAAAAAAAAAATTAGTCATTTTATTTGACCCACCCTAATACATATATACCAATTTCTCGTTCATTCGTTGAATTCTTGGTTCAACTATACGTCTATCGATACACTAACGTTGCTTCGGATAACGAATCATTTCTCACGGCTACCCCCCCCCCTCCCCCTCCCCCTCCGCAACTATCTCGTACGCGCTCTACACGGTTGAGATTAAGATGACCGTGATTGCTCTCCGCGTTGTCGATACGCCGTGAGGTTCACGTTTGGGATTAAAACGAACGTGTCCCGGACGACCGAGCTCGCGTACAGGTGATCGGATCTGTGTATTGCATGGCTATTGCGATATTTTGAAGCCGATTCGCTTCGGTTGGTTCGATCGTGTCGCTCGAATAACGCCGGTAAAAATTGTTTATAGTCATTTCTTTTAATTTACATTTAAAAGAATTACCTGAATCAAAATAATCATGAAATCATTTGGGACGAATGCCAAATTGTTAAAACTGATCGTTTAATGAATTTTATTATCGATAAGTTAAAAAGTAATCGTGAAGAAGTACAACCATTTACCTCCTTCTGTCCCCTTAAGAATAAAAAAATCTACACTAATTAACAAAAGGAAAGTGTTTAAATAAAAATTATGTATATTCAACAGCACGAACTATTGGATATCGTAAAAAAATGCTTAATATCCTTTTGGCATTAGTTTTCAGACTAAAAATAATTGAAAAATGATAGATTTTTTAGATTTTTTAAATCTAATTTTTCATCCCCATACTTTAAGCATTCTTGACAAAAAAATCTTCATAAATAAATGCCTGATAGAAGCAGAGAAAAAATTTCAATGTAAAAAATTTAAAAAAACATTTAAGACAAATGCATTTCGTTCTCTTATTCAGGAGCATGCAACCAAAATGAATGAAATATAATGTTTCCTTTAATCCCTCCTCACAGACATATAAATATTAGCATACATTTATAACCAATCGAACGCGTGTGATGATCGTCACGTTGGTCATTCCATGAACGATCCAACCTCGTGCCCCCGCCGTTATTATACAGCGAACCGCAAACTTTACAAACGTACGTATATATATATAAGTAACGAGAGTAGCCATGAGGAGGGCACCCTAACCGAGCCTCGACGAATGCACTTCGCGCCCGTGCATACCCGATGCGAGTTGCATTCGGGGACCGTCCGGTGGTCGTGGCTCTAAATATACTATATAGGCATACCGACCGGTGTGCACCACGTCCAGAGATCCATTAAAGCGGCATCAATAATTCAGCGCTTAAGCGCTGCCCCGTGAACGTTTGGCTTTATCCCTGGCGAGCTTATGTACATATATATACAGAACATCTGGATCAGATCGAAAGTGATTCGGTTCATTTAATCTATTTTTTGTTGTTCACTTTAACGCGTCGTAGAACACGTTATGAAAAGCATTCTACACGAATTTCGCGAATTTTTTTCGAATATTGGTTTAGTCGTCCGTCAACAAAACTGTTAAATTAACACTTTCGACTTTATCGTTTTTTTTTCTGAGACTGGTGATCGTTAAATTCTGGTTAAAAACCAAATTCTTCGATGTAAAGTGGTTTTTCTCGGTCGTCAACAAACTAAAATTTCAAAATAAAGAGAAATAGGGAGGACTACCGTTCTATTATTTTGGAATTCCCCATATACACGCCACCAACCCTTGTTTTAAATAACAAGAGAGAGAGAGAGAGAGAGAGAGAAGGTCGTAGACAGCGTTGTTCGAGAGGGCACGCGAGAATGAGTCTTCGAGGTATATATGGTCGTCGAAGCTCGGATTCTGCCCTCTCTGAGCCTCTCCTACCCCCTTCGCAGCAACAATTCTCGCTTCGAAACTCCCTTTTCTGTTTTCGCATCCTTTTGCCCCCTTCTGCTCTCTCTTTTATCTCTCTACCTCTCTTTTGTAGCGGTAAAACGTTCCCTGTGATTAATATTCGAAACGACAACGGACTGGCTGAGCATTCCGCCCCATCCGCCCCTTCGCTACTATCGAAATCCATAAGAAAGGTGTGCAGAATTATATTGAATTCTCGATAGCAAAAAAAGTCATACATTCGAAGGAGATTTCAACCCCAACCAGTTGCAAAATTTTTTTTTGTTTTTTTTTGTTTTACTAGGCGAGTATAAATACTGTAAAATTACTACGTGATGTACAATGTAAACGCAATAATTCATTCGCTTCGATGCTACAATTTATCGGTAATTAATACGACTTTTTAAAAATTATTTAACGTGTACATTTAGCGCGTAAACGAACGCACAAAATGTCTCTTCAATTATTCACTCGGTTAATCGACGTGCATTTCCGTCAATAAACAATATGTACCTATGTAGCAAAGAGATAAATAATATAATAGTTGATGAAATTCATGCCTCACACGCACGCACTCTCTCGTAGTTTCAATTTATAAATTTACACCGATTAACAGTTTCGCGTCTCCGTAGGGGCCTTCACTGTAGCAGAGCATAGAGGCGAATTATACGGGGCAAATGGAATGGGCGAACTGGCTTTGCGGTTTAAACAAGAGAGGATAGCGGCAAAGAGAAGAGAGAAAGAGAGAGAGAGAGAGGGAGGGAACGAGAGAGCTCTGTTAGTGACGTTTCGGTTTTCGTTATTATACCGCAGGCAGAGAATTCACTATTCCAATTGCGAAGTATAGCAAGTTGACATGTACATACCTACATGTATATCTGATAATGAGTTTCTCGTATATTTCGGTCTAATTAGTATACACGTTTAAATTAGTGTATAATCATTATACTGGAGTATATCTCTGGATTATCTTCTATCTGTATATGTATATAATGCTTAGTTGAATTTATTAGGATGAATGAATCGTAGTGAGATGATCGTTTGTACATGTGTAAAGTCGATTTCACTCGAAGTATCTTAAACACACTCGTATACATGCTTACATTTTATAAACGCTGAACCGTCAAGGACGATTATAGCTATAGTAACGTGCCGTAATCTTCGACGAGCGTGAGACGGACAGATACTCTTTTTTTAAAAGCATTTCTGTCTGAGATAGAAGAAATCGTCGACGGAATATTCACAAGCAGCTACGGCGCAAACTTCGTCCGTGCCCTGCTCGTTTATTGCCCGATTTCTCCCTGATATTCCCTCACTGCATTCCGCCCCCACCACTATGCGCCATGAACCTCCGCGTCACTTTTTACCCCCACTTTCTCCTACAACGTTGGACGATTGGTGTACGATGACTCTCGGATTTCTCGTTAGTGATGTTACTGAATACATTATCACAAAGGTATTTACACTGTAATGACACTTTCGGGGATTTATAAATTGAAATTAGTTGGATTGAAACGCTATTTTCGAAATTTCTAGCCGTGTTAAGCTTTTTTTTTCATCAAATTTGCATCATTCATTATACATCGGTTTTTTTTCTGTTTTTTCTTTATATCTGCAAATTTTGAAGGGGTTTATGGCAAATTCAAAAATATCTCAAACCCTGTAATCATAGTCACTCGTCTGGTAATTCGTACTTAAGAATCGAATTAATTTTTTCTTTTATTCAGTTCTATCTAAGACGTAGCACTTGATATATATAGCTGTGTGCCGTATATATATATCGGTATTTAGATCCGCGGTTATGTTAATATTGTACGTATGTATTTTGGAATAGTATGTATATCAAATGTGACTTTGATAATCATAGTCAAGGTGAAACTACTGCCCACGTCGCATTGTTTTCTCATTAAATTTTCATCATTCCTTTTCGAACAGTTTATTTGTTTTTTCTTTATTTATGCAAATTTTAAAGCGGTTCATGGCAAATTTAAAAATATCTCAAGCCCTGTAATCATGCTCACTCGTCTAGTAATTGGTGCTTAACTTCTAAACATTCGACATTATTATTAACGATAGAAAAATTCAACTTTTTTATGGCATTACGTGGCTGTTGCAAGAATCGGATTAATTTTTTCTTTTATTCAGTTCTATCTAAGCCGCAGCATATACATAGCTGCGTGCTATATATATAGATATAGATATAAATATTATAAATATAAATATATAAATATAAATATATAAATATAAATATAAATATTATCTCTCTATATTATATAAATATATCGCCGCCGCCGTGTACAAGAGTTGAGGGGGGAGCCCGGGGCGAGATGGAACGGCGAAGGGGGGTAGGCCGGGGCGAGATGGAACGGGGGGGGGGGGGGGGGGTTGGCGCGGGAAGCGCGCAGAGGGCCAGAGCCCCCCTAGTATATCTCTCTATATTATATAAATATATCGCCGCCGCCGCCGCCGCCGCCGCCGTGTACAAGAGTTGAGGAGAGCGAGCGGGATCGAGTAGGCCGGGTGAGGGGATCGAGCGGCGGCGGGGGGAGGGGGGTTGGCGCGCCAACCCCTCCCTCCCCGTTCCATCGCGCTCCGGGCTCCCCCCTCAACTCTTGTACACGACGGCGGCGGCGATATATTTATATAATATAGAGAGATATATATTAGGGCGATATTTTTTCGACTATTTTTTTTTTCAGTTCCCACCCGAAATTTTGTTGGATATGTCGAACAAGAAATTCCCTGAAAGCTACAGCCCTTAATATCAATTCTAAGTACTTTCCCAAAGCGTGAGAAGATTTTCCATCTAAAATACACGTAAATCGAATTTTTTTTTTTCAAATTTCTATAACTCAGCCGCATTTTATGCTATCATATTGTTCTTGGTTTTGATTTACTCAGAATAAAACAATCTAAAAAGTGCCTTTTCCGGTGAAAGTGTAAATTGTACTGGTGAATTTCTACGGATCACTGAAGTTGATTTTTACCCAAAATTCTCTTTTTTTTGCTGTTATCTCCGAAAAAATTTACTTTACGAAAAAAATGTAAATAAAAAATTTGTTGGAAATTTAATTTTCTACAAAAAAGGTCCTATCGACCCAATTGCTTAGATTAATATTTCTTGAGATATTGAACTTTAACTTATGAGTAGTATAAAATTTATAAAATATGAAATATTAAATAATTAAAAAAATAGAAATAAAAAAAATTCAATATCTCAAGAAATATTAATCTAAGCAATTGGGTCGATAAGACCTTTTCTATAGGATATTCAATATCCAACACATTTTTCGTTTACATTTTTTTCGTAAAGTTAATTGTTCCGGAGATAACAGCAAAAAAACGAGAATTTTGGGTAAAAATCAACTTCAGTGACCCGTACCAACTCACCAGTACAATTTACACTTTCGCCGCAAAAGGTACGTTTTTAAATTGTTTTATTCTGAGTAAATCGAAACCAAGAACAATATGATAGCATAAAATGCGGCTGAGTTATAGAATTAAAAAAAAAAAAAAAATTCGATTCACGTGTATTTTAGATGGAAAATCTTTTCACGCTAAGGGAAAGTACTTAAAATTAATATTGAGGGCTGTTACTTTCAGGGAATTTGTTTTTCGACATATCCAACAAAATTGCAGATGGGGACTGAGAAAAAAAAATAGTCGAAAAAAAAACTCGCCCTAGTATATAGTATATATAGATATCGTTATTTACATCCGTGATTATGTTAATATTGTACGTATGTTTTTTGGAATAGTATGTATATCAAATGTGACTTTGATAATCATAGTCAAGGTGAAACTACTGCCCACGTTGCATCATTTTTTCATGAAATTTGCATCATTTCTTTTCCAACGGTTTTTTTGTTTTTTCCTTATTTATGCAAAATTTGAAGCGGTTCATGGCAAATTTAAAAAAATCTCAAGCCCTGTAATCATGCTCTCTCGTCTAGTAATTGGTGCTTAACTTCTAAACATTCGAAATTATTATTAACGATAGAAAAATTCAACTTTTTTATGGCATTACGTGGCTGCTGCAAGAATCGAATTAATTTTTTCTTTTATTCAGTTCTATCTAAGACGCAGCACTTGATATACATACCTGTGTCCCATATATATATATATATATATATATATATATCGGTATTTACATCCGTGATTATATTAATATTATGCGTATGTATTTTGGAATAGTATGTATATCAACTGTGACTTTGTTAATCATAGACAAGGTGACACTACTGCCCACGTTGCATTCATCTTTGAAAAGTAGTTTTAGGGTCAACGAGACGGTGGATAGGAATGCCTGAGAGCACAGGTGCGCCGAGAAAAAAAAATACGATTCCCAATGAGATTCACAGACTGCTCTCACTCTTTCGTTCCCTCTCTGTTTCCTCTCGAACCCGACCGAAACTTTCTTCTTGCTTATTCATGTGTCTCTTCACTTGATGATGATCCAACCTCCCGGATATATCGTCGTATGTATAGGCTCCCGCATCCGAGTCTATACCGGTCGGAGAAATCATTCAGAAAATTATCCCCCCCACCCCAATTTTTCTCGCCGATCATTCGATCAGAGGAAAAGAGAAAGAGAGAAAAGGAATGTGTGCATTGATTGCCGATCGTAGTACCTACGGATTCTGGACATTCTCATACATATGACGTGGAACCGGAAGAAACTCTCGAGCGAATAATTTACGTGACGCACAGATATATACACATACGCCGCAAGAGAAAAAGAGATTTCTCGTTCCTCTCGGTCCGCTTTCGCTGAATTTTGCATAATTTTTCGTTTCTCCGTTTCCCCTCCCTTGTACTCTCGCGATCACATTAGTAATTCGTTCGGCGTCTTTTGGAATTTATATTCGAAAGAAGATGAAAATCAGAAGTCTTACCGTTACGAATAAAAAAATTCTGCCGATGCTCGAAAGTAATAATAATACAGAATCAATTGATTATTGGACGAGAAAAATTGTAAAGGTTATTAAATTTAACGAAATAATAAAAATTTGTCGAAATATCACTCACGATACAACGACGTGTGTCAACAATGCGAAGCAGTTTGCTCAACGGACCAGATCGGGGAAAAGTCCTCGCGCCGTTTATGGCGTATATATACACATGAGCATGCGACAGCACGGACATGGAGTTTTACGGACGAGATCTGTATATTTTTCACGCATTCTTTGTACCCATAAATCCATCGTAAAAAATAAAGTCCATTGTGCAGCAGAACGAATTTTCGTAACATTTCCGGAATTCGATGCATTACACGTACATTCTCACACATGCACACACACATACATATATAGATATATATATATATATAAAATTTAAATTTTAAAAAATTTTTACGCTAAACCGTAAAAATTTTATACTACTCATAAGTTAAAGTTCAATATCTCAAGAAATATTAATCTAAGCAATTGGGTCGATAGAACCTTTTTTGTAGGAAATTAAATTTCTAACAAATTTTTCGTTTAAATTTTTTTCGTAAAGTCAATTGTTTCGGAGATAACAGCAAAAAAAAACGAGAATTTTGGGTAAAAATCAACTGCAGTGACCCGTACCAACTCACCAGTACAATTTACACTTTTGCCGCTGTAGGCACTTTTCTAGATTGTTTTATTCTGAGTAAATCGAAACTAAGAACGATACGATAGCATAAAATGCGGCTGAGTTATAGAATTTTGAAAGAAAAAAAAATTCGATTTACGGGTATTTTAGATGGAAAATCTTTTCACGCTAAGGGAAAGTACTTAGAATTAATATTAAGGGCTGTAACTTTCAGGGAATTTGTTTTTCGACATATCCAACAAAATTTCAGGTGGGGACTAAGAAAAAAAAATAGTAGAAAAAAAAACGCCCTAATATATATATATATATAACATAGGTAACGTAACGAGTAAAAAGAACCTGCACAGAAAAAAAAACGAGCCTCTACCTCGTCAATTTCCAACACTCGGTACGAGTCATGGAATTAGTTTTTTTTTTTGTTACCTACCTATCCATTGCTCGTACAAGATAACTATGTGAATTTGGTACGACAAGGCGTTTCGTTGCCTCGGAAAAGCGAGGAAACAAAAAAACTATCGAGAGAAAGAGAACATGGGCTGTACATTTATAACGATGTTGTAAGACGAGAAGACGTTCGAGCGAGTCCCACGGGTAGTCGGGAAGAAAGAATAACTCGTATAGAAAAAAAAGAAGATGCGTTACAGCATCGTCACGGTCAGTGAACCGAGAGATCAACTGGAAAGAAAAAAACAAAGCACAGTTTAATTTTTTGTACCTGATCCAACGGACGGTCGGCTTTGGGTTCGAGAGACTTACCGATATCCGAACTAAAGGCTATCGCGAGAACTACCAGAACAAAAATTGTGAGAGACAGAAAATAAAGGGTTGAAAGCACGTGAAAAAGTTTAGCCCTCATTAATGCCTTCGCGAGAATGATGATTGTACAATGATCATTGTTTACTCACCGTGGGGGCCCGTACTATCTTCCGTCGATCTTTCTTTCGTACTGTTCGTATAATATTAAAGAAATTTTCTTACGATTTAATTATATGGTAAAAAATATATTACACAACGATAAATTTTGTCGATTTAACGTAATTGATTTCGATATTAAGAAGAGTTTTAAAAAACTGTTACGTCATGCCACCGTTTAATTAATTTTGTCGTATCGACATCATTTAATAAAGCATTGATTAGTCAATTTTATTGTTCGCAGCTGAAATTCTGGGACGTACGTCGAAGACCGGAAGTTGGGAAAGAATATTGGAATTATTGTTGAAATTTCATTGCACAAGAGTGAGTGAAACTTGTTTTTTTTTGCATGCATTTGTTGAGAAATGTCCTTTAAAATCTACTAATATTCGTTGTTGGTAGAATTTTAATTATCGAGACGATTTCGCATGTCTTAAAGTAATGTAAAATATTGTAGAGACAAAAGGCACATTAACGGGTTTACGAAAGCAACGGTTAAGATTAATTATTAGCCTATGTTTCCTTTTCGTCGTTCTATATACTTCGGTTTCTCAATTGTGCCAGCTCAACAATAATCATTTATGACGGAAATGACATTTTGAGAAATCGTAAAAATTTGTCAGTGGCGATGTAAACGTCCAAGGAGTAATGGAAAATATTGAGTTCAAGCAATAAAAACTCAATATTGCCGATTTGTTTTCAACGCCATATATACGAGGTCTGTTCAAAAAGTATCGCGAATTTTGAATTTCCGCGGGCTACGTATATTCGATTTTCGATTTTTTTGTGGCGTTAGTTTGGTACTCGTGTCCCTCACTTATGCTGAAAAAATCGGCCATTTTGAATGTTTAGTTAATTGCTGACAGCTGTTTTGGTTAGACGTGTTTTGGCTTGTCTTCGATTTTTGCCTATTCCAAAAAAGCAGCTTCCATTGCAATGATTGAGCTTTGGTTTCCACGACATAACCATAAACCCCTGATTCGTCACCAGTTATAACCCTCTGGAGCAAATTTGGGTCGTCGCGAACCGAGTCCAACAGCTCCTTATCAATGTTAACGCGACACTATTTTTGTTCGAAATTGAGCAATTTTGGCACGAATTTCGCGGCGACCCGTCTTATGCCCAAGTCATTGGTAAAAATCGAATAGCACGAGCCAATCGATATGTTTAGTTCCTCAGCAACTTCTCTAACGATGATTCGACGATTGGCCAATATTATTTTCTTCACTTCATCAATGTTTTCGTCTGTTGTTGATGTGCTCGGGCGTCCGGAACGCATTTCGTTGTTCGCATCTTCTCGGCCCTCTGAGAACATTATGTACCACCGATAAACGTTGCATTGGTCCAAGGTAGCTTCACCATACGCCACAGTCAACATTCGGAATGCGTCCGCGCACTTAAATTTGCTTTTCACACAAAATTTGATACAGATTCTTTGATCCATTTTTTGGAATCGGCAAAAATCGACGACAAGCCAAAACACGTCTAACCAAAACAGCTGTCAACAATTAACTAAACATTCCAAATGGCCGATTTTTTCAGCATAAGTGAGGGACACGAGTACCAACCTAACGCTACTTTTTTAACAGACCTCGTATACCTCCTGTGACCCTTTGCAACGAATATTGACACGTTAACAGCCACTACTGTTCTTTACCGTTTATAAACACTTACATGGGCTATCGAGCCCATGCAAGTGTTTGTTTAATCCTCGCGATGATTATTTGTGACACTTTGCCAATATTCATTCAGAAAAATTCACTCCGCTTCAATTATATTTTCACTGACAACCATTAAAACCTCGAGCGATAAAAGCAGATCACGGAGAAATTCGCTTCACAAAATTGCATCGTTCCATCTTACAGAATTTTTAACTAGTACTATAATTTTTTTTTACAAGCCTCTTTCGTAGTAATTCTCCGCATACAAAATTTATGCAGCGATCATTGCATTATACATCGGTGGCAAATTGGGAAAGAGGGACTGTCGACATGTACACATCGTCTGTAATGAAGCGGAGTGCGAAATTGTTCGATGTCGAGCCATTATCGGAGAAAGTTCTTCCACAAGCTCACTTTCGTGTTTCACGGGAGTTTATCATCAGCTCAAATGCTTCGCTCTCGTTTATATAGTTATACAAAGTCCAGAAAATACGAAGGAAAATCACGATGAACATCGTGTATTAGTGACGTTGCACTCGTACCTTTTGCTATTACAGTAATCTCCCGAGAAACGATGGTTAGCCGGTTTTAACGCCATAGTGGCAAATGAAAAACGAGCTTTGCGCCTCTGGGAGAATCTCGCTCGAACCTAAAATCATCTGGGTGCCCGGAATTTCGCTTTTAAATCCGCAAGTCTCCGCGAATATATCCGAACTCAATGGAAATTACCGCGGCCTTCGTTTTTCTTTCTTTCAACGTTTTATTCTACTTCTTTTTTACAACCTCCGTTCTCTGATTCTTGCTTGATAAAAAACACAAAATGGTTTATTCGCCAAAGTGGCAAAATTTTATTCACCAACTTTTCAATACATTTTATATTTATCGTCTCGATCGACCCAATTTTATTAACCAAAGTCTCCTCGATCTTTCGTCGTGGGGAATGATGACGTTATTCTCGTAAAAACTTCTTTTGACACATTCATTGCGAAGAGATAATAAGGGCACTGGAGCGTGTCGGTTGAGTGCCTCGCGTGGGTTATATCCACACACGCGTTCATACACACACGTAATTTCTCTGCGGTAACGAGAAAGAGTAACGACGTAACGAGCCGATCGTTATTTGCTCGATTTACACCGTATATACACACACACCTTTCCTTCTCGTTGCTCGACTACCTGTGCTTGAGAGCCTCCATACACATAGATCTCAGTTCTAGCGTCCGGAAAGCACCGAAGCTCTCTAGTTGTATTTGTGCGCCACGCCTCGACGAGCTCGAGACTTTTTCCATCTCTTTCTCTTTCTGTAACTCACCCGTCGTTACTCACACGAATAATCTCTGTAACATGTACTTTAAATGAAATAGAATCATACCGGATCTCCTTCGTATCTGATCTCACAATCTTTTTTTTTCCTTCTATACCGTTCACTTTCGTCGTTCTCTTTTTTCCTTTCTTCTTTGAAGCCCGCGGCTTCATTGATCAGCTAACTTCACTCTGGAGATTGATTATAGCCGCGATCATTCGTGCGTTCGTCGAAGTCACGACCTTGACAAAAGTAAAGAGTCAATTTACGGTCGTCAATTTGTCTTCGAGAAAAATTTCGGTTCGACCTCGCCATTGAAAGTCGAAAAAATTTCGTGTTTGTTGTTCTTTAATATTGCCGAGAGAAAAAAAAGAGATGATCGCGTCTTTTTTTACTGAATATTTGTTCACACGATCGTTGAAATATTTACAACGTTCGCTAGTTTGAGATTTTTTGTACGTTTTTTTTTCCGGCAAATTCACAAGAATCGCGTAGCCCCCTCCCCCAGAAAAAAAATGTCTTCAAGTTAGATACATGCGGTACGTCGAAATCATCTTTCTTAAAAACTACTAAACGTTTGTGTACCGTAATTGCAATATTTATTAGATTTAAAGAAACATCTATTGGAACGAGTCTCAATCAAATGAAAAATGTACATAAAGTAAAGAAAGCGTTTCATCGAAATCAACCGAACGTTTCACGGGGCGAGATTCAAAGCAAATATGTTTCAATCGAACAAACTTTTTATCTCGGTATAGCTGTCCACTCCATCTCTTCTTAAGGTAGTAGTCTGGTAACTTAAGCCGATTTTCATGTCTTTTTTGGAGGGCGTTTTTTTGTAGGAAAATAAAAATGAATCGTTTTGGATATTTAGAACGTTTTTATTTACATATTAAGGATACAAAAAAAAAATTTTTTGAAAAAATTTAATAGTTTATTATTATTATTATTATTGATCGAAGTTGGCACCTCGAAGTTGGCAGCCCGGGTCCTAACTTTTTTTCTACCGAACCGATTGCTTTCAAATTTTAACAGGCTACTCTACACACTTATAGTTCTCGTCGGAACCACCGAGAAATTTATTCACCTCTAACTTTTTATTTTACAACCCCTTCTTTGCTAAAATAAAATGACTTTAGCAAAGCATGGAACTCTAAATCTTAGTAAAACCACCGAAGAATCTTTCTAGAAAGTGTATGCATCTCGAATGAAATTTTTATACCGGATCTCTTGTGCATCCGCGACAGGTCATTCACCCCCCCCCCCCCCCCCCCCGATCTTTCAACCGCATTCGCTTTCTTCATCCTCGTTTCATTTTTCTCTTTGTACTCCGTAGTTTCATTAATGATGTAACTGTACTGAAGATTGATGATTCGTTCATTCATAAAATTGAGCGAGGGGACTCCCTATAACTTGACAAATGTATGGCTTACAACGCTAAAAGCCCATTTATGGTGCATCATTGGTGAACCCACAAAAAGTTGTTTGGTTTGTTTTTTTTTTTTTTTATTCAGAAGGGGTTGCTGGGAAATATGATGTTAAATGGATAGTAAAAAAGACACCATAAAGAACGATTTATCTTATGAAATAATTACGTGAGTGAGTCGTTGAAATGAGTGATCAAAAAAATTCCAAAAACTAAACAAATAGACAATGTTCCATGGACATTGATACGTGGAGAAAATTAAAAAGAAACACATGACTGAAATTCGAAGAATGATTTTTTTCCCATGATGTAACTTGCATTCCTCAAAGTGATTGAGTGATTGGTCATCGATAAGATACAACGAACCATTCTCATTGTTCGCCAAACAGCTATTCACACACATACACACAGGCACATGTTTAGGGGGAGACTGAGGCGAAATGGCACCGACTGGGAGAGAGTGGTTTGAAATTTGGCCGAGAGGGGTCAGGTTGCTAAATGATTATTGCCAATAATTTCAATTTTTTACATATTTTTGTCGGCGATAATTTTGGAAGAGGCCGTATTGCCCCGGTCTCTTCTATATAACATCACATTTTAGTATTGAAACCCTTATCGGTTTGGAATTTCCGAGTAGGAAATCATTCCGTAAAACTTTATATCTCAGCGCGATTGTTACAAAAGTGCTATTCGCCATTAGCGATAAATACCGTGATGGCTTACACGGTATGTCATTCGAGAGTTTCACTCCCTCCTATATAAGAGCATCTCGTGATTCATGATGACCGTGGGTAACACGCACAACCCTGCCTGTTTTGGATTTACCGCTAAGTCTCGAGAAGATTCACAATCGAGCACGGCTGAGTGAAAACTTCGCCCGAACGAGTCACTCCGTTGAAACGTAAACGATTCGTTGAATCGCAAATTTAAAGACACGTCGTTATGCATATCCAACTTTTCCGCATTCGGCATTGACCATTCACCGCAAAGATTCTCATTCTCGTTTTGTGTATATATTAGGGCGATTTTTTTTTTTCGACTATTTTTTTTCTCCAGTCCCCACCCGAAATTTTGTTGGATATGTCGAAAAAGGAATTCCCTAAAAGTTACAGCCCTTAATATTAATTCTAAGTACTTTCCCTTAGCGTGAGAAGATTTTCCATCTAAAATGCACGTAAATCGAATTTTTTTTTTTCAAATTTCTATAACTCAGCCGCGTTTTATGCTATCATATTGTTCTTCGTTTCGATTTACTCAGAATAAAACAATTTAAAAAAGTGCCTTTTGCGGCGAAAGTGTAAATTGTACTGGTGAGTTGGTACGGGTCACTGAAGTTGATTTTTACCCAAAATTTTCGTTTTTTTGCTGTTATCTCCGAAAAAATTAGCTTTACCAAAAAAATGTAAATGAAAAATTTGTTGGAAATTTAATTTCCTACAAAAAAGGTCCTATCGACCCAATTGCTTAGATTAATATTTCTTGAGATATTGAACTTTAACTTATGAGTAGTATAGAATTTATAAAATATTAAATATTAAATGATAAACAAATTTTTTTAAATAAAGTTCAATATCTCAAGAAATATTAATCTGAGCAACTGGGTCGATAGGACCTTTTTTGTTGGAAATTAAATTTCCAACAAATTTTTCATTTACATTTTTTTCGTAAAGTTAATTTTTTCGGAGATAACAGCAAAAAAACGAGAACTTTGGGTAAAAATCAACTTCAGTGACCCGTACTAACTCACCAGCACAATTTACACTTTCGCCGCAAAAGGCACTTTTTTAGATTGTTTTATTCTAAGTAAATTGAAACCAAGAACAATATGATAGCATAAAATGCGGGTGAGTTATAGAAATTTAAACAAAAAAAAATTCGATTTACGTGTATTTTAGATGGAAAATCTTCTCACGCTAAGGGAAAGTACTTAGAATTAATATTAAGGGCCGTAACTTCCAGGGAATTTCTTTTTCGACATATCCAACAAAATTTTGGGTGGGGACTGAAAAAAAAAAATTGTCGAAAAAAAAATCGCCCTAGTATATATACATTAAAATAATCCTTAAACGTTCTTCGTGATAAGAAAAATAAATAAATCCAGAAAATAAAATGGAAAGCTCGAACAAAAATCGAGGTAATCACGAATTCCCGCAGAGGTGCGCGCTTTTGCCGAATGAGTCTGTCTTCACTCGCGTGATATGCAACCAGCCAAGGATACATATAATTCTAGAATTCCCTCGTAGCAGTTACCTACTTAAGTCTAATTCATTCTTTCATTTTTTTTTTCTGTCGTCTATTTCCGCACAGTGAAAAGCACTTTCGACTTGGACGCGTATCGCGAGTGCGATGACACCTCGTACATGTGCACTCGTTGTTCGATGCACGTTGCTCTTGGAATTTACAAGTGTCCTGGCGTTAAGGGGACGGATTCACGATTAGAAGTCGAAAAAATAACTTATTTAATTTTTTTATTTTACGAAATAAAAATCGTATTATCAATCCCAAGGGAGAAATTGTTCGAAATGATTTACCGGTCATATAAAAAAATATTCACATCGATGTATAAAAAATTATAATTATAAGAAGAGTTACATTAACTAAATAGTTGTTTTAATTTAAAAAATCCATCTCCTTCCATAATTTTTTAGATTCAGATCTGAATATTTGTTTACATTATCGTAGAAACATTTCTAACAATCGCTCGTTTGGGATTTTCCATACGATTTTTTTTCTGCAAGTTGAAAGCGAACGTTAAAGCCCCCGTGAATTTTCACAAAACGTTACGATCTTAAAAATTGTTCTTCGCAGAGTTTTTTTAAACACACCGCTAACCTAGAAAAGATTTTTGTAATCTCATCGTCCGCTATATTCAATCGAGGAGAAAGATTTCATTTTTGTGAATTACGTGACGATACGCTCTATGAGAGTCGATTCGCGCGTCTCCTCGTTCGACCAAAAAATTCACACATTCTCGCAACTTCGCGCTCTTAACGGTATGTCCAAAAAATATTAATAGCTTGCCTTTCGCAAAAGGCGGAGAAAGGAAAAAATTGAAAACAATTTCAAGCGCCTCTCGGCTTTCCCTCTGTCCTCCGAAAGGAATCGTTCGAGTGAAAACCACTGTGGATCGGGGTGAATGATCTTGATTCGAGATTTTGGGCGTGTGCATATCCTTGTGCGCGAAAGACGAGAATTTACAAAGAGGCTGGGACATTTCTTCGGTATAATATCACTCTTTCGCGCGCTGGTGAAGAAGAAATCCCCGAGGATATAGTTATGTATAAATTCACGACGGGTCATTAACATACATTCTTATAGGCATGTGGTGTCTTCAGGGCCAGCGAGCATCAACGTGTATCGTGTTTCACAGCACTTTCTCCCACGTATATATATGTATATGTGCTCAGTGGATCTTGAATCGTGGGAGCCTCTCTTTCCTCGCGATTATCGTTTTTACGATATAACACGTGATAACGATATTTTATACATATATAAGTGTTTATACATACTCTTGCGTTTGCGATCCATTTCACGTGTCTTTCGGCAATATTCTCGACGCTTCTATTGTGACAGCTCGTCGCAGCATCCAATTATCATAATACATACATGAGAATCCTCTTATTCACAAACATAACGACAAAAAAAAAACGTATCCGTCCGGTACAAGGGGTAAAATGGACTCCTAACCGTCGATCTTATTTCGAAAAATACAGCAATTTAGATAATTAAAATTTAAACAACAGACTTCATATAAAACCTTGAGGGCGGCTACATGATTTTTTTTATTTTGCCGAAAAAAAAACATTATACCGAAAATCTGAATCTAACCGAATCTAAAAAATTGTAGGAAGAAATGTATTTTTTTTTGTTTTTCATAATAAAACAAATATTTTGAAAAAATAGGCGCTTGGTCATAATCAATCAGAAATTCATTTTCAACCAATTCTCATTTGAGATTTTCAATATGAATGTTTTTTTTTCCCTAAACATAAGATTCTTGTTACGACCTTTAGCCGATTCGTCATTTAGGGGGAGAAATAGGGTTAGACGGTTCGAAAAATCGATTTTTTTTCATTTCATAAATTGTTAGTAAAACTATTGAAAAATATGTTCCCAAAATTTTAAATGAAAATTCCCACTCGTTCTATTGTTATAAGCCATTAAAGGTGGAAATAGGGTTAGGACAGCGTTTTTTCAATGATTTTCATGAATATTTTTATAGTATGAAAAATGAATATAATTTATTGAAACTTTGAGAATATTTTATACATATATATAAGGTAGTAGTCTGGTAACTTAAGCTGATTTTCATGTTTTTTTTGGAGGGCGTTTTTTTGTAGGAAAATAAAAATGATTCGTTTTGGGTATTTAGGATGTTTTTATTTGAATATTAAAGATAGAAAAAAACATTTTTTTGAAAAAATTTAATAGTTTATTATTATTATTATTATTGATCGAAGTTGGCACCTCGAAAAAAAAGCGCGTGGGTGGCCCTGGTGATTTTGGCTCTTGATGTTATCTGAAATCCAAAATTCTTGATAATTCTAAATCTATAGACATGTCATTCTGGTCGGAACTACTGAGAAATTTGTTCACCCCTAACTTTTTATTTTACAACCCCTTCTTTGCGAAAATAAAAGGACTTTTTTTTCCAAAGTCCGCCATTTTGTTATTCATCCATGAAATTTAACTCCATTAGTTCCGACCAGAATGAAATGTCTATAGATTATGAATTACCAAGAATTTTGATTTCAGATAACATCAAGAGCCAAAATCACCGGGGCCACCCACGCGCTTTTTTTTTCGAGATGCCAACTTCGATCAATAATAATAATAATAATAATAAACTATTCAATTTTTTCAAACAAATTTTTTTTTGTATCTTTAATATGTAAATAAAAACATCCTAAATATCCAAAACGATTCATTTTTATTTTCCTAGAAAAAAACGCCCTCCAAAAAAGACATGAAAATCGAGTACTGCTCGTTTGAATGCCCCAGATTTACGTGTATAAAGCGTGTTAAATGTACCTTTACAAAAAGGGTCGTTATGTCGCGTGACGGAAGAGACAGATAGATTACCAAAAAAGAAAAGGCTCCAAGAATGGAGACATTACACTAGACGTGAGAGCGATTTAATTAATTTCACATATATCAACAACAATTGTTCATTGTTCGTAGTTAGGTATTTTAATATCGCGCAATCTCGTTAACGTAATAACTCGCTCGATGAGTCTCGTAACTTTTTTTTTACGTTATTTCCTTCTTTCGTCGCAAAGATCGTATAATATGTTGTAAACGAATCGTACAGTACCTGCATTTTACTTTACATTAGGAGTCATTTAATATTTTTGTTCGTCATCCGAACGTTAACTCTTCGACAGCATCGAGATCGACGAAGATTAGTGTCGCGTTCGTCGCGAGAATTGTTTAAAAGAGCGACAGAGAATCAGTTTCCTCGACAATATACGAGTACATTAGGCATTGTTTCTCGAATCTCTCATCAGTACCGTTCGATCGTAAACATTTTTCAAAATGAAAAAAATTTTTTGTGTCTACTTTTTTCCCGAAGATTTAAAGAATAATAAGGAAATTTATAATGAGTAGAAGCTTTTCATTCGAGTCACCGAACATCATTAATATTTTTCATTACTTTATCGAATATATTGACATTAATAAAAGAGATAATTTCATTATTGTTTTTGATTATATTTTTGAGAAATGATTTTTCATTCGAATGATCATCGTCAAAGATGTTATAAACAAAAATATCTAACAATCGCCATCGTTGACCGAAGCGTAACGTCATTGCGGGCGTCGAACATATATGCACTCGCGTGAAAGCCGCGTCCTTGTCGCTTGAACTTGCGAATGCACTCGGTGAATGTGTCTGAACTCTGACGCGAGGTTGCGAGTACCTCGCGAATCGCCGCTAGCCATTTACCGCGCGAGGTACTTCGCGGTAGGAGCTACATACCGGTCGTTTCACTTCTCTCTCTCTCTCTCTTTCTCCTTTCCATCCGCACATCTCTTCCGGAACGACGGGATGCATTAAACTGCCAACGTGCAGGCATCCGACAACGAACATTTTTTTTGCAATATCATTTCTTGTCTCGCCACGATGGTCAGCCTCTTTCGGGCTCTTTGAGCGCGTAACGCGAGAACGCGTCAACGCACGACAATTCACGCACGAGGCCAACTCATCGTCGATGCGTCAGTCGGCACTTTCTAACTAAAGTTCTCCCAAGAAGGAAATTAAGAAATGAAAAAAAAATAATAATAATACACAACAACAAGATGGACACTCGACGAATGTTTAGCGATTATTCGCTGAACAAAAGACTAACCACAAATCGCATATATACAATTTATTGTAGAATCAAGTATTTAGTGATCATTTTTTATGACAAACTACAAATTCGTGAAAATATACTTTGAAGAAAGTACTTTGAATAATAAATGGTAGGCATTATGCAGGTAGAAAGTTATAAAAAATAGTTTAGTGATAAAAACTGTTATTATCTTTTTTTAAATGGTATATTTTGTTAAAAAATTGTATGAACTATTGTATTTTTTATTCGAATAATGCCTACATCCTCATTTATTTATTTTTCGACAAATAACTTCACGAACCCCTGAATTTATAGCGAGCAATTGTTTAGAAAGACAAACGACGCGAATAGTCGAAATGAAAAGGAAAAAAAACAAAGCAACACTACTTGTTCTTGGTTCTTGGAGATACGTTCGTCTATCTGTCTATACGAGATCTGTTCAAAAAGTATCGCGAATTTTGAATTTCCGCGGGCTACGTATATTCGATTTTCGATTTTTTTGTGGTGTTAGGTTGGTACTCGTGTCCCTCACTTATGCTGGAACAATCGGCGATTTTGAATGTTTAGTTAATTGTTGAAAGCTGTTTTGGTTAGACGTGTTTTGGCTTGTCTTCGATTTTTGCCTATTCCAAAAAAGCAGCCTCCATTCCGATTATTGAGCTTTGGTTTCCACGTCATAACCATAAACCCACGATTCGTCACCAGTTATGACCCTCTGGAGCAAATTTGGGTCGTCGCGGACCGAGTCCAACAGCTCCTTAGCAATGTTAACGTGACACTGTTTTTCTTCGAAATTGAGCAATTTCGGCACGAATTACGGGGCGACTCGTCTCATGCCCAAATCATTGGTAAAAATCGAATAGCACGAGCCAATCAATGTGTTTAGTTCCTCGGCAACTTCTCTAACGGTGATTCGACGATTGGCCAATATTATTCTCTTCACTTCATCAATGTTTTCGTCTGTTGTTGATGTGCTCGGGCGTCCAGAAGGCATTTCGTTGTTCGCATCTTCTCGGCCCTCTGAGAACATTTTGTACCACCGATAAACGTTGCTTTGGTCCAAGGTAGCTTCACCATATGCCACAGTCAACATTCGGAATGCGTTCGCCCACTTAATTTTGTTTTTTACACAAATTTTCATACAGATTCTTTGATCCATTTTTTGGAATAGGCAAAAATCGAAGACAAGCCAAAAGACGTCTAACCAAAACAGCTGTCAACAATTAACTAAACATTCAAAATCGCCGATTTTTTCAGCATTAGTGAGGGACACGAGTACCAACCTAACACCACAAAAAAATCGAAAATCAAATATACGTAGCCCGCGGAAATTCAAAATTCGCGATACTTTTTGAACAGACCTCGTATAGTCGAGAGAAAGACGTTAAGTTGTCGGATGACAATCCCCATGGGGCGTCAACCGGCAAAGAGAAAAAGAGGTCCATCTTTTTCCTCGACCTATGCAAATGTGTCCCACTGTCGAGTTTAACGCATTGACGATGAGAGAAGCTCTATAATAATACAGGTGTTCAGGGGACGGTCGTGACATTTGATACAACCATTACAGGGTTCCGTGACGTTATTTTTAGTATCATGGTCCTATATTCGACGGAAAGTCTAATCCTCATCTCGAGTACAACGTTGTTTTAATTTAGATCTCAAAATAATTATTGATGAATTAAAAAAAAAACATAAAATGTTATAGAAAGTACCGATGGCTGTTTTCTCTCAAGAAACGATAATCCAACAAACGATCTAATTAGTTTATTCATTTATTTTCGATTTTCAAAGAATAACTTACTGTTTAGAAGCAATTTTTTATTTTTCTTGGAATCTGGAGAAAAAAAACCGAAAGATTCAGAGCTCTCGTCGTAACATTTTGTATTAGAGAAATCTTGTAATCGATGCGCGTTCCATGGGAAGATCCGTGACTATGATGTACACCTATAAAATACATATGTAGTGTATATTGAAGACCGCGTGCGGACTTTCGTTTCCGCAGCTCCGAAGAATTATCAATTTCTTCCGGTAAAGCTCTCTCATCGTTGCACTGTTGGTAACGCGATTAGTATTATATATTCTGTACGTAGTCTCTCGACAAAATAGAAGTTCCAAGTCGTTGAATTCAACGTATAGCAACGCAACGAATTATTATTTCCTGACGAAGAAACTATTCCTTTGAACTTTAGGCGACGCAAGACATTGTTTTTATTTTTTCGATATGTAATAAGTGTGAGTATGGGATAATGGAAAACAAGGGGTCGAAGAGGGTTTTTAAAATAAACAAATAAATGCAGTTTGCCATTACTAACTTTTTTTTTGACAGATTGTCATAAAAGAAATGTTTTGATAATAAAAAAAATGCTTGTAACTATCTCAAACGAAAATTGAATTAATGACGATTTTATCGTAAACCCTTATTCTCTATAAAAATTGCTTAACACTTACGAAATGACGTTTAAATTAAGGAGTTCCGCAGCATGTACTGGCTACTCGGAAGAAAGTCGCAGTTATAACTTAACAACAAAATACTGTTGTACAAATCAATAATTAAGTCAATATGGACATACGAAATACAACTGTGGGGCTTAGCAAGCGAGAACCATATCAACACTATCCAACGCGTCCAATCCAAGGCGCTTCGAATGATTGTCAACGCTCCATGGTATGTCTCGAACGAAACAATCCACAAGGACACCCGTATGGATACAGTCCAGCAAGTAATAAAAAAAGATAGCACAAACTACCTGGGCAGAATTCAAAACCACCCCAACCACCTAGCCACTCAGCTACTCGACCGACACGCTGACACAAAGAGACTAAAGCGACATAAGCCCCTTGACCTCCCAAACCGATACCAATAAACAATCGAAACCGAAAAAATAAAATAACAATCACAACACGCAGGCACGTCACTGAACCCTACTACGTTTCACCCATTGTAAACTAAGCTAAACATCCCAATTACTCATTGTCAAGCACCAAAATTGACAGATTATAACTTAAACTGGAAATAAAAAAAAATTAAGGAGTTTAGAAAAAAAAAATTGTTACAAGATTTCTAGTAAAGAATGTGAAATAAGTTGCATCTTGATATTGGCTGTATCTTTTTTATGGGGATTTTTATTTACTCAAAGCCGATATCCGAGACTCGCTTGTCTGTCTTGAGTACCGGTTAAAAGCAAAGAAAAAAGATCGCGAGAATCAATCGATTATTACCTTATAGGTCGTGATGCGATGAGTGGTATCGACTCTCGCTAAATAAACCTCCGGCTTTTTATTGCAAAACATCGCTATGTAGCAACGAAACGTAATTCTTCATTTTGAGACGATCGTGCCTTCATTTTTCGCGATCATTATTCTCTTATTTCGCATATTCTTGCGCAAACACGACGTTAGTTGCGGGCCACGATATTTTACTACATTATACATACAAACAGGGTACGTGTGTGTCTTTTTTGCTTTTTTTAAAATACATCCGCCAGGTTAATACAGTTGAGTACAAATGTAATCGAATCGTCGTTGATATTTGCCTTGGCGCGGTGAAGCACGATGAAATTTTTTCCTTCCTCGTGTAATTTTCTTCTTCGTGATGCAAGAAAAAATTGCTTGAGTGCAAGGATACATTTATTATAGCGTAAGATATATAGTTATGTGCATGTGTACATACAGGCACGGTTGATTTTACTGACAAAATGTTGCCTCTTAGGAAGAAAAAGTCTTTCGTGTATATATTGCTCGGAGACTCGATTGCGGGTATATACTCAAAAAATTGTTTCGTCGCTTCCACGCACACGTGGACCACTTTCTCGTCTCGATCGCGCAGGCTAAAAGTGCCGAAGCGGAACTCGCCAGTTCGCGGACGGACTGTAAGTCACAGTAAAGCCACAGAGCGGCTTCGAGAACATATATAGGCCCGCATGACACACTGCCAGCGGCCCTGAAACGGCCCACATGCGAAACCGCCCAAACGCCCTAAATATTAACTTCCCTGTTTCACGTACATGTTTATACAGCACTGATGACGCATATTTATGCCTGCGCGATTTTTCATACCAATAACATTGGTGACAAAATATATTTTTCCTTACTTGATAAAATATTGTTTTTACTGTTTCTTGAGATAATCCATAATGAACTAAGGGGGGAAATAGGGTTAGACGGTTCGAAAAATCAATTTTTTTTAATTTCATAAATTGTTAGTAAAACTATTGAAAAATATGTTCCCAAAAGTAAAAATGAAAATTCCGACTCGTTCTATTGTTATAAGCCATTAAGGGGGGAAATAGGGTTAGGACAGCGTTTTCTCAATGATTTTCATGAATTTTTTTATGGTATAAAAAATGAATATAATTTATTGAAACTTTGAGAATATTTTATACATATATTTAAGTATATACTATAAAATAGTGGCGGCCCCATATTACTTGTTTTTCTTGGTACTATTTTTTCAAACGCGTTTTTCTGAAAACGACTTTTTTTTAACTTGCGTAAACGCCAGTTTGAAAAGTTTTCAACCAATCGTTTTGAAAATCGGCAGTTACTTTCTTCATAGTATTGCGCTCTATATGAACCTAAAATCGGAATATTATCATTATTTAAAATAATTTTTTTTTGCAAATAAAGTTGTAAAAAATGTGCAAAAAATCATACTTTTTTGTTTTGACCCCTGTTAAAAATTCAATCTTCAATTTTTTTGACATCATTTAGGTTCATATAGGAGAGAGACATATAATAAAAGTAAATTCCAACCTCGTTTGATTTCAAATGAAAATTGAGGCTTCCAGAACGTACGCAAAATGCTGAGTCTGATTGTGACCTGCAATATGGGGTCGCTAATATCTTCGGTGTTTTTCAAGGAAATTCTTCAAAAATTTTATAGTATATACTTAAATATATGTATAAAATATTCTCAAAGTTTCAATAAATTATATTAATTTTTTATAGTATAAAAAAATCATGAAAATCATTGAGAAAACGCTGTCCTAACCCTATTTCCCTCCTCAATTCGAACGATTTATTAGATTTGTAAACACTGTGAGATTTATAATTAATCGTCCGGTATTTCATTAAAGTTGAAAACACCGTAAATTATGAAAAAAAAAATTACTTCCCGTGTTCTAGAATACGAATATCAAACAGTATCGACGATTTCCATAAGTACGTGAGAAAAAATCGTCGTAAATTCGAAATAATGTTGACCCTTTCACCGAGCAGGAAGTGGTCGAATGACTTCCGCTGTACGGGGCCAGGAGAGCGAGGAGGGACGATAAAACTTTTCTTCTCGACTTTAACGGGAAGTCAAGAGGGACGTAATTAATGATTTCCCCACATTATTTTAATGGAAACCTCACAATCGTGCACCAAAATAGCGATAGTACAGAAAATTTGTAATAGTCATATTCTTCTTCTTTAACGGACTGTTAAATGAACGAAAAAGGTCCCGCTGGGATATCAAATCTAATTTAGTTTGAACTCAATTTTTTATATTTCAAAATTAGGACTTTTCAATACGTAAAAATGAATTATTATTTTTAATTAGGAATATTTTTAATTATTCTATATTATTTCGTGAGATTTTGAGAACCGCACGAATTTCATTTGGAATTTCTGATAAGATCTTTCTATCGGCAAGCTAAAAAAGATCCTCTTCTCTCGAAGAAAGGTTCGTTTCGTAATTAGCGGAATATTTTCTATCGGATGCGACATTAACATTTTGTGGAAGTTCCGAGTCTCGTGTATACAGAAAACCTCTTCGGTTTCGATAGATGCGACAAACAGGCCGTTGAAAGAAAAATATTTCGTCATAATCGAATGTCAAGGTGTTACGCAATGAGTATTTATTTCTTTACTACTGATACGAGGTCTGTTAAAAAAGTATCGCGAATTTTGAATTTCCGCGGGCTACGTATATTCGATTTTAGATTTTTTTGTGGCGTTAGGTTGGTACTCATGTCCCTCACTTATGCTGAAAAAATCAGCCATTTTGAATGTTTAGTTAATTGTTGACAGCTGTTTTGGTTATACGTGTTTTGGCTTGTCTTCGATTTTTGCCTATTCCAAAAAAGCAGCTTCCATTGCGATTATCGAGCTTTGGTTTCCACGTCATAACCATAAACCCATGATTCGTCACCAGTTATGACCCTCTGGAGCAAATTTTGTACCACCGATAAACGTTGCTTTGGTCCAAGGTAGCTTCACCATATGCCACAGTCAACATTCGGAATGCGTCCGCGCCCTTAATTCTGTTTTTCACACAAAATTTCATACAGATTCTTTGATCCATTTTTTGGAATAGGCAAAAATCGAAGACAAACCAAAACACGTCTAACCAAAACAGCTGTCAACAATTAACTAAACATTCAAAACGGTCGATTTTTTCAGCATAAGTGAGGGACATGAGTACCAACCTAACGCCTCAAAAAAATCGAAAATCGAATATACGTAGCCCGCGGAAATTCAAAATTCGCGATACTTTTTGAACAGACCTCGTATGTACATGTTAGTTGAAAGTAGAAATCAATGTTTAGAAATAAAGACAAAGATTGAAATATTGAAGCGCATTTTTTGAGGTCGTGACCAGAAAAAGCGCGACAAGTTCCTTATTTGTATAGTTGCTTGAATACTGCAGAAAACCACAACTAATCATCGTCTTCTGTACACTTTTCTCTCTTTCCCTCTCGCTCTCGGTAAACGTTTTATGGCTGTCGCGATCATCAAATATTTTTATTTTTCTATTTTTCTGCATCACTCTCGCGCCCACGCGATCTCAAAGCATTCGAAGCGTGAAATCAGAGGTTTATAGATCTCGCGATGAGAAAACGTGGGAGGGGAATTGGGAGAAGTTCGGTCGAAGCGTAGACGTAACCGTCGAAAACGAATTTCTCGGGAAGCAAATTGTTTTAATGACAATAATTCAAGTCATCAAGGAAGACCACCCTGACGAACTTAATGACATCGGTGGATTGGTTTATACGTATATACAGCTGACGTAAATCCATTTCATACACAAAACGATAATTTCTCTCCGCTGCGCGCACTTTTTCTTTCCACGACATAGCGCTAATTAATAATAATCGTTTTCAAGCCCATTAACGAAAGTATGTTTGTTCGTCGATTATTTGACTGCTATATCGTCATGGCCGGTTCTCCTCCATGCAATGATAATATAGTTATCGTTTTCTCTCTCTCTCTCTCTCTCTCTCTCTCTCTCTCTCTCTCTCTATTTCTCTTTCGGAGTAACTTTTTCTTACGGTTGAGCAACTTTTTCCACTGTAACGAATAAGCACCTCTCTCTTTACCCTTATGCCTAAATAAATACGCATATTGTGTCCGTTAATCTGTGCCGCAGATGAGGGACCGTTCGGAAGAAAAAGTCGTAAAAATAATGGATGCTTTTTTTCAAGCGATAATTATTTTTAATTATTTCGTTAATACAACTGTGGTTGATTATTTCTTTTTTTTTTCTTTCAAATTGTAAAAGTACCTGTCATCAGTGAAGCAGCCTCGTCTTAGTGGCGCAATAATCTACCCTCTCTTCCTAATTTCCGGTTTTCCCATTCACCCGCGCAATATATTTTCGTGACGAACTCGTTGAAACGAGATGTTAAATTGCTTATACTTTAACGGGCGTGTCGAATACGTGAGAATCGTTCGTGAATGGAAAAATAAAAATTCTCATAGTGACAGGCCATAAACTCGGCGCCGTTTGTTCCATCTGGTAATTCATGCATGTAAAACCACAGAAATCTGACCGCAGCGCGTGAGATTGATCGAAAAATCGTCGCTTTATATCCGTCTATATAAAGCGACATTGTGTATAATTGTAACGAGAAGAAGTGGAGTAACGAAATAACCTCGGTCTGACCGCGAAAATATTTTATTTTACGATACAGCTCGATAAAATATTTAAAATATAAGGAAAAACATTTGAATGGATTAAAGTTTCCTAACGCGAAAAGTATATTTTATTCTATTCGAATAAACTTCGTTAAAAATTACAATTCAATTAAAGGAAATCCATAGAAGTCTCTTTAACTTTCATTTATTTCTATTTATTCATTTCATTATTTTTAATACCACCTTCGTTACGTATTACATTTATCAATATCAAGATATATAGGATATCGGGATGACCGGGAAGTTGAAGAGGGGAGTAACGCTTAGTTTCGCGAGTTTTTCAGCGATCCCGCGAGTAATATATTTCTACCGTTCGGACCGACCGCAGAATCACGAATCTCTCGTATAGATTATTAATCTCAATTTATCTTTATATCCGCGATAAACTCTTTCGATCGGTACCACCATTAGTCTCGACGACTCGTGATGCTGCTATACAAGAGACACATTATCACCGCATAACGTATATATCTCCGTCCTCCTTTGACTGGTTCTTTTTTTTTTTTTTGCTCGCCCGTGCGGCTCGCGCAAGAGCCTCGAACGGGTGAAAGTGGCCGTCCGCGCGCGCGTCCTCTCGACTTCCTAAATTCCTGTCTCACACATACGCGTGACTAAACGAAAAGAATAATAACGATCGAAGATGCGAGAATTAATATTGTACATCTAATGTAATGTGAACGGAGGATTGAAAAAAAAATGAGGCTTGGCGGTAAAAATGAGATGATACATTAAATTTCACTCTTCATCTGTATATCGACGCTGCTTACGAAAAGTAGCACGATTCAAATTACTTACGAAAACTAACACGTTTCGAATACCACCACGAAAATCAACACGTTTCGATATTCGACGCGAAAACTAGCATGTTTCGGCTTTCATCGCGAAAACTAGCATATTTCGATTTGCACTGGAAAAAGTAGTATATTTGCCGAACTAAATCGAAAAAGATTCAGAACTTTCACAGATGTTTTAATAATTTTTTCGGGAGCACTATAAGGAATAAATGAAAAACATTGAGGGTGTTTCGCCCGTACACCCTTAAACATTTATATTCGTTTTCTATTTAAAAAATAATGACATTATTGAAAATACGATTCGCAAATACGATATGCAATATTCCACCGCTCAAAAACTAAAATTGTTCATCAATGATATTTTTCATGACTTCAAGTTTCGGAGTCAGCGATGGAATTGAACAAAATTATTGTTTATAAAAAGTATATTCCACTTACAGTCCGAAGAATCGTTCATTGTGTTTTTATTTCATTAAAAAAAAACACAATCTTGGAGTGATCAACGACTAAAGTATAAAGTACAGTATAAGTATAAAGTACAGTTGACAAAATCTTCAAAACAATCGATTGAGATATCTCGAGAAATGTCAGATCTTGGACGAAGTAGCAAGAGGGAAAAAAAGTGACATTATTTACTTTGCATACACCGCAATTGTTTTCGATTTTCTTTTCTCTAATTTTGTTGACCATGGTTTTTTTACTCCAAAATGACGAGGCATTTGTTGTTTGCCATCTTATGATAAGCCTAGCGGACCAAAATTCAAATAGTAAAATATGTATGAAATAAATTGAAACAAAAAACAAAACAGTATAAAATGACAAGCATAAATATTTCGTCAATTTGGAGTAAAAAAGGATGTTCAAAAAACGTGGAGTAAAAAGTGAGAAACACTTCCAGCGATCCTGAAACGTGCTAATTTTCGCGGTGGAAGTCGAAACCTGCTAGTTTTCGTGGTAAAAGCCGAAACATGCTAGTTTTCGCGGCGAATATCGAAATGTGCTAGTTTTCGTGGCAAAAGCCGAAACATGCTAGTTTTCGTGCGGATATCCAGCGTGCTTGTCTTCGTAAGAAATCTGAAACATGCTAGTTTTCGTAAGTAGCGTCGATATGATTCTTTTCGTGGCTCAATCATAGATCGGTATGGATATGTCGTTTTTCGTTATATTCGATAAAAAATTTGCTCGCCCGTTCGTAGGCATTTTTTTTCACGATATTTCAATTTTTATGTAATCTTACTACTATTTTTTTTAATCAAGTAGCACGAATATCAGAAGCTTTCTCCCATGCAAAGAAAAAAATACTACATGAAAGAGTTATTTATTTACTCTCTCATAATCCTTTCTCAATCCCTTTTTTCCAATCTTCGTCACCCCGTTCAGTCGCCTATTATAGTCGCAGTTAAGTGTTAAAAAAAAAAGGATAAGACAATAATTAAACACGAGCTTGTAATGAAACGACCAATAATTATACCGACTTAACGTGTTCTATATTAGTTCGATGTGTTAGTCGCGACTCGGCGAAAGTGAATTTGAAATTCCAGCCTCCGCTTTTCCACCTCTCGTTCCATGCGCCTCGTAAAACAAAGCTATCGCTTTATCAACTCTCATACTCTTTTGTAACAGTTCCCGCCCTTACCGTCCTGTTTTTTTTTTTTTCATCCGCCAGTCTTTCGCGAGCGTTTACTTTCATTCGATCTACCGGAATCTCGTCTCAAGTTCTTTTTCCCCTCTTTCTCACTCTCCGTTCCCCACGAGCGTCGGTTAACCTTTCACCCCTTCATTTTCATCCCTCTGTTCCGATTTTTCTCTTTTGCACACATAGATAAATACACAAATACACTTTTCGTTTTTTTTCTTCATCGAGATAACATCAAGCTTCGCGGCTCGCTTTCAGTTCTTGGGGCTGCTCTCGATTTTCAAGAAACGCGAAGAGCAATATATACATAGGTATATATATTATTTGATACTATATATAGATATATATATATACGGGTACAGAGCAAGCAGAAGATGGTACATATAGAAACCGAAGATACTGCAAAGTGTGGACGACTCTGAGGAGACGCCGAGAGTACGAAGAAAAGCTGAGAATGAGAAGAGAGTGAGTGAGAGTGGCGGGCCCGTGGGTGCGGAAGGGAGCGGAGGTACCCCAAGGAACGGGATACCCAAGATTCCTTTGGAGATTGCGGACGGAATTTCGCTGCAGTGACGGACGAACTTCGCCCTGTCTTATCTTCCCTGCGAACCGAGCAAAACTCATCTTATACCCTCGACTCATCTATATATAGATACATATGGGCCATTCCACATGAAATCCCAGAATTTTTCAATCAGCTCATCTTTGGCAGCTATTTTATTGAATGACAGTCGCGAAATAAAATTAATTCATCTTGCAGGCTTCGAACAGTCTACTATTCAGGATTACCTTTGTTGATTCCTTTTTTACAGCCAAATATCGTAATTTAAATGTCAGCCAAGAAACTTGACACTATACATACGAGGTCTGTTCAAAAAGTATCGCGAATTTTGAATTTCCGCGGGCTACGTATATTCGATTTTCGATTTTTTTTTGGCGTTAGGTTGGTACTCATGTCCTCCACTTATGCTGAACAAATCGGCCATTTTAAATGTTTAGTTAATTGTTGACAGCTGTTTCGGTTAGACGTGTTTTGGCTTGTCTTCGATTTTTGCCTATTCCAAAAAATGGATCAAAGTATCTGTATGAAATTCTGTGTGAAAAACAAAATTAAGTGCGCGGACGCATTCCGAATGTTGACTGTGGCGTATGGTGAAGCTACCTTGGACCAAAGCAACGTTTATCGGTGGTACAAAATGTTCTCAGAGGGCCGAGAAGATGCGAACAACGAAATGCGTTCCGGACGCCCGAGCACATCAACAACAGACGAAAACATTGATGAAGTGAAGAAAATAATATTGGCCAATCGACGAATCACCGTTAGAGAAGTTGCCGAGGAACTAAACATATCGATTGGCTCGTGCTATTCGATTTTTACCAATGATTTGGGCATGAGACGGGTCGCCGCGAAATTCGTGCCAAAATTGCTCAATTTCGAACGAAAACAGTGTCGCGTTAACATTGCTAAGGAGCTGTTGGACTCGGTCCGCGACGACCCAAATTTGCTCCAGAGGGTCATAACCGGTGACGAATCATGGGTTTATGGTTATGACGTGGAAACCAAAGCTCAATCATCGCAATGGAAGCTGCTTTTTTGGAATAGGCATAAATCGAAGACGAGCCAAAACACATCTAACCAAAACAGCTGTCAACAATTAACTAAACATTCAAAATCGCCGAATTTTTCAGCATAAGTGAGGGACATGAGCACCAACGTGACGCCACAAAAAAATCGAAAATCGAATATACGTAGCCCGCGAAAATTAAAAATTCGCGATACTTTTGAACAGACCTCGTATGTGGAAGATCTTGTGTGTTGCATTAGATAGGTTAAAAAAAAAGTAATTTTTTTTTTGTAGCTAGAAAATAGCTCTTGTACGATACACGTGCAAATTTTTTTGACTACTATTCCGTCGATGTTGAAATTTCGAAAAAAAAAAACAAAGAAATTTCATTTTCGGGAATTTCCGCGATACTCTACCCGTTTTTTTTTCTTTGTTTGCAATTTCCTACCACGTTAATATACATCTATACATTCTTTGTGCTTGTACATAAAACGCATCACGCGAAGGACGGCATATATGTCGGATAAAATTCCAAAGTGATGGCGGAAGAAAGAAGAAAACGTAACTTGAGTGGCAAAAAAGAGCGAGTGTGTGTGTGTGAGAAAGAGAGAGAGAGAGAAAAGAAGAAGCCGAAAAACCGTGGCATGGGCTTCAACCTGCTGTCACGAAACGATCCACATGAAGGAACGTACGCGTCTGTCGGTCTATATACGCGGATATCCGCCACGCGAGGAAGAGCTATCTTAAATCCCCGCAAAGTCTGAAGCTCTGTCGTATATAGAAAAGATTTTGCCTCCTCGCGTTACGGAAGAAAAAAGAAATGAAAAAATAATGTAATTAATCTTTGATTCAAAAGAGACGTGAAAACTTGAATAAAACAATTAAAAGTGATTAATTGTTCGTTCCAAAAGAGTTATAAATGAGAACATTTTTCCGAAGGAAGGAAAAAAAAATAAGCAGCTAAACGTATAATTTTGATAATTCATTAATCCTTCAGGAAATTTATAAAAATTTATACCAAAATCGCTTTATAACGATGGATTCATAATCCTGCTTTAATGTTTCTCTCTTTCTCCCTCTCATTCGAGTATAATGTCGGGCAATTAAAAAATAAAATGCTCACCCATTACAATATGGGTCAGTGAAAAATTTGTTATACCCAAATTTATTTTGACACTACAAGTTACAGTGTAGGTAATACTGTAAAGAAATTTGTTCCAACGAGAGAGTTATTTTTCGAATTGTGCGGGAATGATGACAGAGGAGGGAGAGTATATCGCGTTTGCGTACACTCTCATCGAACTTCTTTCGGAAGAGACAAAAATATTCCGGTGAAAATATAAATGAGAAGAAGCCCGCGGGCTCGTACAGCGTCCTCATGCCCCGATGAAATGTGTGTCAATCCATCGGCTGGGACGATATTTTGTAGCATGTTAAATACATAATGGATCTATATAAAGGGATATTTCCGATATTTTTATAATAAATCATGTCGAATGAATATCGAAGAGAGAGTTCAAAATCGCTCAACTATATATCAATAAATCACTGGAGATGACTGTATCATTTTAATCGGTATGCTGACCAAATAATTATGAGTAATTCATGTTTTTTAATGATCCTCAGAACGTTAATTACTTATTATAATTATTGAAAGGAAAAAATTGTACTTTCTCGTGGAGAAGAATGAAGAGTTCTGAACGTCGATGAGGTAGTGGTAAAAAAAAATCTTACATATCTGCGGTTGCGTGAAAACGAAAAGTTATACTCTCATCAGAGAATATGGACGTTAATGGACAGCCCGATATTTGTACGTCATAATTCTGCAAATTGGCCATTTTCCAAAATTCGAAAATTCCTGCGAAATAAATATTCTTTTTACTGACTTCGTGCTTCGTGTGAGGCTACTCTTTGCTCATAAGGTGGAAAAAACTCAATGAGCAGAACAACCTGAAGAAGATGGTTTTTTAAACAACTCTATAATGTTCATTCGGTAATACCTATTGTCATATTCATCTCGGAGATATTTATCGTGAATTATACTTAAGGGGGGAAATAAGGTTAGACGGTTCAAAAAATCGATTTTTGTTTTTATTTCATAAACTGTTAGTAAAACTATTGAAAAATATGTTCCCAAAATTTTAAATGAAAATTCCGACTCGTTCTATTATTATAAGCCATTAAGGGGGGAAATAGGGTTAGGACAGCGTTTTCTCAATGATTTTCATGAATTTTTTTATAGTATAAAAAATGAATATAATTTATTGAACCTTTGAGAATATTTCATACATATATTTAAGTATATGCTATAACATTTTTTAAGAATTTCCTTGAAAAAAACCGAAAAAATTTATGACTGCCTTGACTTTGCTTTTCTTGGTACTATTTTTTCAAACGCGTTTTTCTGAAAACGACTTTTTTTTAACTTGCGTACACGCTAGTTTGAAAAATTTTCAACCAATCGTTTTGAAAATTGGCGGTTACTTTCTTCATAAGATTGCACTCTATATGAACCTAATATCGGAATATTATCATTATTTAAAATAATTTTTTTTTTTGCAAATAAAGTTGTAAAAAATGGCAAAAAATCGTGCTTTTTTGTTTTGACCCCTGTAAAAAATTCAATTTTCTATTTTTTTCATAGCATTTAGGTTCATATAGAAGAGAGACATATAATAAAAGTAATTTCCAACCTCGTTTGATTTCAGATGAAAATTGCAGCTTCCAGAATGTACGCAAAATTCTGATTCTGATTGTGACCTGCAATATGAGGTCGCTAATATATTCGGTGTTTTTCAAGAAAATTCTTCAAAAATTTTATAGTATATACTTAAATATATGTATAAAATATTCTCAAAGTTTCAATAAATTATATTTATTTTTTATACTATAAAAAAATTCATGAAAATCATTGAGAAAACGCTGTCCTAACCCTATTTCCCCCCTTAACAAAGCATTATTTAATTTAAAAAAATGGTCCAAATTGAAATTTGCATATTGCTGCCTCATCGTTTTTGCACATTCACAAATTTTCCTCTATGAGCAAGAGACTTTAACAATTTTGGCTTCCTCATACAGGAACAAGCTTTGTGTATGCGCAAAAATGAGGAAAATGCAATATGCTAATTTCAATTTGCAACTTATCGTAGATTAGTTGATATTCTAACTCTCGTACAAAGTCTTTCGTTGGCCAGAAAAAAATCACACCACAAGAGTTTAATTGTTCGAGGAAGATAGTTCGAAGTTTCCAATTGATGAAAATTGGAAATTGAAACAGAAGCGGAGAAAAATGAGAAGCCAAAGAATTTCAGGATTATCGTGATCGTGAGTCTTGGATAGCATTCAAGGCCGCGTGAAATACACTTGAATCGCCGACGGGAGGTAGAAAAAAATGTAGGTCCCTCTCACGATTGTGCGCATTAATAATGGCGGGACGGGGAAAGTCTCTCCAGCGAACGAGAAATACCGAACGTGTGGCCGATCGTGAGTATGTATAAAAATATCATTTTGTTTGGACAGCGACGAAACTTCGAGACTTTCGAACGTGTACATTGAACTCTGCGCGAATTGCTCAACACAGGACCCCATTGAAAATCTGATGTTTCGTACCACTTCTGATTTTTAGGAAAAAATTTGCACGAATTTTTACCTTATATCATATTATCATTACCATCTAGATTTTATTGATAAAAAAATGTTAAAATCTTTTTGTTTTGTTTGACTTTCTATTGTTACTACGATTATTATAGTAATGTGAAAAACATCGTTAGATAATACACAAATATTTGAAGCAGCGTATTCCAAAATTGGGACATGAGAAAGTCTGAAATAATTTTGAAATGATAAAAAAAAAAAACCACACAATTGCCCAATGAGACCGTCATAACGTGAATCGAAGTTTTCATTTCTGTGGGAATTCACCCCGGAGGTGGGAAGATAAAAATCTTCATACCGACAAATCGTCAGATTCCTTAGAAACAACCGGTTTGGTGCTAGTATATATGGGAACGAAAGTGATGACGAGTGTGATAAAAAATAAATGAAAGAAACAAAAGAAAATGATATAAATCAGGTGGGAGAGTGAAAATAAAATGAAAGAGAGCTCAGAGTCAAGAAGCCCTTACGGCTGTTGGAGGAGCACGTCGAAAGTCACAAGGACTCCGGGGGAGGCTTTCGCATTTATTTATGAACTATTTGCGGTCGGGGACGATTTACGAGGTGAATCGGAAAACTATAGAGGTGCGACGGCTGGATGTTTTGGGAGGAGCGGGAGAGTTGAAGGAGAGGGAGTCTCGCTCTATCGTTCGATCTTGCAGCGATCGTAAGAGCGAGATGATAACGAGGAAAGAGAGAGGGAGAGAGAGAACAAAAGAGGCCAAATGGAAAAAGAACTATAGGGGGGCAGAAGAAAAAGAGAAAAAGACGAGTAAGAGGAACAATAAATATATATATATGTATTGCTGCTTCTCACTCCTTTCATTCTATATCGACTACCAACAGAAGGGCTTAACCCCTCGCAATTTAAAACTCAAAGGGATCTCAGTTAGGTCCTTTAGTTTGCTAGCAGACTATATATACATGTATCTCGAAGCCCATTAGTAGTATAGGAGAAACAGAGCCGCAGAGGCCCCACAGCAACCACTGCTGCTTCCACTTTTCCCAAGAGAGAGAGAGAAAGAAAGAGAGAGAGAGAAAGAGAGAGAGAAAGAAAGAGCTACTGGCCTTCGTGTTCTCCACCCTATAGACGCCACGGTCTCTCTTTCTGGCCCAGCTCCAAATCTACTCTACAAGCTTTTTCTATTTCACCCCCTTATTTTTCCGTTCGCCTGATTTATCGTTTTATTGCGCGAAACGTGGCGCGCGAGTTCGTGAAAGACACACACACACGGAGACAGCATCCCCGTGTGTACAGAATACCCTACCCCCTAAATACCCACCCCTGACACGTATACATATAGATGCATAGGTAGATAGAAAAAGGTAATTCCTTAGGCAAGGCCCGGGCACGAGGCAGACTTCGTCGCAAAGGGCTTCGAAAAGAGGGAGAACGGAAGGAACGAATGGATTTGTCGTAGAGGGCGCCCGCGTTGCGATATAACAATGCTCGTCTCAGAGCCACAATTGCATAGAGATACGACCTCTCGCGGATATAAAAACACCCGGGCAAACCAAACGATCGGTATATATCAAGAAGAGGAAGTTTGTATCAATGTACATACGCATATATATATATAAGTTTACCTATACTTGTACGATGGGCATGTATCATATGTGTATGTGCTTCTCGAAAGAAACTGCCTAGACGAGCAGTTTCACCTGCGGTCGAGCACTTCGTCGAGCAATATACGACGAACCAAACTGTACCTTGAAAAATAAAGACGGTACATGTTATTTCCCTATATATACAGTTAATAAAAGAGGGACAATGCCAATGGGAAATAAAACTGCGAGAGGAAGTTTGATGAATATCCATTCTGTAGATACCGATATAAAAAAGTGTAAAAGTCTGCGGAAAGTCGTTGAAAAATTATTGCATAAATCTTTCACAATTCGCCTACATATTTTCCGCAATCTGATGAATCGTTTTCCATAAGACGATGCTCCATTGTTACGAACTTGTCGCTAAATGACTGACACAACGTTGATGCAATAATTAGCAAAATGGCTTCCTACAATATTTCTTCATTTTGTCGTCTAGATACGTACTCTCTCTCTCTGACTTTTGTATATATAATCCTTCGTCTTCTCATCCTTATTGTGCCACTTTCCGGTTTTCGTAACTCAAACATTCTCCGGCAGGAAGTGGACGGTGAGAAAAAATTTTCATGGATTCACTGAGTCGATGGTTAAAGGGTGACGTAAAAAAATACTTTCAATATTTTTTATATACCATTCTGTATAATTTTTTTTTTTACGTAAAAAAACAATTCGAACAATCTCTGGTTTGGGATTTTGGGCTAAGATATTGTTTTTTTTCGCAAAATAAAATAAATCTCATTTATTCGGACTTCTAAACGTGGAACCCCTCCTCCTCCTTTAAGGTAGTAGTCTGGTAACTTAAGCCGATTTTCATGTCTTTTTTGGTGGACGTTTTTTTGTAGGAAAATAAAAATGAATCGTTTTGGATATTTAGGATGTTTTTATTTACATATTAAAGATAGAAAAAAAAATTTTTTTGAAAAAATTTAATAGTTTATTGTTATTATTATTATTGATCGAAGTTGGCACCTCGAAAAAAAGCGCGTGGGTGGCCCCGGTGATTTTGGCTCTTGATGTTATCTGAAATCAAAAATTCTTGATAATTCTTAATCTATAGACATGTCATTCTGGTCGGAACTACTGAAGTTTAATTTCATGGATAAATAACAAAATGGCGGACTTTGGAAAAAAAAGTCCTTTTTTCCAAAGTCCGCCATTTTGTTATTTATCCACGAAATTTAACTTCAGTAGTTCCGACCATAATGACATGTCTATAGATTAAGAATTATCAAGAATTTTTGATTTGCAACAAAATAACAAAATGGAGGACTTTGGAAAAAAGGACTTTTTTTTTCCAAAGTCCGCCATTTTGTTATTATTATTATTATTGATCAAAGTTGGCATCTCGAAAAAAAAAGCGCGTGGGTGGCCCCGGTGATTTTGGCTCTTGAAGTCATCTGAAATAAAAAATTCTTGATAATTCTTAATCTATAGACATGTCATTCTGGTCGGAACTACTGAAGTTAAATTTCATGGATAAATAACAAAATGGCGGATTTTGGAAAAAAAAAGTCCTTTTTTCCAAAATCCTCCATTTTGTTATTTATCCATGAAATTTAACTTCAGTAGTTCCGACCAGAATGACATGTCTATAGATTAAGAATTATCAAGAATTTTTTATTTCAGATGACTTCAAGAGCCAAAATCACCGGGGCCACCCACGCGCTTTTTTTTTCGAGATGCCAACTTCGATCAATAATAATAATAATAATAATAAACTATTACATTTTTTCAAACAAATTTTTTTTTGTATCTTTAATATGTAAATAAAAACATCCTAAATATCCAAAGCGATTCAGTTCTATTTTTCTACAAAAAACGCCCTCCAAAAAAGACATGAAAATCGGCTTAAGTTCCCAGACTACTACCTTAAAACTGGGAAGAATTGTATGTTACCGATCAAGCGAAAATATATACCGCAAGTTTTCATCGCTCGCGTGGTTCTTTGGTGGTGGATTTTAGCGGTAGGCTTGCGGTGGATATATGCGGTTGATATATATATATATACATATATCGAGGGCCAATAACTTTCGCGAAGAGCACAGGGGCGCGAGAGCAGCCACGCGGGCCAGTGATAACGTATCGCTTTTGGCGAACGCGATCGCCTGGTCTTAACTATATCTTTCTACTGTATATATATATATATATATATATATATATATATATATCAGCTGATTTTGCGGAGAGAGATATAACGCCGTGCATCATCCGGTCAAATAGCTAGGATGCTTCGGGTTCCGTAACCAAGAGAGGCTCCTATATACACATATATATATGTACATATTCTTCTGCCATCCTATTTTCTACCTCGCACCCTTAGTTCCTATACAGGAATATAGAGGGTTTCTCCGCTCGTACCTATAGAAACTTCTAAATCCGAAACTCACACCTTGAATTATTCCTATCTGTGTTGATACATGCGAATATTATTGGAAATAAAAACATTACATTAATTTTATCATAAATATAAAAATCTATTCATAAAAATGGGTAAAACTAAGAAAAAATAACTATTTTCTCATCTTTTATCACGTTTTTAATCTACGAGGTATGTAAATTAAGTAATGAGACTGGCAACGTCGCGTTCGATCTGGCAACACTTGTGGCGCTGGGCTTGGAGGGGCGGCAGGGGAACATGTGATACTCCTTCAGTACGGGTTTGAACTCGCTCGAGTCATTTGGTTGTCCGTAGCGTTTTTTTTTGTCAGTTTTTTCTATTGTGTTCTAAAAATGAGTGACATCAATTTCGAACAACGGTGTGCTATCAGGTTTTGCTTCAAACTTGGGCCCAGTGCAAAGGAAACTCTTGCTAAACTTCAGCAGGCCTACGGAAACAGTGTTTTGTCAAGAGCCCAGGTTTTTCGGTGGTTTAAGGCATTTTCAGAAGGAGAGAAGGAGAGAGTCGATTGAAGATGAACCACGAAGCGGAAGGCCTTCATCTTCAAGAACCGATGAAAATATCGACAGAATCCGGGATCTTGTGCGTTCAGATCGTCGTACCTCAAGGCCAAACGGTCAATCAACACTTTTACCGGGAGGTTCTTGAAAAACTTCGAAAAAGGGTCATTCGTGTGAGACCAAACATCAAGAACAACTGGGTGTTGCATCGCGATAATGCTCCTTGTCACACAGCAATTTCAATAAACGAGTTTTTGGCCAGTAAAAACATTCCTGTGGCTCTTCAGCCTCCTTATTCACCCGACTTGAGTCCTTGTGACTTTTTTCTCTTCCCGAGATTGAAAAATCACCTCAAGGGAACTCATTTTGGGACACTCGAAAACATTCAAACGGCTGTAACCGACCAGCTGAAGGCTATTCCAGTATCGGAGTTCCGGCACTGCTATGAGGATTGGAAGAACCGTCTCCGGCGCTGTGTGGCTTCAGAAGGAAGTTATTTTGAGGGTGACAATATAAAATTGTAATTTTATTTGAATAAAAAAAATTAAAAAAATCAGTCTCATTACTTAATTTACACACCTCGTATATCCGATCGACAATTTTCTTCTGATTACAAATCACAGCACGTTTTTCACGAAAAAAATAACATACAAAATTAACGTTTTTTTTCTATTATATAGAAATTTGAATGTCGAATGCGCTCTACCTACAACAAACCTGTTGAGTCCGTTGAATACTTCATTCTAAATAATTATATATAATCATTGAATTGGTCCTGTTTTCCATCGATGATCAAGTAACGCGTTAAATCGTACGATACAACATCAGTATATCGTGGAAAAAGTTTTCCATACTTACTAAATGGCTATTTCGAGAAAAATCGTTAATCGCGAGATCACCGTTTATCCGAAACTTTTTAGACGTTACTTGAAAGCGTTTATCGAAGGCCGAGCGGAGTGCGAAGCGCGGCCTCGCAAAATTCTCATAATTCTCGAAGGGAAAAGCGTAACCGAATAAACGAGCCACGACGCCGTAAATTCGTCTTACTCTCGTTTTTTGAGCAAGAAAAAGCCCCCGCGGGCAAGATTGGAAGGAGAGAGAGCGAGAGAGAAAAAACACAATGCAACTACTGTAGTGTGTGACAACAACCCCTATATTCCTTTCTCTCCTGTGTAGTCTCTCTCGCTCGATACCTCGCTCGTTTGAGCTTTATAGCTAATAAACGCAAATACCTCGAAGAAAGAGACCCGTTGCTCATGCAGAATATATAAAATATTGATGCCATTAACTGGGGAAAAACGGTAGGCACCTTCCGCGTTGTCGTTACTCCTAGCATCATAGCGCCGTTTCCCTTATTCTAATACATCCCGGTACTTGTATCTATCGATCGCGTTTACCACTTGTAATAAACGCGATGTTGCTGTTTTTAATGATATCACGTATGAAATATGCATCGAGACATCGTTCGGTTCAGTTCGAAATGTAACATGTAACTTTTGGCAAGAATTAAGAACGAAACTTAACGCGCAACTTAACACCACTGAACGCAACTCCATTGCGATTAAAGGAGGAAATAGGGTTAGACGGTTCAAAAAATCGATTATTTTTTTATTTCATAAATGGTTAGTAAAACTATTGAAAAATATGTTCCCAAAATTTTAAATGAAAATTCCGACTCGTTTTATTGTTATAAGCCATTAAAGTGAGTAACTCTCCTTCAGGCCCCGAGCGCGCCACGTGTATAACCGAGCGGTCACTATTTATTCAAACACGTTTTTCTGAAAACGACTTTTTTTTAACTTGCGTACACGCTAGTTTGAAAAGTTTTCAACCAATCGTTTTGAAAATTGGCAGTTACTTTCTTCATAGTATTGCGCTCTATATGAACCTAAATCCGGAATATTATCATTATGTAGAATAATTTTTTTTTTGCAAATAAAGTTGAAAAAAATGGCAAAAAATCATGCTTTTTTGTTTTGACCGCTGTAAAAAATTGAATTTTCTATTTTTTTGATAGCAGTTAGGTTCATATAGAAGAGAGACATATAATAAAAGTAAATTCCAACCTCGTTTGATTTCAGATGAATATTGCGGCTTCCAGAATGTACGGAAAATGCTGAGTCTGATTGTGACCTGCAATATGGGGTCGCTAATATCTTCGGTGTTTTTCAAGGATAAAATTGGCAGTTACTTTCTTCATAGTATTGCGCTCTATATGAACCTAAATCCGGAATATTATCATTATTTAAAATATTTTTTTTTTGCAAATAACGTTGTAAAAAATGGCAAAAAATCATGCTTTTTTGTTTTGACCCGTGTAAAAAATTGAATTTTCTATTTTTTTGATAGCATTTAGGTACATGTCGAAGAGAGACATATAATAAAAGTAAATTCCAACCTCGTTTGATTTCAGATGAAAATTGCGGCTTCCAGAATGTACGCAAGACGCTGAGTCTGATTGTGACCTGCAATATGGGGTCGCTAATAGCCCCGGTGTTTTTCAAAAAAATTCTTCAAAAATTATATAGTATATACTTAAATATAAGTATAAAATATTCTCAAAGTTTCCATGAATTATATTCATTTTTTATACTATAAAAAAATTCATGAAAATCATTGAGAAAACGCTGTCTTAAGCCTATTTCCACCCTTAAATAACTCGAATTAGGTTACATTTTCATTTTCTATGGAACTACAATTACTTCGGGTAATTGTAATTACTCTCAAATTTACGAAAATTACTTCAATTAATTTGTAATTAATAATTTACTTTATTATAATTTTGGTGCAAGTTCATTGATCTACTCTCATTCAAGTTGAACTCAAGTTGTTCTTCGGTAAATAAGAACTATGAAATAAATCTCTCTGCCTTATTTTCTCGCCACAAAAAGAGATATTACATCGTCGATACACCTGTAACCGTTCAATTCTCGCGAAGACGAATATACTGCAGTAAAATCGGAAAACAGACTGCTTGTACTTCAAGAACAAAAAATAATAACAGAGAAAAAGAACGCTCTTGAGTAAATGTAATATCAGCAGTGCAACGAGTAAAGTAGAGTAAGACGTGTGTAAAAATGAGAAAAGAGGAAACGTTATGTGTTTTGTTAAAGAAAATCGAACACTGAGCAATCTCTGTAGTCAAGGAGTGCTAAAATAAAAACAAAGACGTAACTTCCCACCGCTTTACGTATTGTAGACTCTAGGCTACGCCCTTTCACTTTTAAGCAATCGAGATAATATGCTTTTCTCCTGTTTCTCTATTTGAGCAGGCATTGCAGCTACATATCGTGAGAAAGAAACTCACTTCTGTCTCGCTATACTGTAATAAAAGAATAAGTAAGAAACATATCATAGGTGTTGCAATGCGCGAAACGTGTATTGCATCTATATATATTATATATAATAATAATAGTAATAATAATGGTAACGAAAAATTCTGGATTTCCCGCTGGTTGGCGTGCGCTTCAACGAAATAAAATGAAAAATGATCTGCTGTTTCGGGAGGATAAGAGCGACGTGTTTCTCGGCTGAGATGAGTTACATGAGAGTGTACGGAAAGGGAGAGAAAGAGAGAAGAGAATTCAGAGAGACGAAGGAACAAAAAAAAAAGGGGTGAAGGGAATAAAAAGTTGACGCTCGCGTTACCATCAAGAGGAATAAGTGTACGAACCTCCGGTGGATCTCTGTTAAAGGTGCATGTGTATATGTACGAACAGAGTCTTGAAGACGCAAAAACTTTCGAGAGACTTTATCTCTTATCGTTTATATGCGTGCGTGTGTCATGGCTTCTAACATCTGTCTCCCTGTTTCACACAATATTATCTCTCTGATACTTTTTTTAACTGTTTCGAGAATACGAGGGCTCGCGAAATTTGAAAGATACGATAAGGTAAAAAGGTACCTTCGGGATTTCTAGTCACGCGATATATCGCACGGTAATATATACGGAAGTGAGTTGAGCGAGGAGATATGAGATTTATTCGTGCTCCCTTACCTCTCTGATGATCTTGCAGCCCTTGACGTTTCCGATCTGAGAGAACAGAGTGCACAATAGATCCTCCGATACACTCGCGTCCAGATTACCGACATATCTGTGTGTGAAATTAATAAAAATTCATTCGTCCATATTTATTCAAAATATTTTCATTTCATTTATTTCTCGTTGTAATGGTTTAAGGGGGGAAATAGGGTTAGACGGTTCAAAAAATCGATTTTTTTTTATTTCATAAATTGTTAGTACAACTATTGAAAAATATGTTACCAAAATTTTAAATGAAAATTCCGACTCGTTCTATTGTTATTGGCCATTAAGGGGGGAAATAGGGTTAGGACAGCGTTTTCTCAATGATTTTCATGAATTTTTTTATAGTATAAAAAATGAATATAATTTATTGAAACTTTGAGAATATTTTATACATATATTTAAGTATATACTATAAAACTTTTGGTGAATTTCCTTGAAAAACACCGAAAAAATGTATGACTGCCTTGACTTTGTTTTTCTTGGTACTATTTTTTCAAACGCGTTTTTCTGAAAACGACTTTTTTTGAACTTGCGTACACGCTAGTTTGAAAAGTTTTTAACCAATCGCTTTGAAAATTGGCAGTTACTTTCTTCATAGTATTGCGCTCTATATGAACCTAAAATCGGAATATTATCATTATTTAAAATAATGTTTTTTTTTTTCAAATAAAGTCGTAAAAAATGCCAAAAAATCATGCTTTTTTGTTTTGACCCCTGTAAAAAATTCATTTTTCTATTTTTTTTATAGCATTTAGGTTCATATAGAAGAGCGACATATAATAAAAGTAAATTCCAACTTCGTTTGATTTCGGATGAAAATTGCGGCTTCCAGAATGTACGCAAAATGCTGAGGCTGATTGTGACCTGCAATATGAGGTCGCTAATATCTTCGGTGTTTTTCAAGGAAATTCATCAAAAATTTTATAGTATATACTTAAATATATGTATAAAATATTCTCAAAGTTTCAATAAATTATTTTCATTTTTTATACTATAAAAAAATTCATGAAAATCATTGAGAAAACGCTGTCCTAACCCTATTTCCCCCCTTAAAGTGAGTAGCTCTCCTTCAGGCCCCGAGCGCGCCACCTGTATAACCGAGCGGTCACTCAGGTACGGTATCTCTTCAAACGCGTTTTTCTGAAAACGACTTTTTTTGAACTTGCGTACACGCTAGTTTGAAAAGTTTTCAACCAATCGTTTTGAAAATTGGCAGTTACTTTCTTCATAGTATTGCGCTCTATATGAACTTAAAATCGAAATATTATCATTATTTAAAATAAATTGTTTTTGCAAATAAAGTTGTAAAAAATGGCAATGAATCATGCTTTTTTGTTTTGACCCCTGTAAAAAATTCAATTTTCTATTTATTTGATAGCATTTAGGTTCATATAGAAGAGAGACATATAATAAAAGTAAATTCCAACCATGTTTGATTTCAGATGAAAATTGCGGCTTCAAGAATGTACGCAAAATGCTGAGTCTGATTGTGACCTGCAATATGGGGTCGCTAATATCTTTGGTGTTTTTCAAGGAAATTCTCCAAAAATTTTATAGTATATACTTAAATATATGTATAAAATATTCTCAAAGTTTCAATAAATTATATTCATTTTTTATACTATAAAAAAATTCATGAAAATCATCGAGAAAACGCTGTCCTCACCCTATTTCCCCCCTTAAACGAGAAGTTTAAGGAAAATGGCCAACGATATTCGATGATAGAGCGAATTATTTGAAAAAATCTATAGAAATCGTTGCATTGAATCGTATAATTGCAAACGAATGACACGATTTCCATAAGAAATCTACGATAACACCGAACGAGATAAGGGATGGGAAAACGCGCGGGGATTTAATAACGGGAGAAGGGGTAACGGTTGAACGAGCGAATAAAACAAAAAATAGGATATGTGGCTAATAGAATTTCTGTTGGAGAAGAGTGTGCCAAAAGGCCTCCAGAATATTTGAAATTTGAACTCGATCTTTCGTACCGATAGCCGGAAGAGACGTATAATAAGGGTACACATATATATACTCTCCAGATAGTAGAAACAGCACTGTACAGCAGAGATTGCCGGCCTGGGGAGTTACGCACGTGAACGTCGCGATACGTCGAGAAATCGGTTGCAATAAAACCGGATGCTGCATTAGAGCACATGGATAAGAGCCAAAAGTTTACGCGCATCCGGTCCGAACGGTACGACCTTCGGCAAAACAGTGCCATTATATACCGATCGGACGTCGATCCAGGACGGAAATCAAGGAAAAAAATGCCACTTTTCAAAACGCTTTTTCGCAATCGTCGAATTTGTTTACGGGCAGGGTAAGGTATTTAAACCTTTTTGCGCATTTTTTTAATTTTTTTAATGAATGTATAACATCTCAAAAATATTGTGTCAAAATTTCAAGTCGATCGGAGCAAAGTTGACGGAGTTATGAGCATTTGAGCGTCCGTTGCTCCAGACCCGTTCAAAGCGTTTTTCTGAAACTCGTCAAAACTTTACAGCGTTTTTCTGAAACTCGTCAAAACTTTACAGCGTTTTTCTGAAACTCGTCAAAACTTTAAAGCGTTTTTCTGAAACGTGTCATTTTTGAAGTCGGTATACGCTGTAACTCAAAATCTAATGCACCAATTCTTTTGAAATTTTGTACACTATTTCTACACAAAAATCACTAGGTAACCCTGCCGAGTTTTTTTTTTAATTATTTTTTATTTTACAATAAAAAATTCGCCAATTTTTTTAGTGAAAATCGTGTTTTTGACTTCCAAGTGCTAATAAAAATGAAAAAATCGATAAAAAAAAACTCGACAGCGTTACCTCGAGAACCATCTCACCTAATAAACGGATTTTGATTTTTTTGTTTCGGATGATCCAGTGACGAGCTATAGCGTAAGAAGTCTGTTAAAAAAGTATCGCGATTTTTTAATTTCCACGGGCTACGTATATTCGTTTTCCGATCTTTTTGTGGCGTTAGGTCGGTACTCATGTCCCCCACTTGCTGGCAAAAATCAAAGACAAGCCAAAACACGTCTAACCAAAACAGCTGTCAACAATTAACTAAACATTCAAAGTGGCCGATTTTTTCAGCATAAGTGAGGGACATGAGTACCAACCTAACGCCACAAAAAAATCGAAAATCGAATATACGTAGCCCGCGGAAATTCAAAATTCGCGATACTTTTTGAACAGACCTCGTACACCGCAAAACAACTTTTTATCGAGGCGCCTGCGGAGATTTGCTGCCAACCGCTTATTTATCAATACTTTGCAATGAAAATTTAGGAAAATATAATTCAGATGTTGTATTATTACATGGAAAGTAAATAAATAAACAACCATTACCTGAATCGTCTAAAAAAATTCTTGAAAATATGCTTTTTTCACCGAATTAACCTTACCCCCCGTTAATCGAGATTATCTCGATTATAAAAATACTTCAATCGTAAAAATGATTGGCGAAAAAGAAGACATATACAATGAAGACTACATTAAATTGATTTTGAATAACGATTACGATTATAATAGTAATAATAAAAAAATAAAAATTAGAAACTTGCACCTAGCATCCTCATTATTTTATCTCGCTCACAAATCCTCCTCAATGAACAAGTTATTTCGTCATTTTTGACTTCCTCGTAGTGGAACTTTTCTGAGCGAGATAAAATAATGAGGAAGCAATGTTCAAGTTTCTGATTTGCATCTTTTAACCAATTCAATCTTTTATCCAGAAAGCTTTGACTCGATAGCTGAAAATTTACGAAAGTTCGAGCGATCAGACGCATTTTTCGAAAATTTCACAATGAGGTACAATCTCTGGTAATCCTCAAGTAATTCCAACGAAAATTACAGCAAACAATCGAGGTTCTATGCCGCAAATTCGTGCAACGTTTACAAGAAATCTGTCAAGTCGTTCTCGAGAAATAACAAGTTGAATTTTTGGAGCCTATCACATACCCACTGAGACACGCATTGAACGAACATTTTTTTTAGATGTAATTTTTCGTTGTTTTGGGACATTTCAAACACAGTGATATTAAAAACACCATGTTTTTTTAACTCTATAAAAAGCAGAATAAACATTCTGATAAATGAATGGCGAATTTCACGATATGCATTTGTATGATGCACCTGCACAAAATCGTTTCGCGCGAGACCGAAGAGGGAGGAAGCGAAAGTCTCGTTCATCAATGTCAAGGCCGGGAGCGCGCGTGGCGAGCGAAAATGCTGAGTATAGATGCAGCAGCAGCAGCAGCAGCGGGATGAGATACCGGGGCAAAGACGAATATCGTCTCGTGGACCACACACTCGTCGTGTCGACCCCTCTCATCGGACTAAATTCGTGAAACTGGTCCGACCCGTATATTACTACTACGTGCTTCACGGACCACATGTTCGAACTCTCGTACTCGTAACTTATGTACCACGTTGTAGTACAATAACCGATCTGACACCCGCCCGACCTTCTAACTAAAGAAATTACGCGGTAATCTGCACAGATGTCGTGTTTCTTAATATTGACTGTTTAAAATCAAAATACCGTAAAGCAGACGGTTCAATGCGTAAAAATTCCGGAAATTATTGAAACACTACTTAGAGAATTACAATGTAAAAAATTCATTGAGATTGAGAATCTTTGTGGTTAATGGTGGGGCTCCACGATGAAAAATCGGAAAGATTTGTTCAATTCTTTTTATTTACCGAAAAAAAACGCTAGTATCGAACATCCCAAACGTGTTATTGTTCAGAATGATTTTCCGTTCGTGTAAAAGAATATCCAGATCGGTACATAAAAAGATTCGGAACTGAATATTTGTTTGCTTGATAGCAGTGAAAAATTCTCAACAATCGTTTAGGATTTACGACACGTTTTTTTTTCTCGGCTGATTGAAAAGTATTGGTGAAGCCTTCGCTTAATCTGCAATATTTTTGATAGCTATTATTTTCAATTCTATACAGTGCAAGCTATGCTGGTGCTCATTTAATTGCTCTGTAGCGCGATTATTTTCGCCAGACCCGTTAATCGATCCCCCCCGCGACTATGCGCCGTAAACCTAGAGCGTCGTTATCTCCCACTCTTTCGCGCGGCAATGCTACCGATTGGTGCGTGATCGCACAGGAGTAGGGACTCTGAAGCCTCGTACGATTAGAGTACAAACCGCGGTCACTAACGGAGTTTCAACTGTATACACATGAATAGGGCAAGAAAAAAAAAATATATATATAGAGAGAGAGAAGAGGGTTTTAAGTGTGTAATATGGATACTCACAGAGTCGTCGGATGAGCCACGAGCTCATCCGAAGAATTTTTATAGTTAATGGTGGGGCTCCACAATGAAAAATCGGAAAGATTTGTTCAATTTTTTTTATTTACCGAAAAAAACGCTAGTATCGAACATCCCAAACGTGTTATTGTTCAGAATGATTTTCCGTTCGTGTAAAAGAATATCCGGATCGGTATATAAAAAGATTCGGAACTGAATATTTATTTGCTGATAGCAGTGAAAAATTCTCAACAATCGTTTAGGATTTACAACACGTTTTTTTCTTGCGGCTGATTGAAAAGTATTGGTGAAGCCTTCGCTAAATCTGCAATATTTTTAATAGCTATTATTTTCAATTCTATACAGTGCAGGCTATGCTGGTGCTCATTTAATTGCTCTGTAGCGCGATTATTTTCGTCAGTCCCGTTAACCGATCCCCCCCCCACACTGATATGCGCCGTAAAGCTCGAGCGTCGTTATCTCCTACTCTTTCGCGCGGCAACGCTACCGATTGGTGCATGTTCTCACAGGAGTGGGGACTCTGAAGCCTCGTACGATTAGAGTACAAACCGCGGTCACTAACGGAGTTTCAACTGTATATACATGAATAGGGCAAAAAAAAAATATATATATATAGAGAGAGAGACAGAAGACTGTTTTAAGTGTGTAATATGGATACTCACAGAGTCTTCGGATGAGCCACGAGCTCATCCGCCACTTTAGACATTATATGCGCGATTATAACACGAGAATTAGAGTAGAGGAGAACCCCCGGGCAACACGTAGCACACGGTTTAAAGCCACGACGCACACTGTTCTCTTGATCACACGGGCCTCGTGTGCTCTCTACGAAAAATCTTATACTCACGCCAGCTTAACATTCGTCAAGCTCACTCGCCCTCTCTCTCTGTTACATAAAGTAATTTTATTTAAATACCACCTTTGTCAGCGCTCATCTATATAAAGTACTATGTACTATCATATATATGTATGTATAGCTCGGCCGATGCTGGTTGGTTGGTGACGCTCGCCAGAATGCAAGCGTCTCTCGATGCACCGTAGTGTAAATTATACCGAGCTTTCGGACTACTCGTCATAAGTCTCTCTCTCTCTCTCTCAAGTCTGGTTGCAACCACCTCTCGAGTATTTTATATATCTCGATCGGTGAGACAACCGCGCAATCATATGAAAATTATACGACGAGAAGCGCGTCTGTGCAGAGCGTGCGATCTCTGAATTTGAAGCTCAAATGCACGCGATAAACGCGTTCTTGTTGTTGTCGAAAGTCGTGAAATTAAAAGAACTGGGAATAGTGTCAAGAGGGATATTTTTGAGAGCGTAATAACAAAACGACACGAAAAATAAACACCAGACAAACGCGCAACGAGATGAAAATTATACGACGAGAAGAGCTTTTGTGCAGAGCGCGCGAACTCTGAATTTGAAGCTCAAATGCACGCGATAAACGTGTTTTTTGTTGTTGTCGAAAGCCGTGAAATTAAAAGAACGGGGAATAGTGTCAAGAGGGATATTTTTAAGAGCATAATAACAAAACGACGCGAAAAAAAAAAAAACACTTGACGCGAATTTTCCCATTTTTCGTAAATTCGTTTGTGATAAAAATTATTAAATTCAATTTTGTGCATTATCAATTTTTTCGTGAGTATTACGGTTTAAAAAACGATAGGGCTGGGTCATACATTGTACACTATTATGCAGTTTTTTTTCTCTCGACAATATCGTTATTCGATATTTAAAAAAAGATTTAATCGTCGATGAAGAATTAAGAATGTAAATAATTGGAATTGTTCCGGTAAAAAATGACTTAAATAATTTAACAATGAATGTTATTAAATACTATTGTTGCTATTGGTTCCATAAGCTACAATTAATGATTTTTTCAACCTAAATAATGCTCACTATTCGTTACCTCGATTTTTTTTCTCAACAAGCGGTTTGACCTGCTTAAGAAGTTTCATATATTTTTCACTAGTCGTATTTTACACCAGCCGGATTTTCGACGGTGGTTCATTAAACGTCGACTTTAAGTCCTCGGTCTTAACCGTACCTCAGGAATATCTTTTTTTCCCATTACCCCGTGTTCCCCGTCTCGGACACTAAAGAAACGAGTAAACGGGTTAAAGCTCTGGAGCGATCGCGGAAACGTCGAGATCGTTTGATTCATGATGATTTTTTGAGATTTTTTTAATATACATTTTTTTTATTCATTCTAGAAAACGTATATACTCGTTCGTTAGTCCGATTTATCGAAAAACTTGCAAATTGTGTACAATGCACGAGACGTCCGAGTGCACGATTTATACTTATATATATATATATATTAGGGCAATTTTTTTTTTCGACTATTTTTTTTGAATATGTCGAAAAAGAAATTCCCTGAAAGTTACAGCCCTTAACATTAATTCTAAGTAATTTCCCAAAGCGTGAGAAGATTTTCCATCTAAAATACACGTAAATCGAATTTTATTTTTTTTTTCAAATTTCTGTAACTCCGCCGCATTTTATGCTATCATATTGTTCTTGGTTTCGATTTACTCAGAATAAAACAATCTAAAAAAGTGTCTTTTGCGGCCAAAGTGTAAATTGTACTGGTGTGTTGGTACGGGTTATTGAAGTTGATTTTTACCCAAAATCCTCGTTTTTTTGCTGTTATCTCCGAAACAATTAACTTTACGAAAAAAATGTAAATGAAAAATTTGTTGGAAATTTAATTTCCTACAAAAAAGGTCCTATCGACCCAATTGCTTAGATTAATATTTCTTGAGAAATTGAACTTTAACTTATGAATAGTATAAAATTTATAAAATATGAAATATAAAATAATAAAAAATAAAAAAAGTTCAATATCTCAAGAAATATTAATCTAAGCAATTGGGTCGATAGGACCTTTTTTATAGGAAATTAAATTTCCAACAAATTTTTCGTTTACATTTTTTTCGTAAAGTTAATTGTTTTGGAGATAACAGCAAAAAAACGAGAATTTTGGGTAAAAATGAACTTCAGTGACCCGTACCAACTCACCAGTACAATTTACACCTTCGCCGCAAAAGGCACTTTTTGAGATTGTTTTATTCTGAGTAAAGCGAAACCAAGAACAATATGCTAGCAAAAAATGCGTCGGAGTTATAGAAATTTGAAGAAAAAAAAATCGATTTACGTGTATTTTAGATGGAAAATCTTCTCACGCTTTGGGAAAGTACTTAGAATTAATATTAAGGGCTGTAACTTTCAGGGAATTTCTTTTCCGACATATTCAACAAAATTTCGGGTGGGGACTGAAAAAAAAAAATAGTCGAAAAAAAAATCGCCCTAATATATATATGTGTAAAAATGCGATTACTTGTAAGGGTGGCGCAAAAAGCGACGAGGGAATTGAAGAGGGCGAGAGGGAGAAACAGAGGGTGGCTATGGGAGATCGCGAGATCTTCGTGAAAGCACAAACATCAGAAATCCTCACGATTTTATTCTCACTTTATCTCTGTTACACAGAAGGGTTGAGTATTACTGTTAAGATTGGCCAGACACTGTAAATAATTCGCAAGAATCGTAAACGTCCAGTGTTTTTCTTTTCTCATGATATAAATCACTTCGACGATGGCTCAAGCTGTAAAAGCTCGTCCGAGCAACGAAAAACTACCAGCATCATCACCAGAAACAACCCCTAAGAACCTTCCTCTCTCTCTCTCTCTGTCGGCCTTCTCTTTTCCTTTCCGGCTGTCCCTGACGTGTCGCACCCACGTCGAGAGTGTAACGTCCGTTTCCGTATAAGCACTCGAAGCTCGACCCGCATTATCGTCACATCTTCATTCGTCATCGTCTTACCTGTATCTCTCACCAGCCCGAGTACTATTTTGCACGATAGCAATTTTTTGAACTTTTTGTCCACTTTGAAGCAACACTTCAATTTCATATATTTGACGCTCGTATTATTTATATCGCTGAATGAACGGTAATGTGCCGTGGTGAAATTTGTAAAATTCTTCAAATACACCGAAATTACTTTCGAGTAAAAACAAAATGGGCAGCTTTCGTTACTTTGAATTATTCAAAAGTTATTCAAACAAAATTGCGTTTCTTCATTTGCGAATAAAAATCGCAAGTTCGATATTAATCATAAATTAGAAGTATCATGATAACAAAAAGGAAAGAAAGTGAGAAGGTTCGTTACCAATTCGCGACGACAGAGTTCAGTGAGACTCCGGTCGTGTTTCCCTCGATCGCATGCCTCAAATATAAAAAAAAAAAAAAAGAAAAAGCTGCACAAAGACGTCACGAGACTTTCGCAGCGTCGTCGTCGTTCTCGAGTCTGCATGTTCTCTCTCACTCTCTCTCCTGGGTAACCGCGAAAAAAAGTAACTTTTCCAAAGACGATAAATCATCTTGAAATTCACCGAGGCCGACAGGCTCGGTAGTTTTACGAGGGCTCGCACGCAAAATGCAAATGCACCTAGTCAGCCTCGATCGAGAGAAGGGGTGGCGCGAAAGAGCGACCGAGAAATGTAGGGGATGGAAACCAAACGGGGGTGCCGCTTGGTGCACTGCAATTAATTAACGTTTCGTGATATACCGGCGCATGCACCGAAGCGTTTTTGTTTTGTTTTATTTTTTCACCCACTGGCAAAAAAGCATGGGGAAAAGCCCGAGTAACGTTCTACTGAACCAGGAAACAAAACACACACACACAACACACGCACACACACAATGGGGAAAAAGAGAGAGAGAGAGAGAGAGAGTGGCTAAACAACCCGCGAGCGATAAGCTGACGCCATTCGACGATCCCCCACGGACACGTAATGCGACTCCGAAACGATGCGAAATAAATGAGGCCCGCACGGTTGCAAATTTGTTTCTTTTTTTTTTGCAACTCGAAACTCAACCGAGACCCCCCCTTTTCTGATGTATACTTTCCAATGGGATAGTTAATGTACTCCAAACACACACACACATACCGGTTGAAATAGGGCGATCCATAAAAATATTTAGCGATATTAAGGTAGTAGTCTGGTAACTTAAGCCGATTTTCATGTTTTTTTTGGAGGGCGTTTTTTTGTAGGAAAATAAAAATGAATCGTTTTGGATATTTAGGATGTTTTTATTTACATACTAAAGATACAAAAAAAATTTGTTTGAAAAAATTCAATAGTTTATTATTATTATTATTATTATTATTGATCGAAATTGGCACCTCGAAAAAAAAGCGCGTGGATGGCCCCGGTGATTTTGGCTCTTGATGTTATCTGAAATCAAAAATTCTTGATAATTCTTAATCTATAGACATGTCATTCTGGTCGGAACTACTGAAGTTAAATTTCATGGATAAATAACAAAATGGAAAAGGACGTTTTTTTCCAAAGTCCGCCATTTTGTTATTTATCCATGAAATTTAACTTCAGTAGTTCCGACCAGAATGGCATGTTTATGGATTAAGAATTATCAAGAATTTTTGATTTCAGATAACATCAAGAGCCAAAATCACCGGGGCTACCCGCGCGCTTTTTTTTTTCGAGGTGCCAACTTCGATCAATAATAATAATAATAATAAACTATTAGATTTAAAAAAAAAAAAATTTTTTTGTATCTTTAATATGTAAATAAAAACATCCTAAATATCCAAAACGATTCATTTTTTTTTTCCTACAAAAAAACGCCCTCCAAAAAAGACATGAAAATCGGCTTAAGTTACCAGACTACTACCTTAAGGGATGTCCACGATCATTTTCAATTTGTCGAAAAAAAAATCGTATTGAATATTATAAACGAGTGCAAAATATTTCCACAATCGTACAATCGAATATTTAGATACGAAACTAAAAATGTTTTGTAGTGATATTGCTTTTTTCGAAATTGACCGAATATTTTCAAAAATTCGAACTTCGGTTACAATTTTTTTTATATACCGGTCTGAATATTTGTTTACACGACCGGACAATCATTTCGCACGACCTATCGTTTGAGATTTTCTGCTCGATTTTTTTTTCGGTAAATGAAAACATAAAACGTCTCTTTGATTTTTCATTGGGTCATTGACTCAATGTGCGTAACGATAATCAATCAATTGAGAGTACTTTATTGTATGATGTAAGAATATAAATTTACGCATATAGAAACAATTGTTTATTTTATCTTAATTCTTCGTCATGACGCGACATGGGGTCCGATCATCATGGATCAGAGCGTTCGCGTGAAAATCGATTGAATATGATTATTTGAAAAAATAATTACGAGCAACGACTTTCGAAGAAAAATATATATTTATTGCAAAAGCATTATTCGCAATTATTCCGAAGTAATTTTGATTTTTTTCCTCGTCATTATTTCCAGAGAAAATATCCACGATGATCCTCTATTCACAAATTGTGATTACATCTCAAAAAAAAAAATCGCTGTGCATATCACTTTCCATCATATCTCCCATTCTCGTTTAATTTCTTTTCTCTCTGTACAACACGGTATATTTTTTTTTGTCTCTTCTCTTTTTCTGCAGAATTCATTAACATTCCACGTTCATTTGTATCGAGCCCGCAAACACTCTTGTGCACGCTCGAATTTCACTTTCGACAGATCCAAACGATTTTCATCAACGCGTCAAACAAAACTTCGATAATCCTTCGGCGTTGGTCGGAGTGAATTTCTTCGGTTTTCCATGTTTCTTGTTGTTTCAACGTCACGTCCGTCTTATCGAAAACGTCACCTCTTTTCTCTTCTTCCTTTCGTTTTCATTTACATCGAACTTCCAGTGCAATTAACACGAACGCGATGATTCCTTTATCCAGGGTCGAGTTTATATGTTGTTGCTGTTATGTTCGTTGCTTTTTTTTGCGTGTCAGGCGTCTGTACGTTCTCTGTTACACTTGAAATGTTTGAGCCTTGACGTTTGATCACGACTTTCGCACAAAACCGGATGTGGGAGGTGGTCCGACTGGTTTACCGGTTGCCGGTAAGGTTGGATCGACTCTCGTAGGACTCGTTGGTAATGAGGGACTCTGACGAGAACTCGGGACGCCGGAAATCGTGGCGTTCGAGGGCGAAGGAGAGACCCTCTCGATCGTCATTGTTTGCGGTGGTAATTGAGCGTCGGATTGAATTCCGTTGGTCCCATAAATTTCCTTCAACATCATCAACATCGTATCCTCGGACTCCCTGAAACAACATTCGTTTTCGTGTTGTTGTTTGTTTTAACACCGTGAAAAAGAAATATCCGCGTTGATACTGGCGTCTTTACACCTTTAATTTATAATGCACCATTATTTATTTATTTGCCTAAGTTTGGTCACTTTTATGGGAAATAGTTTCTGTAATAGAGATACCCAAACAAAACGAGACTATAACAATTTATATTTCCGTAATTATTGATCGTAGGTGCTATTACCGATGAATCTTTTTTTTTTTTTTCTTCCAAATGAACTCCAGATTCCACAAAAAATTGGTATTAAAAAATCCATCCGAAATTTTGTAAGACACACTTATTGAATAGAAATTTTTTCTTACAATTCTTAATATTTCGCGCTAAATTTTTTATCGCGCTCGTATCATATCGTATTTAACAAAATTACGTATGGATTTTCCAACATCTTCATCTATTAAAAAGTTCAAGGTTTTTTTAACACAATCTCCGTTTTGCAATGCCAAATGGCGAACGAAAAAAAAAATATGAACCCTACGGCGTAAATAAATCTTACATCGAAGAACGATAAAGTAAATGATCAGTAAGAATGGATTTACCAGTAACAGACGTGACTCGTCAGCGCGAATATGTATTCGTTGATGTACTCGAAGGGTGCCTCCTGCAGAACGTAATCAATTCGTCGTCCGCCGTTCAATTGACCGACGTGAAAGTCAGCACCGCCGTCATCGTCATTCTGCTGCTCGTGGACGCTCGGCGATTTCTGTAACTGTTCCTCCACAACTTTTTCGATCTCCTGCTCGAGCGACTGATTATCCGGACGATGAAACATCGCCAATTGATAAACCGAGTTCCACGTACTTCGTACCGAATCAAGAAGCTTTTGCTTCAAATCGGCACCGACGCGCGCCATCGTTTCTTTGAGTTCTGTAATTGCCAGAAAAAAATCGATTCATCGTACGATCAAAGCATTTGTATATTGAAGTGTTCCGTAATATTTCGAAAATCGCGTTTGTATCCATACCCAAATGCATTCTCTTGCGTCCCTTGTGATGAGGAATCAGCATCGGTCGATATTTTTGAGCGTCAGGATTAATGAGAGACTCGACGCGATAGGCGACGGGATCGAAGGGATGAAAAACATTAAAAAATGCTGGACAAGTGGGAAGGGCAAAATCTTCACCGAGCGTATCGATACCCCGTACCGTAACGAACATTCCGATAGGACTACCAAGAGCGAAAAATGCTCGAGGATGAAAACTCAATTGTGGATAATTTATAAAGGGTTGACCGGTTCCAGCGGCACCCATTACGTAACTGACTTTTCTGCTCAATCGACGTTTCAATACCGGGACTGGCAATGATTTTATAGAGCCCACTGTATCTTCGTCCTGGAATTATGAAAAAATCCATTTTAATCTCCGATATTGTACTTTTTGTTTTTCACGTAAACAAAGCTTCTTTCACGAGGAAGCAAAATCGGACTTTCCCGGATTTATTTAAAACTCAAATAGGAATTCATGCGAAATCATGTTTTTATTGTTAAACAAGTACGTACGGATTTACTTTCTGGATTTGAGAGTGTCTCGTCTCTGGTCTCTTCGGCCGGTGGTTTTTGATGACAGAGGAGATCAAAGACAATCAAACTTCCGAGCGAGTGACCGCCGAGATAAACGGAACCGGCAAATTTTGGATTTCGCTCGTTGAACAACGCGTAAAGTCTGTTCATCTCGTTACCGACAGTTTGCATTATCGTCTGACAGTAAATGGGACTGGTGTAAAACAGAATATCGAGCAGCGTGTCGTTCGTGAAGTGACGGAGTTTCGGTATGCTCTCGAGCGTAATGGCACGAAGTTTCTTGTCGATTCCGGTGTCCTCCGAGTGTAGGGTCGTGTGCCACGATATCGGAAGTACCTCGATGCGATTTACGACACCGTGCACGCTCGCCGTACGATAGTGAGATTGAACGAGTTGTTGCGATATACTTCGGAATTCGTCGACTAGTCGGATAAGTAGAAAAAAAATTATTTAAACATAGATTGCAATTGACTAATGGTATTAATTAAAATGTCACGTAAATTAATTGCGACTGTGACGTGCAAGTTGAGTGACAACAGGGCTAAATTTTTTCAATCGTTTCTACAAGTTTTGTGAAATGACGGTGATAAAAGACGTACGGTCGGTAACATGAAAAAATATTTGTGACGATGAATTCGTTAAAACGAAACAAGTAGTTTATTATACTCGACAAACTATAATCGACGATTATGCTTCGTTTTAGAAAATCCAGAAACGTAATGAAAATAATTCTCAAAACGACTTTGGCGCAACTACTCTCTAAAATTGTTTTTCAATTCGCGCATGTCTCCCACAGCGATTTACTCAAATTCTATACTAAAAGAGTGGTCCCACGAACGTCTTATCCACTCTGAATAAAAAAAAAAAAAGAATCTATCTAAAATATTCGATCGTAATATAACGACTCACCAACTTCCTCGACGGTCCTAAATTTCAAATCGCAAACGCTTCCAATACCGTGAACGAGAAACAGCAGATGATCAACTTTTTCGGGCTCACCCTCGTCTATATTGAACTCGTCGACACCACGCTTCACGACCTTGGGTCTGCTAGCAGCACCCTGCAAATATGTACCGGTCTCTGAACCCTGAAAACGTTAGGATTAACAAAAAAACCACGCACGTTCAACGAAGTTCAACAAAAAAAAAAGAGGAGACAATCAAGCAAAACATACGCTCTTGTGTACTTTTGACAGATTTTTTTTTTAAGGATCAACAGCACGTGATTAAGAGCGTGTGAAAGGTCTGTTTTATCGACTCTGTATTATCGACAAAATGCATTGGAATTTTTGGCCAAAGGACATTTTCTAAACTATCGATCCGAACGATTTGAAATTTGGTCAATTAATTTTAGACACATCTATCTAAAACTTAAAGGCTGATAAATGTTGAAATTCCCAATAGAAATGTATATTTTTAATTAAAACGGAGGGGTCCCGAGAAAAATTGACTTGTACGTTATAAACTGATAAAAACCGTAATTAACGAGCCTTTATTTGTTGCTGTATCTGGAAAATTGATAGAATGTCAATTGGACAAAGAATATACGGTAATCGCGGAACAGTGTTCATTTATATTCCATTTAATGAACATACAGACGCAAACGCGAGATTTTTCTTATTCAATTTTCGGTTCACAGACGATTTTCATCAGTTTTTGGAATCCCACGTGGTAATTTGGCGATTGTCAATACCAAAATATCCCCGGTACAAAAAAGTTACGTCACGAAATATCTCGAAATGCGATTTATTTCCGAAGCCGGCTAACTCGTTATTATGATTGGCCGTCGATGTCGCGCTCGAAGTTCGATCAAGTGGATACTTCAGATCGCACGATTGTGGACGACGAAGTTAACCTACAAAACAGCGCGCGAACCGCGGGCTGCCGATTCCAGTATAGTAAATCGCTTCTGGCACGAATAAGGTCGCGTATTCGGTACAACCGTGAATGTTCCCCTGATTTAAATGGTCATTACTATACGGACGCTGTTGGAGTCTCTCATCGTCTTTCACATGCTCTTAAAAAGCGTAACATTAGGTTAGAACGAGTGCGGACAGTTGTGCAAAACGTTCGCGAAACTTACGGCGTTGTTGCCCCATGACGTGTCGAGTTCCGGTGACGTTGCTGGCATATGATGTACCTGAATCGTTGAACTGTGAAAAACAATGTACTCTCCATTGTTCAAATCAACGCGACGCGTCCAATTGTCCGTGGCACAGGCCACCTTGTATTCCTCCTCGAGACGCGCCGATGTACTCTCCTCGTACGGTGCGTAACGTGACTCGGTCGAGCCTTTGTAGAACCACGAGGAACGTCTCACTTCCGTCGAATTTCCCGTCCAATAAACCGGCGTTCTGCTACGTCGTAATATATCAACGTCGTAACGACCACCGTCGGTCGCTACTGTCGTTTCCGGTCTTATTTCCGAGGAATTGTGAATCTCCTCCAGGCTCAAACTGTCCTGCATCGAGAAAGGTAACCAGAGAACTTTGCTCTCGACTTCTTTACGATAGAACCAATGATGATAGACCGGTCTGTACTGCATTCTACGATCTGATGGTCCTGCAGCCTGGAAAATTCATCGGAAAATATTTTTTTAAATCGTTCTTCGCAATCCAGCAACAAAATTAATCGAATCTAAATTTGTTAATGTTAAATCGTTATGGTTTACCATTTTTTTTTAAATCGTTCCTTCAGAATTTGCCATTTTGTCAAAAATCTTCGGCTCGACCCTTACACGTTTGGTTTTCCATTAAAAAGTTTGTGACCGGTATAGACAAAGTTTTCACTCAATGAATCGCGAGAATTTAAAAACATTCGGCGTCAATACTCACGAGACTCTGAAGACTTGGCGGTACCATTTCCGAGCTTGAACGACCTAGACCCGGATTCACGGACATCTGTACGGGATTAAGTGTCGCCGAACCCGTTGGCTCTGGCATTGCACTCGCCACGAAAGATCCGCCGGTCGGAAAGTTCGGCGGGCTCGATCCTAGAACATTGGCGAATGGACTCTGCGTTGTAATTTCAGCGGCGGGAATTTCATGTGGAAACGCGGAAAAAGTGGAATTCCGACTGGCGGTTGAAAATTCTCGAGGATTGTAGAACGTCGGAATAGATTGTGCCGTACTGGCTGACGTTGTTTGTTGAGAATATGCGGCTGCGTTCAAGAACGATGATGCGACATTTGATCCGACGTTTTGGGAACCCGAACTGAAGAAAGAGCTCGGTGTCTGTTGACTCTGGACTAAATTTTGTGGATTGTAAAAAGTTGCCGATCCATGAGACTCGTTGCTACCCGAGACATAATTCAATTGCGGCTTTCTTTGCTCACTTCCGGTATTGAAGAAATTCACGACTGACGGCAGGCTTTCGGGTATTGAATTTTGGCCAAAGGAATCGTGCACCGAGCTCGATTTCGAGGAGACATTAATCTCGCCGGGTGTTGACAAGTGACTTCCGGTTTTGGCAAAAGTCTCGCTACCAAGTGCCGGCGAAAAATCTATTCCCGATGAAATTTCCAAAGATCCAACGTTCGCTGGAGTCTGTTTAACTTCCGGAAGTGCGGACACTGTTAAATCGATCTCCGCTAAAACCTCCTCACTAGGTTCCGTTTTTATCACTCGTCGATTTGATTCCGTGCTCCATAAACTGGATTGCCGTTGTACCTCTTGAGATTTGAATTCTTCGCTAAGTGCGGAGGACGATTCGACGTTTGTCGGAAGGATCGAAGAATCTTCCTCTCTCTCGGCCAAAAGATGTTCCAACTTGGCGGTTACCTTGGCAGCGGAAATTGGAGTAAAACTGTTGTCGTCCGTGGTGCCGGACGTCGCTGGTGTTTCGTTGGACGAAGACGCGATGTTCGGTTCTATTATGCAACCGGTAGTTGTCAAAATGTTGCTTCTCGAGTACGCCGCGCTCGGTACATCGAAGGTCAAGCCTTCGGAAAATTTCGTTGCACCGGCGGAAGTCGTGAAACCCGTGGGAACGCGATCATCCACTTGACCGGTGGATATTATGCTTTCCGAACGATTTGCCGCGTATGACGAGGCAAAACCCGCGAAACTAGCGTTTGCCGGTGTATTCTGAGGTGTAGCAGTTTCGGGAAATCTCGATGGAATTTCGCGCGGTGATGAAATTTCCGATGATCCTGACCAACCGAGAGTCTCGGGATTATAATGACTCGGTGCTGGATGAGATTGTACGGAGCCCGAAGGATTCGTTGTCGATGGAAAAAATGGCACCTGCTGTGCTGTTATCGAACCGGTAGTCGTCGTCGGAAATCCCGCTGAGAAAGATTGCGAAGCGTGCAGAGTACCGATCGCCGAATTGTGACTCGAGAGAGAACCACCCGGTGAACTGTGACTACTGGAAATTGGTGGTTGAACGGTGGTTGGAATTAAAAAATCCGAGGCTGACGCGCAAGTCGTTTGCTGCAACGGCGCGAGAAAACTCGTTACCGGCGGTGTTGGATATTGTTTCGGATTGCTCGATGTCAGATCGGGCGGTGGCGCGTACTTTAAACGTTTCTGATTTCCAAGTCTGTAAGATCCTGGTCCTAAAAATGTCAGTTTTCGTATCAATTACTTTTATTGTTAAACATCAGTCTTTAGGAATAATTTACGTGTATAGTCATGGAGGCGATTTAAAAAAAATATCTCCCTTTTTAAAACGTCTCGCTCATTGAGATACTTGTGTCTTATTATAATAAAAAGTAGATATCGCGAAAAAAACGAGCTGTCAACAAATATTCACTAGTGCCTCGTCGATGATTTTAAAAAAATCGCGATTTTCATGTATTTTCTTTGCCAAATGTTAACAATTTTTTTAACAAAGTTCAATCTAAACATTTGATAAACAAATGCACATCATGATACAAAAAAATGCTCATACGCAGAAAACGAATAAAAAATAGATCCGCTAACGAATTAGTACGTTTTCATTTAATTTAACCTATTTGTTGTAATAAAAAATGAATAGCTTATGCAAATCAATGAATTTGAATTCAATCATCGAAGTTTTGATTGATTCTTTTGACTCGAATTATTGGAGAAAAAAAATCTTTCGATCAATATTGCGAACAACAGGTTGGAATTCGTGTTTAATCGTATAACGAAACCGAATAAATTTAATAAACTCACCTCCGGACGGTGGTAGAGTGGGTACGGTCGGTGGTGGCCGAGGCGGGGTTGAGCTTTTTGATTGTCCGGAAAGTCCAATTTCACCGAAATCTCGTGAATATTGTGCCGAAGAATCGCGCGATTGATCCGTCGCTACAAAAGGCGCCGATGTCGTTGTCGTGACATATGGATTTTGTGAAAATCCGTAAGAACTCGGCTCACGCGACGCGCCAGGAATCGTTAATACCGCCTGTTGCTGAGATTGAGACGGTGTCTGCGATACGTTCGTTGTGTCACCCGTTATCGATGATAGTGACAGATTCGGTAGAGACGACAGAATAGACGTAAAGTAACTTTGCCTCGGCGGCTGATCGATTGATTCACTTCGGGATGTTTCGATTTGTTGGGGAATCGTGCCGAAATCTTGTACAGCGGAAAAATCAATTTCGGCACTGGTACCTTGCTGCCGCAGATTTCCGGAAATCGGCTCTTGACTCGACAAACTTTCTTCCAGAGCAACTGAAACATTTTATCGACAAAAAATAAAATAAAATTATTGAGGATTCAAGAAGACCATTCAAAGCGACGACTTGAAGATCGTAGTATTTTTTTAATAAACCATAATATAGATGCACGATTAAGTGATTCATTAATCTATTCACGTTAATTAATTGATTAATTAATTAATTCATCGACTTAATATATTTAATATATTTAATAATGTAGATATTTTTTGCATATTGCATATTTTTTGCAAATTCGCATTGATTTTTACTAAACATCAGAAGCGTACGGTCAGACATGTTTGATGAGTTTATTCCGAAGGTTTTCGAAATTTTTCGACACAAACGACCAATTGGGGGCTAAACGAAGCAGCATTTAAGGTAGTAGTCTGGTAACTTAAGCCGATTTTCATGTCTTTTTTGGAGGGCGTTTTTTTGTAGGAAAATAAAAATGAGTCGTTTTGGACATTTAGGATGTTTTTATTTACATATTAAAGATACTAAAAAAAAATGTTTGAAAAAATTTAATAGTTCATTATTATTATTATTATTGATCGAAGTTGGCACCTCGAAAAAAAAAGCGCGTGGGTGGCCCCGGTGATTTTGGCTCTTGATGTTATCTGAAATCAAAAATTCTTGTTAATTCTTAATCTATAGACATGTCATTCTGGTCGGAACTACTGAAGTTAAATTTCATGGATAAATAACAAAATGGAAATGGACTTTTTTTCCAAAGTCCACCATTTTGTTATTCATCCATGAGATTTAACTTCAGTAGTTCCGACCAGAATGACATGTCTATAGATTAAGAATTATCAAGAATTTTTGATTTCAGATAACATCAAGAGCCAAAATCACCGGGGCCACCCACGCGCTTTTTTTTCAAGGTGCCAACTTAATAACAATAATAATAATAAACTATTAAATTTATTCAAACAATTTTTTTTTTGTATCTTTAATATGCAAATAAAAACATCCTAAATATCCAAAACGATTCATTTTTATTTTCCTACAAAAAAACGCCCTCCAAAAATGACATGAAAATCGGTTTAAGTTACCAGACTACTACCCTAATGCTGATTAAAAAAATGGAATACAAATACAAATTAATTTTTTTAATTTTTTGCCATGAGTTAAATTGTCGAAAAGTGTATCTAATATGACTGATTTATGAAAATAAATATATCCTGTTATGTTGAATGATGAAAATTAAAGAATAAATATATCTTCTCTCTCTTTATTACATAAAGTCTTGTGCCACTCGTATATAAATACGAAACACTTTCTAACAAGAACGTTCTATCGATATGAAGAAAAAAAACCCAATTTTCCTCAAGGCTCCCTTTTTCAGATACCGCATCACCCTTCCAGGAAATTCACCTAATATTGTTGCCTCAAACCATATAGTTTCGTATATATAAATATAGCCTGAATTCCCGACAATCTATTAAATCATGGCAAATGTTTGACAGGATACTACGAATGTCATATTCGTATAAAGATAAAATGACGCGATAAACTCAATATTATTTTCCCTTTCGTGTGACGGTTCATCCGAGTCATCTTTTTCCGTCTCTCTCTCTCTCTCTCTCTCTCTCTCTCTCTCTCTCTCTCTCTCTCTCTCGGTGTTACAGTTTCGTTTTACCGAAAAACGATATTCTCAATGTTATACTCTCCAGTAAGTGTGCCCCTCGAATATGATCCTCCAACCATAACGTGATAAAAAAAAAAATTGTAGAAACAAACGTTTCTCTTCGTTCAACTTCTCGTATGGCATAATTTTTCGTTTTCTTTTCTTTTCTTTTTTTTTCTTTACTTTGTTGAACGAAGTAAAACGACGCCCAAGAGATTTACCTCGCACTCGTTCGTCATCTTGTGGAACTTTTGTCGAGGTGACGCGGTTCTGTAAACCGGAAATCGTCTGTTATAAGTAAGAGAGTACTCGGACGAGGATCCGTCAGTTTGGACGATAACACCTTTCGAATAAGAGTGTGAGAATAGTTGTTTCGATTGATAGAGTAACGTCGTCATATAACGGAATTTTAAATGAACCGAGAAATAATAACAATAATGATAAAAGTATAAATTGTAAATTTGAGAAATAATATTACAAAAAAGTGGCAATATAGATCGTTTAAAAATGAGACAAAGGATTTTTTCGTTGGTTGTATCGTTTCTCGTGTTGTGCACGATCTCCGCGAGAACCGAGAACGATCTCGATGTTTCGTACGATTTTACAAAAGCGCCGATTGACGAAGAGTGGAGAATCGAGGATACGAGAAATTTCCGACAAGATCGAGCGTTCGCGAAACGTGAAATTGATGCTAATAAAATTGGATGCTGGAGATACTGCGTACGAAAGAGGATAATCGAGGGAGAGACGGCGAATGATTCGATAAAACGAGTCAACATCATTTGGAATATTGTGAACGAGGCGAGGGTGACGTTAACCGGAAAAACGTTGAATAGTTCGGGTCAGTAAACAGTCGGAAAAGATATCGAACTGTTTTTTCGACACATTGATAATAAAATAATGATAAAAATGTGAATAACAATAAAAATGATTAATATTGCATATTGAAACTTTCATCTTTAATTCGCTTCACTCTTGATCGACAATCTCCGCAGCTTACTCCATGAGAAATCAAAATGAATAAATGAAATTCATCTCCTGTTTAATCGGGTACACGCACGATTAAAAGTCGGGAAATCCGTGTTTGATTTTTTTACTTTCCGAGAAAAAACGTAACGACAAAATTTTCAAAGCATCAACCCTTGTTGATCCTACGTAGTGATAATAGGATTCCCCACTTTATTGGGAAAAAATAAATAAAAACAAATAAATCATTCCTACGCAATAATCTATTGGATATTAAGAACGATTCATTAATAAAAAATAATAAATAATGATAATAATAACGGTTAGACATTTTGTTGACCGGATTACTATAGATTGATAGTTCAGGGTCATTCCGATTAACGTACCGTTATTAAATATCGCGAGAAATGCATTCTACTGACGTACTATCAATGCAATTCGTAAACAAATAATGTGCAAAAATATGTTCTAGGAAGGAAAAGACGATGAGACGATCGATGACGTTATTTGCGAATAATTATGATAATAATCGTTTGTATTATTAACATGCCTGATCGTTGATAATCAACAACAATAAAAAAAAGAATCTGCGACTTTTCATCTATTTCTTCTGCCACTCTATTTTCCGATAAAACTCCTAAACAATGTTTCGTGTACATTAGGGTGGGTCAAATAAAATGTCTAATTTTTTTTTTCCTCGTTATAATGAAAAATGTATTGTTTGGCATCTCAACAAAAACCCTCTGCAAGTATGAGCACTTCATATTTAAATTAAGAGGTCCCTCATCGCGAATTTTCATTTCCCATTTAAATAACATGGAAACATTTTATTTTTTTACTTTGGAATTTTATTAGACTTAAACCGTTGATGTTAGGAGAGTCTTTTAGCACATTTTTGTAGAACATTTGGTGCTCTACAAAAAAGCTCTCTTGTGTCTAATCGATAAAAGTAACCGTACAAAAAATAATCGGTGATAATTACCTCTGGATTGTATTTATCTCGTTTATTAGTACATGAATTTCAAATTTTTTAAATTTTTCTTTATCAATATGAATAAATATACTACTAATATATAGTACTAATATATTACTAATATACTGATATACGACTAATATATTACTAATTGTTTTCAAACAAATATGAGAGAATCCAGAGCTAATTATCACCGATTATTTTTTGTACGGTTACTTTTATCGATTAGACACAAAAGAGCTTTTTTGTAGAGCATCAAATATTCTACAAAAATGTACTAAAAAACTTTCGTAACATAAACGGTTTAAATCTAATAAAATTCCAAAGTTTAACCAAAAAATGTTTACATGTTATTTAAATGAGAAATGAAAATTCGCGATGAGGGACCTCTTAATTTAAATATGAAGGGCTCATACTTGCAGAAGGTTTTTTTTTTTAGATGCCAAACAATACATTTTTCATTATATCGAGGAAAAAAAAATAGTCATTTTACTGTAAAGGTTTCTCATCTAGAATAATCTGAGAGAATCTTTTCACTTGCGATAAAGTACAAATTAAGTCGAAGTGTTAAACACTCGAGATTAAGAGAGAAAACAAATTTCTATTTTTTACAACAAAAATATCGATCGTAAATGAATATTTTCAATTTTTTTTTTTTGCTTTCAGGAATATCGCCTGGTGACGACAAGGATCAATGGGAATCATCGACTATATTGCCGGAGAGCTCGAATATTTTTTACGACGACGATCCAAAGTGCGAATTGTATATCGAACTCGGTTGTGAATCTTTTGATAAATCGAATTCCAACGTTTCGACGAGGCCCGATGAATTTTCAAATATTTATCAGGTAAATACAAGTTACAATCAACGAGTAATGTATTTTTTTAAATAATTTTTGCGACAAAGCGTTCCGTCGAAAAAAAATGCCCATTACAAAACTAAATCGAACAATCGTCAGTAAAATAGATTTGTTTTTATATCTATAAGATCTATCTTTATGTGGTTGTTAATTTTGCGCCATGATGATAAACGCAAAGTTTATTATCAAATAAAACGCCGTGGTACGCGAACCTTTTTAATTTTTTTTTTTGCTCAAAATCCTCACATCTTCGTCTCATTGTTCCAGGAAAAAATTGCTTCAAAGAATCACGAGATTGGCTTCAGTTCGAGGATATTCAGCGTGAACGAAGTCACTGAGAGACTGAAAATTCTCGCATTTGGAAAATTATCGCAGGCTATTCTCGAAATTCCAATCGGTGAGTGAATGGGAGGGAAGAGGGAGGATGACAGGGAGAGAGTAAAATCGGGAATAAAATATACTCTCCGTAGTTTAAGCTGATTCGCATTGCCTACAGGAAATAGTTGTATTAATAGAGCGTGCCTGAGTGAAACGATAACACGTTGCTAGAGAATAGAAGGAATAATATTTTTCTTCGTCGAAACGAAAGTATTTAACAAACAATGAATAATCACAATGGTCGGGCGAAAAATTAATAGCGTCAGTGAGAAAAATACTCTGCGATGACTTCAAGTTTGTGCATTGGTCGAAAAAAAAATCGCGACATTTTTTATACATGGTAATACATTTTTTTTTTAATTCCGACAACTTTGACCAGGACATATCGTTCCAGAAGATCTAAAAAAATTATTTTTTTGAATTTTACCAAATTATTATTATATTGTCGATATAAAATTTACGCGGAATCGTCTATTTTCTTGACAAGGTCACACACGCTCTTACCAGGTGCTTTTATACTCGTTTTGTCGTGTACTTTTAGCTCAGTTGGACCGACAACGAGTTCGGAAATAACCGGGACTCCCGAAACTTCATTGCTAATATCTATTATTATGTTCAACGTGTTTCTATTTTATTTTTCGTCGATGAGACGATATTCTCGGTTGAGAAGCTACGACGATCAAGGAATAGAGATACCGTACCGAATGCCAACAGACACTTGTTCGATTGTCGGAAAACTTGTTCGAGATATGTCAATCGATTTTGTTTTTAATGCACTTAATGGCAATGTCAATTATATTAATGAAAAATGACGTCTGTGATGGAAATTCTTCCGAGTTTTCAATTCAAAGATATTCCCACTTCAGGGTCAGACAGCCTCAAAACAAACATCGATAAATGGCCACGTTCGTTTATATACAGAGATTATAAAAATTCTACAAGAATTAACTAAATAGTAAAAAATATACCGGTATTTTCGAGGAACGAATCCAGGATCTTGTCGAACGGTGTTACTTTTATCGAATGTAATTTTCAACGAAAATTATCGTCCGAGAAATACTCGTAATATTATTTTTTGTGGGGGCCAAAAAAACTCTCGGGTAACCTGCACGGTCAGGGACTTTCCTTCGATCGGATTCACTCACTGGGTCAACCTAGTCGCGTTGTATCAAAATATTGTCAATTATTGCACTCCCGAATTATTTTTCTTTTCAAGCACTAAAAATTTATTTTACATTTCCGGAATTCGATAAATTCGTTTGCCCTTGTTGGATTAATTATTTTTCTTTTATTAAGCACAACGAGAAAGTGATTTCCGGAATGCGAGAAGAACGAGACCAACGTTTTCGTTATCGCGTACGAGTGACGCAAAGGGGTTGCTTATCGACGCGCGCAACCCTCCACCCGGTAGATGGCAGCTGAACCTCTCGGGGATCGAAAATTCGAATTATAATTTTAGCGTCTCCGCTATTTCATCGGTACGAATTGTTGAAAATGTAAACGTGAAAAATGAACAACCGAGTACGAGACCTTCGGCGAGTGGTGAGTAATTCAATTAATTCATTATTTTTTATATCTTCATTATCAGGATAAAAAGAATCAGTTTTCTTTGCCTCTGTTGAACGTCCGTTTAAAATAAAAAACATCGTCCCCATTGAAATATACAAAATTTAAATGGCGATCATTCTTTAAGGTAGTAGTCTGGTAACTGAAGCCGATTTTCATGTCTTTTTTGGAGGGCGTTTTTTTGTAGGAAAATAAAAATGAATCGTTTTGGATATTTAGGATGTTTTTATTTACATATTAAAGATACTAAAGAAAATTTTTTCGACAAAATTTAATAGTTTTTTATTATTATTATTATTATTATTGATCGAAGTTTGCATCTCGAAGTTGGCAGCCCGAGTCCTAACTGTTTTTCTACCGAACCGATTGCTTTCAAATTTTAACGGGCTACTCTACACACTTATAGTTCTCGTCGGAACTACCGAGAAATTGTTTCACCCCTAACTTTTTATTTTACAACCCCTTCCTTGCTAAAATAAAAGGACTTTAGCAAAGAAGGGGTTGTAAAATAAAAAGTTAGGGGTGAAAAAATTTCTCGGTGGTTCCGACGTGAACTATAAGTGTGTAGAGTAGCCTGTTAAAATTTGAAAGCAATCGGTTCGGTAGAAAAAAAATTAGGACACGGCCTGCCAACTTCGAGGTGCCAACTTCGATCAATAATAATAATAATAATAAACTATTAAATTTTTTCAAACTAATTTTTTTTTGTATCTTTAATATGTAAATAAAAATATCCTAAATATCCAAAACGATTCATTTTTATTTTCCTACAAAAAAACGCCCTCCAAAAAAGACATGAAAATCGGCTTAAGTTACCAGACTACTGCCTTTAATCTGAGAACCCAGAAACATTATGGTTTTTTTTTAACTTTAGTACCAAAAGCTTTAGACCCAATGGAAATTACTTAGTATGAATTAATGTAAGTGTTTGTGGACAACTGTACTCGCACTAACCTTCAAAGGCTTAATTTCCAAAAATGCGTGGTGAAAATAACAAGCTTCTTGTTGTTAATGTTCGATAGTTGAATTTTTCGATATTTTCATTAATAATTATTAATTCAGTTTCGCTAAAGCTCTAAAAAAGCACAAATTCACTCATTGTCCTGGGAATCAATTTGAAACACATTTTTTCTACGACGTTGCGATGTTCGATCGTTATTTCGACGAAGAGAGATTCACTTTAATAAATGGTAGCACTTGAAAAAGTTTTTATTTAATCTGAAATTCTTTTCTTTGTGTAAGAAATACTTTTGTATGAACTTCTTCGGGGAATGGAGTAAAAGTTTATTTCACCGAATACGCAAGAACTTTGCTAGTTTTTCTTTGCATTTCGCCAACACAGTGCCCGAAAGTTTCGATAATATACTCGTGCCCACGATGAAACTTTCAAGATCCCGCCCAAGCCTAAACTTCCTCGTGGCCCGAAGACCCACTGACAACTGGCTTAACGTTGGCTTCTTGCCCACGGACGCCTTCTTTCGTTTTTCAACGTATAGACAACGTGGATTGTGCAATAATCGTTGTATTGGCCTTTGGCCGAGACTCGCGTTCGCCAAGCTGATGTACTTTTTTTTAATTTATTTCCGTGACAACTCTTGTTTGTACGCTTTTTTTCTCTATCCTACATTATTTAGCATTTACGTTCACTCAACGAGACGAATAAAATTTAACAAACTTGTCTCCCATTTTCTATTCATTTTTATGACACGTCTATGTTCATTTTTCTATTATAACTGAATGATTTATTGATTAATTTCAACGAGAGTTAATTTATTGGTCGAAAATAAAATTGATTCGACAAAGATTTGTTTGAATCCAATGAAAATTGTATCAAACTACAGAGATTAATGAAATTTCTACCATGTAGAATTCACAGAGGCTTTTAGACATACGAGTAAGTACAAAATAGATTGTTTTTTTTAAATATTATCAAAAGGCACTTTCGTAAATGACCAAGAGGAATTGGACATAAACGCGAACGATATGCTGTCGAGGCCTCAAAGACTTGCCGATCTAACAGCGAGAAATTATTCTGCCAGAGCTATTAGATTCGAGGACGTACAGGTACGCAATGGAGGAATTACTTTTTTCTTTTTCTTTTTACGAAAATATATTCTCGATGATGTAACGTTATTATTTCTCAGCTGATAAACAAAGAGAATTTTATGGAGGGTTCGGAAATTGCGCAGTCAACCGAAGAGCCATTCGCAAGAGAGTTAATGTTGCAAACGAACGAGACGAAATACAACGGAAAAGAAAATCTCGAAAACGAGTTCGAGAGACAGGAAAGTGAGAAAACATTGGACGATGAGAATATCGGTAAAAATGCGAGAATCCTCGCGGATTCCGAGCACGATGAAATTTCGAGAATTACCGATGACATTTCGTCACAGAGAAAAAGAACAATTGTGGATCTTGATCCGAGCACGGAACTTGTTCGCCAACCGGGCACTTTTCAGGATATAGTTTTTACCGTTACGAACAATCAGGCTGTTGATAGAAGACACATTTTTCGTGGATCCAGCAGACCATTTCCGTATATCGGTGTGATACCCTATGAGTAAGTGATAGATAAAAAAAAACCGATTAATGGGGGCGGGGTCAAAGTTTTTAACCGTAAAAGCTTCGACGGTTCAAAACTCCGAATTTATGTGGGACGATCTTAAAACTTTTCGAAATCTTAAAAATCCGTCCTTTTTAAAACAGTAATGTCATTGCAAAGAATAGTTATACATCGAGGATTAAATGACAAGAATAATTATGGGACCGACCTGCAAAAGTATCGAAAATAAAAAATCCTACTACTTAAAAAATCGTATTTTAATGATTAGAAAACGTAAAGTTCCAAAAAATTGTGGTGTTAGAAACTCGAGTTTCCGAACGGTCAAGTTTTATACCTGAAAAGGTTCAGAAAAAAAAAGTTCGAAGCCAAATATATTAGAATTTGTATGTCCCGAAAAGGGTAAACAGACGACAGGGTATTAATTCGACGGGGCAAAATTCCGACTGGGCAAAATTCCGAAAGAATTACGTGTAGAACGGTAACACCAGTGGTGCCGCCATTACGCAGGAATTGGAAATTTTCGGAATTTTGCCCCTTCGGAACTTTTATTTTCGGAATACCGCATCGTCGACGCCGTAATTTTGGGAGTCCGAAAAATTCCGTATACCCGAGAATTGTTTTCTTCAATTTTATTATGTTCGCACTTTCCGATAGTTTCTTGTTCGATAATATAATTTTCGAAACTTTGCGGAACTCTAAAAATCACCAATTCGTAATTTTTCAAGTAGCACTACTGTGACCTTTCGATAAATTGCTCTGTCGTCTGCGTAATCTTGCGAAAAAATATTTACTCGACGATATTAAATTCGTATCATTTTTGGTATCGATTCATAACCGTTCGATGTTATATACAGTCGATTATTCAAACTGTCGTCGGAATGAACCATGTAATTCGTACTATTAAAATTCGGAGTTTCGCATCGTCGAAGCTTTTACGGTTCGAAACTTCGACCCGGCCCCGATTAATGGTTCTATTGGAGGGTGAACAAAGCAGTCGAGAAAATTTGTCTCAGTAAATTTTTCCCAGATTTAAATTTACCCTACTGTACAAACACTCTTGGAGTTTGTTTGTGAAAACAGCGTTTTTTTTACAATTTTTTTTCGATAGAAGAAAAGGTAATAGAATAATAATATTCGAGGAAGTTATTAAACATATATTTAAGTATCTAACAAAAAATTATCATCGACAAATATTAATAAATGGCGACACCAGAGCCATACTCGCGTGGCTTGTCGAATTTAAGGCGCTCTGCAGCACGCAGTATAGCTGGTGCAATTTGAAACTGGATAAAAAAATCACTTAGTTTACATGCTCATAGCTAATAAAGTACGTAGGGGATTTTGAAAATATTCATTTTTGTATGTTTGGCGAGTATTGAAATGAAGCCGTTCAATTTTAGACAAAAAAGGGGGTAATCATTTATTAATAAAAAATGTTTAAGATAGCAGTCTGGTAACTTAAGCTGATTTTCATGTCTTTTTTGGACGGCGTTTTTTTGTAGAAAAATAAAAATGAATCGTTTTGGATATTTAGGATGTTTTTATTTACATATTAAAGATACAAAAAAAAATTTGTTTGAAAAAATTTAATAGTTTATTATTATTATTATTATTGATCGAAGTTGGCACCTCGAAAAAAAAGCGCGTGGGTGGCCCCGGTGATTTTGGCTCTTGATGTTATCTGAAATAAAAAATTCTTGATAATTCTTAATCTATAGACATGTCATTCTGGTCGGAACTACTGAAGTTAAATTTCATGGATAAATAACAGAATGGTGGACTTTGGAAAAAAAGTCCTTTTCCATTTTGTTATTTATCCATGAAATTTAACTTCCGTAGTTCCGACCAGAATGACATGTCTATAGATTGATAATTATCAAGAATTTTTTATTTCAGATAACATCAAGAGCCAAAATCACCGGGGCCACCCACGCGCTTTTTTTTCGAGGTGCCAACTTCGATCAATAATAATAATAATAATAAACTATTAAATTTTTTCAAACAAATTTTTTTTTGTATCTTTAATATGTAAATAAAAACATCCTAAATATCCAAAACGATTCATTTTTATTTTTCTACAAAAAAACGCCGTCCAAAAAAGACATGAAAATCGGCTTAAGTTACCAGACTACTACTTTAAATGAACTTATCGAAAATCCCGTACGTATTTCACTTCAAAATGTTATTTCAAAGGTATTGTTATAAATCCAAATGAAGAGAATGAAAATTGTTGGCGTTATGGTGCGTGCCGTTTTGAAAAATCGTGTCTCGAGAAAAACACGTTTAAAGTTTTGAAATGTGTTCGGAGCAGATTGACGCGCTTAGGAAGGAGCCTGAAATTACAATGAAAACAATTTCTCTCGGATATAAAACTTTTTGCCTCATATTCTAGAAGGTTCAAAGCATCTTTTAATAAAAAAAAATCGATATTCTGAAAAATGTACAGTGGTGCTGCCCCTTAAGGGATGCGGTTCATCGAATTAACTAGCTACTGGCAATAATCTTAGTAGAGGATTGTCGATTTTCATTTAGGCATCAAATTAACGTATAGACGTAGACAAACGAAAAACATTAAGGGTTGTTATCATTTTTTTTAAATGTCATCACTCACAATCGTGAAAATCATCCTATATTCCATGTTGATTTATTTTTTTTAAGAATTCACCGAAAGTTATCTGTGAAATTGTATTATTTTGTCATTAATAGAGCGTGGTTCAGAGCCGGAGAGACGATAAACGTTGCTGTTAGAATTCAAGTGCCAAATGTTAAAGAGACGGTACCGAGTATCGTGACGCTCTTCGTCGGCGGAAGTGAGAACTTCGAGTTTGTCGAAAAATCGACTTACGTCTACGTACAAGGCTCCGACGGAACGGTGAGTCCGTTATTAAAACAACATCAAGTCTCAATTTACAATGATGTTGAAGTTTGCATCGTTCGTATGCAACGAAAATAGATTTTTTACACCATTAATCGCCCTCAAGATTGGATTATCGATGACAAAAATCGTTAAAACGTTTTATTGCCGTCTCCTACAAGGACCAAGAAGCAAGAGCAATACTGAAAATGAAAATTTAAAAACCTATTTGCGATGATGACGGTGAAGTTTGAATCGTTGGAATGCAACGAAATTAGATTTTTTACATCATTAATCCCTCTCAAGATTGAATTAACAATGACAAAAATCGTTAAAACGCTTTAATGGTGCCTCCTTCAAGGACCTGGGCCTAAATGGGCACGAGGAGCAAGAGCAATACGGAAAATGAAAATGTTAAAACCTATTTGCATTGCGTTCCAACGATGCGAACTTCAACATAATTTGCGTTGCGTTCCAACGATGCAAACTTCAGTATCATTTTACAATGATGTTGAAGTTTGCATCGTTCGAGTGCAACGAAAATAGATTTTTTGCACCATTAATCGCCCTAAAGATTGGATTATCGATGAGAAAAATCGTTAAAACGTTTTATTACCGTCTCCTACAAGGACCTGGGCCTAAATGGCCACGAGAAGCAAGAGCAATACTGAAAATGAACATTTAAAAACCAATTTGCGTTGCGTTCCAACGATGCAAACTTCAGCATCATAATTTACATATACAATGTCCATGCATGTAAGAGCTTTGCGAAGGGTAAAATATTAAATTATTTTATTTTTCCATTAAGACAACGGACACCGTCAAACCGAATATCGATTATTCGTTCAACGACAATTGCGCGGGTAAGCTGCATCGCGATCGATGCGCTAAAAGTCGATGGAGCGTTGAGATAACTGTTGACGATCCTGATTCGGGTAATTTTTTCATTATTATTTTTTTTCTTTAATATCGAGCTACCTCAATACGTAACTGAAAGTGATAAGAATTCAGAATTTATTCAATGTACATTCCCGTCTGAAAGTGAAAAAAAAAATCAATGTCATGTCAAGTTTTTGATAAAACAGCTAAAAATTATGTTCAACAGATTTTCTAAAAATATATTTTTCTCTTTTATGACTTGCGATCAACGACCGTTTTTATATGACAAACCATTTTTCGTTTTGATTTTTTTACGATTATTTGTATGTCAGGGATTGAAAAAATGGTTTTTATTACGAAGAATTTTTGTCAATCTGAGCAATTTTCATCGATATTAATTTTTAATGTTAATTATTGATATTCATTGTATTATTAAAAGGAACTATTTCTTTGTCCCTCGATCCAGGACTCAAAAGATTAACGTCCCAGCCAAACGGAATTGAACCTCGTACAAAATTTATCGGAGGTACGAAAGAAAAAGTTATTTTTTACTACAGCTCAACCTGCTGTTATACCACTGTGGATATTAAGGCGACCGATGTACAGGGTAACTTTCAAACAATAACGATAGATGTGACAGGTACGAGATAAAAAAAATAATGACACAAACCGTTTCGATAATTTTACATAATTTATTCCGGCATTGATAAAAAAAAAATCGTATTTCCGTTTTGCCTTTCAGCCTGGGACAATCTTAGTCAGGGTGAAATTGCAGCGATCATCGTTGGAGCACTACTGATTATCCTGCTGATAATATTTATTATTCTTATGATAGTTTATTGCGTACGAAGGAGAAAGAGCCACGATTTATCGTACTCACAGCGATACGGATCGAGAACTCCCGCGAGCGCCGAGAGAACGAATTTTTGAGAATTTTTTTTATAACAATACGTTTTTTTGGTTCACCGTCCATTTTTAAAGTAAAAATACAAATTATTTAATAAGTTATACTGTAGATTTTTTTTAAAACAAATGTAAGTGAAACTTAGAGACTCTCTGCTTCTATTTTCAAATTTTTTTTCTTTTAATCAGTGAAAATATAGTTCGAAGTATGTACTATATAGTCCCTTAAGACCTTTAAACACTGCACTTCTACGGCCACACCCTCGAAACCACACAGCCAACAAATCGGAATTTCGAGATTGTGAAGAAAAACAATTTTGCGTAAAGTTAACGGCATTTAAACAACGAGTAACCAGTTTTTTCGCATAGAATGTCTTTGGAAATCGAATAGCTTAATAAAAAAAATGTTCAACATGAATTTTGTGCTCAATATGCCTTAAAACTAAATTCTTAAACGTCAACCTAACTTTTGGGTTCTTCAGGTTCGGATGGCTCCTTAAAACCACTGCGATGGCGTGTATAATCAGAATCATTTGCACAAAAAAAGACCATACAGATGATTAAACTTTTACTACGAGTGAAATCTCAATTATTTAATATTGTTCGAAGTATGTACTATATAAGTCCCTTAAGACCTTTAAACACTGCACTTCTACCGCCACACCCTTGAAACCACACAGCCAACAAATCGGAATTTCGAGATTGTGAAGAAAAACAATTTTGCGTAAAGTTAACGGCATTTAAACAACGAGTAACCAGTTTTTTCGCATAGAATGTCTTTGGAAATCGAATAGCTTAATAAAAAAAATGTTCAACATGAATTTTGTGCTCAATATGCCTTAAAACTAAATTCTTAAACGTCAACCTAACTTTTGGGTTCTTCAGGTTCGGATGGCTCCTTAAAACCACTGCGATGGCGTGTATAATCAGAATCATTTGCACAAAAAAAGACCATACAGATGATTAAACTTTTACTACGAGTGAAATCTCAATTATTTAATATTGTTCGAAGTATGTACTATATAAGTCCCTTAAGACCTTTAAACACTGCACTTCTACCGCCACACCCTTGAAACCACACAGCCAACAAATCGGAATTTCGAGATTGTGAAGAAAAACAATTTTGCGTAAAGTTAACGGCATTTAAACAACGAGTAACCAGTTTTTTCGCATAGAATGTCTTTGGAAATCGAATAGCTTAATAAAAAAAATGTTCAACATGAATTTTGTGCTCAATATGCCTTAAAACTAAATTCTTAAACGTCAACCTAACTTTTGGGTTCTTCAGGTTCGGATGGCTCCTTAAAACCACTGCGATGGCGTGTATAATCAGAATCATTTGCACAAAAAAAGACCATACAGATGATTAAACTTTTACTACGAGTGAAATCTCAATTATTTAATATTGTTCGAAGTATGTACTATATAAGTCCCTTAAGACCTTTAAACACTGCACTTCTACCGCCACACCCTTGAAACCACACAGCCAACAAATCGGAATTTCGAGATTGTGAAGAAAAACAATTTTGCGTAAAGTTAACGGCATTTAAACAACGAGTAACCAGTTTTTTCGCATAGAATGTCTTTGGAAATCGAATAGCTTAATAAAAAAAATGTTCAACATGAATTTTGTGCTCAATATGCCTTAAAACTAAATTCTTAAACGTCAACCTAACTTTTGGGTTCTTCAGGTTCGGATGGCTCCTTAAAACCACTGCGATGGCGTGTATAATCAGAATCATTTGCACAAAAAAAGACCATACAGATGATTAAACTTTTACTACGAGTGAAATCTCAATTATTTAATATTGTTCGAAGTATGTACTATATAAGTCCCTTAAGACCTTTAAACACTGCACTTCTACCGCCACACCCTTGAAACCACACAGACAACAAATCGGAATTTCGAGATTGTGAAGAAAAATAATTTTGCCTAAAGTCAACGGCATTTAAACAACGAGTTACCAGTTTTTTCGCAAAATGTCTTTGGAATTTGAATAGCTTAATAAAAAAAATGTTAATAAACATTAATTTTGTGCTCAATATGCCTTAAAACAAATTTCTTAAACGTCAATCTAACCTTTGGGTTCTTCAGGTTTGGATGGCTCCTTAAAATCACTGCAATAGCGTGTATAATCAGAATCATATGCACAAAAAACTATACGGATAATTTAACTTTTACTGCGAGTGAAATCTCAGTTAATACGATTCCCAGTATCCAAATTTGAATGAATTAATTCATAAAAATTCCCGCTTTCACGGACTGGCCGCGCGCGGTGCACACCCACGCGGAATTTTCGCACACTAAAACCCAATACCCTAGTCAAGTGCAACATTGCAGGAAAAGAAAAAAATCGCCACTGCCAATTTCGTCACTGCGCAATGACGCGCGCACATCGCTCGTCAGCAGTACCACACGCACACGCGTCCAAAATATCAACAGCTGTTTTCATTCTCCGTGAAAGGAAAATAACTGCATTCTTTTTTAGTCGTAAAAATATAATTTACACTGAAACACTCCGGATAAACTTCAAGCCGGAGAAGTGACAAGTGTCAAATGTTATATACGAAATCACGAGTGGTTGGGGAGACGAAGAAAAAATATAAATATGCTACGAGAAAATGCAATGGAAATGTCCTCGGTCGGTGTTAGTAAATCGTCATTACACGTATGGGAACAAGGATTTTTTTTCTCACTCGCATCAGCCATAACCTGAAGAAACAACGAAGAGTAACCGAACGACAATCGAGTACGTAGTAATATTCGTTCATTTTTTAAAGTCAAAATAAATGAATAACGTGCCCGAAGCGTACAAAGGCTAACGCCCGAAAAAATGTACACTCGAACATATGACACTGAACGATTAAACATCAGTGATTTGCGTGGGAGAAACAAACTCACCGTCCTGAAGTATCGCAGGTGTGGCAGGTGTAACTGGCATCAATAGAGCGTTTGTCGAATAACCCTCGAACGGAAAACCCTGACCGGCTGCGGTCAGCAACGGATTTTTAACTTTACGCGTATGTTCACTCATTCTCGCGATTTATATTCCCAAAAATAAGCACTCAATGCGTACAAAGTCGAGCAACATCGAGACACTCGACACGGCCATTACTAAATTGTCTATGTGTAGTATGTTTTTTATGCGTTTGTGTATGTGTAGATATTTGATTGAGCATACAACTTTTTACACAGGGGCAATGATGTGTCGACGGAGGAAACTGCTACTACGCCCTCGTACACATACATGTCTCGTTCCTTTCATGTTGGTTTTGCTCCACGTAAGCACGTGTAGTAATGCACGCTTTCGTGTACACGGAACAAGCGTGAAAAAACACTAACACGCTCCCGGTCGGTAATTCACGCGCGCGCGCGAGGCCGTTGGCCGATAAAACAGGGCCAGGGTTCCTGTTATGTACACATAACCCAGGGTGTGGAAACTCCCATGTTAAGAAGCGCAGCCACTGTTTGTAGCGCTATCTATGTAGTGTCCCCCTAGTCGGAACTAAAAACATATACGTCCAGCTCCGGCGCGCTATTTGAATCAAGAGTGGGCATGAAAATAAAAAGTCGGTCGGTATAGTAGATCAAAGACAGATATTTCAAGAAATGAAAAAAAGTTATTCCAATAATTTATTTGCAAATCATTTATATATGTATATATACAGATAAATATTTACATTTATTTACATTAAGTGGATCATATGTCATTTGTATTATAAAATTTGATGTACATTATCGAAGCCACCGTCTCTTCCTCGGGTCGCAACAAAATCAGACCGAAACATACTGCCCCATAGACAAATTTAAATATACAGTGGGTCCAAAAAGTATTCATACACCTTGTTTTTTTGCGATAACTTTATAGACATAAGCGATACGCAAATAAAGCCAATTTTATTTAATAGTACATCAGGTGCAGAGATAAACTGCAAATAGAGAATTTTTGCCCAGGAATAATAGAAGAATTATGCCAAAAAAACGAATATTTTCGGACAAAAAAAGTATTCATACACTTACGACTATAGTGAAAACCTACATCATCATAGTTGTTAATTATAACTAATATTTGGTGTGCATCCCTTTTGCTTCAATTATCGCCTCGACTCGCTTAGGCATGGATTCTACTAGATTTTGCGTTGTTTCTTTTGCTATTTTCGTCCATTCTTCTAAAAGCACTCTTTGGAGATCGGATTTGTTGGTTATTTTTCATTTTCCAATTTCTACATCCACCAAGTGCCATACATTTTCAATAGGATTGATGTCCGGAGATTGTGGTGGTGTAATCAATTGTTTGCGGACATTATAGATTATAGAGTAACCATTCCCTCGTTTTCATGGCAGTATGTTTCGGGTCGTTATCTTGTTGGAAGTAGAAATTTCCATTCAGGCCCATTTTATCTATACTTGCTTTCAAATTGCTGCGCAACACGTCGATATACTTCTGGGCATTCATTGTACCATCTATAAAAGCCAGATTACCATCGGCATAATATTCCATACAGCCCCAAACCATGACGCTTCCTCCGCCGTGCTTTACAGTCGGTATTAAATTTTTCTGCTGGAGCTCGGTAGTTGGTTTCCACCAGACGAATTTTTATCCATCGGACCCGAAGATGTTAAACTTCGATTCGTCCGAGAATACGACACGTTTCCAAAATTCTATAGATTTTTTTCCGTAGGTTTTTGCGAAACCTAAATGTTTTTCGCGATTTATATTATTAATTAATGGTTTTTTGCGGGCAGTTCTGCCGTATATTTCGGCAGAATGCAAAACGTTTCGAATAGTCTGGGGACACACGCTCTTCCCCAATGTTGACGCGACATCACTCGCTAAACTGCGGGCACTTGTGAACGGTTTTTTTGTAGCCTCTGTAACAATACTCCGACGCTCTCGTACCGTTAGTATTCTCGGTCGACCGGTTCGTGACTTATTTTCTGTGCTGTTTGTTCTTTCGTATTTTTTTATTACATATTGCACTGTTGCGAAACTTAGATTTAGTTCTTTACTAATTTTTCGATAACTTTCACCGCGTTTCCGAAGAAAAATCACTCTATCTCGCATGGATATTGATATTTCGCTTTTCTTTGCCATCATGTCTGTTCGGAGCTTGAAGATCTACTACCGCATGGAATAGGTCAAAACCATTGTGTAAACGAAGACTTGTTTACATTGTACGCAGAGGTCAGACCGTCCGTGAGTGAATATCGAGGTTTAGCAGCTCAATCGTAAGTGTACGAATACTTTTTTGGCCCAAAAATTTTCGTTTTTTTTTGCATAATTCTTCTATTATTCCTGGGAAAAAACTCTCCATTTGCAGTTTATCTCTGTACCTGATGAACTATTAAATAAAATTGACTTTCTTTGCGTATCGCTTATGTCTATAAAGTTATCGCAAAGAAACAAGGTGTATGAATACTTTTTTGACCCACTGTATTTGTGGTGCAAGTAACGTAAAATTTAAACAGAAGATTAGAAAAAAAAAGCCTTCATATGGGGAAACGAACCTACGGCCCTCACACCATGAACTCGAGCTCCTGCCGCTGCGCCAAACGGTGATTGAAAATTGTGCTACGAAAACTTCTTATGTATTGTTGAATTTGTAAAATTTTTATTTTCTTAAATATTGCCCATCTGGCCTTCCCACTTAGGTCACTTTCACTCCTCGTCAACCCCAACATACCCTATAAATTGTAGCGAAATCGGTGATGACAAGTTGGGAAGGTCCCCTTGCGAGAGTAAGTCGGTAACGGGTAAAAAGTTTACCAAGATCTAGTTCTACTTTTCGCTCCTACTATGTAGGTCGCGCTAGCCGTGCGTCGATAGTGGCGCACTCTCTGTAGTGTCCCCCTCACGGGAACTAATAATAGAGCCGTGGTTTTTGTATGGGAGTTTCCACACCCTGACGTAACCTAAAAAGGAAACCCATAGGAAATATTTACCGCCGTCGCGGCGTTTCGCGAGCGTTAAAGTTTTATTTATTTGTTTTGGTTTTAGTCGCTTGTAACTGCATATATTTGCGATGGGTGTCAAAGATTTGTGGAACATTGTTTCGCCGGTGTGCGAGAGAAAACCGTTGTTCGAGCTACAGGGAAAAACTATCGCTATAGATCTGAGTTGTTGGATCGTTGACAGTCAAACGGTCACTGACAATGTTGCACAGCCAAAGATGTATCTTCGGTAGGTTTCAATAAATAATCTTACACTAATTTTTCAATCTTCTCTATTCTCCCCCCGTCTGTCTTATCGAACTTTACGGCATGTATCTCCTTACCATGATAAAAATCATTATTCAAACTTAGTTTTCGTATGTTCGTTCTTTCGTCACAGGAATCTCTATTTTCGTACTGCATATTTGCTGATGCAAGGCATCTCGCCGATTTTTGTTCTCGAGGGCAAAGCTCCAGATCTCAAGCACAAAGAGATCGCTCGAAGAAATGACATTAGGAGGGGCGGCCAGGAAATAAAGAGAAAGGAAAAGGGTGGACGATCGCGTTTCAACAATGTACTCAAAGAGTGCGAGACTATGCTGAGATTAATGGGACTCAAATGTGTTAAGGGGTCTGGTGAGGCAGAGGCAATGTGCGCTTACTTGAACGCTGATGGGGTAAGGGTGATTCCGAAGGCTCGTAGCTGGTGGTCTAGAGACGATGCAGATAAAGAGTTAAAAGAATATGTTGGAAAATAGTTTTTGTACCTTATAATACAGTAGAACCTCTGTTATCCAAACCACGACTTGTTGGATCTGGATCTTTCTGTTATTCATAGAGAGGCACAAAAATTTAGAATACACACATCGTCGCGGGCTACTATGTTGCGAATCAAGTGAATATTCAGACATGCTCTAGGTCGTAATTACTGTTCTGTTATTCGAACTAGTCCCAGCCCCAATTTATTCCGATAAATGAGTTTCCGCTGTAACCAAATTTGCAATCTTCTTCTCCTGCATTCGGACGTATTCAGAGGTGCTTATTCCGTAGATTCATCCTTTAGTTCAGTTTCATCCATAAATATAATTCCCTCTGGGTTCTCGTTTAGCTCGTAGATGGTTGTATAAGTCAGGACAGCGATTGTTTTCTGTACGGTGCGAGAACGGTCTACAGAAACTTTTGCATAAGTGCTCGAGGAAATCGTGGCGGTCCGGGTGGTTCGGTGGACGAATATTGTATGGAAAAAATCGAGAGACTCTTCAAACTTGGTAGAAACAAGATGATAGTTCTTGCTCTGTTGTGCGGCTGTGATTACGACAATGGGATTAACCGTGTGGGCAAAGAAGCCGCTCTAAAGCTCTTCAAACTCATCAACGACGACGAAATTTTGGACAGGTAGCGGTATCAATGTCGTTTGACAATGCAAAATCAATAGAGTTGTATAGTTACGCTTGATAATTCTTGTCAGGATAAACAGCTGGCCGACGGATACAAAATTCAGGCACATGGAATCGAGGCTGAAGGATCCTAATGTCTGTACGTCTTGTGGTCACGATGGAAAAGTCAGTAAACACACGAAATTTGGTTGCACTGATTGTGGTACAATCTCGAAATGCGATGAGTCTTACAAGTAAGTTTATTTTTGCCCTCCTGTAGAACGTCGACGGAGCATTTTACTAAAGTGAGACTTTTGTACTTGGTCAGAGAAACGAGGATTCTAATGTCGAACGAGCTAATTGTTCGTAAAAAAGCACTCTCGGTTGAAGGTTTTCCGAATCAGGAACTAATCGACGAATTTCTCGTGAGAAAAGACCGAATGCCCTCCAAACTGGATCTTCGATGGAGGCAGCCAAAAATCGTCGATTTTGTCGTAAGTCCCCCCCCCCCCCCCGCCCTCTTTAAGGTCTGGTAACTTAAGCCGATTTTCATGTCTTTTTTGGAGGGCGTATTTTTGTAGGAAAATAAAACTGAATCGTTTTGGATATTTAGGATGTTTTTATTTACATATTAAAGATACAAAAAAAAATTTTTTTGGAGAAATTTAATAGTTTATTATTATTATTATTATTGATCGAAGTTGGCACCTCGAAAAAAAAGCGTGTGGGTGGCCCCGGTGATTTTGGCTCTTGATGTTATCTGAAATAAAAAATTCTTGATAATTCTTAATCTATAGACATGTCATTCTGGTCGGAACTACTGAAGTTAAATTTCATGGATAAATAACAACATTTTAATAATAATAAACTATAAAATATTTTCAAAAAAATTGTTGTTTGTATCTTTAATATGTAAATAAAAACATCCTAAATATCCGAAACGATTCATTTTTATTTTCCTACAAAAAAACGCCCTCCAAAAAAGACATGAAAATCGGCTTAAGTTACCAGACTACTACCTTAAACTAGGCTATTTCCGCATCGTTTAATTTTATTAAAAAAAAAATCCTCTCGATATCAGAACTTCATGGAACGTAACGTATGTTGGGAGCCCGAGTACGCTTTTAGCAAGATTTTTTCGCTAACAACACGCTGGCAATTGCGACACATTGCTTACATACCGCCGGAAGATCGTCTATTCATGAGGGGTATAATGGAACCGGTGAGAATAAAGAAAATTCGAAACATTAGATCGGTAGCGAGTTACGAGATTGTCTGGATCGACAGGGATGGTGTCGTCGAGGGATTAACGTTGGGCAAAACTTCGGACATTGAGAGCGATTGTGACGAGAATGAGCATGAAATGGAACTCGTGTCGATCGAACCGCAGGAAGCCGTTAAAAAATGTTATCCCCAATTGGTCGAGGAATTCGACAATGCTAGATTGGCAAAGAGAAAAAAGCCAGCGAAGCCACGAAAGAAAAAAGCTCCATTGTCGGAGAAAAATGATAATGAGCCGAGAGTGACGACGAAGAAAAAAACAGGAGTGGTGAGAGGCTCCAGGAAAAAGCTTGTCGAAGCGACAAATCGAAAAATTGAAGAATTCGTAGAAAAAAATATAGAACAAACGTTGGGGGATTCTTTCGAAGCGATGAGCATCGCGACGAAACGTAGTAGACCCAGCGAATCGACGAAATTGGGAAAAATCGTTGTTCCGGAAAACCCAAAGAAAGGTCCTCAATTCAATAAAATCTTGGCAGCCGAATGTTTCGCGCACTCGGCTAACGACACTCTTGGCAAAATGTTCGACGAACTCACTCCCGACGATTTTCGGAGTGACATGGAAGACGAGTGTTTCGAAATGTCCGAAATTATCGATCGAGTTTGCGGCAAACGAACTACCGATCGAACGATCTTCGAAGCTAAAGCGATACGTACTCTTAGTGTCGATGACAATACGGATAATGGTGTTGGAAGGAATTTGGAAAATACATTTTTTGAAAACAATCCGGAAATTCGTGAAACTGCCAGAGATCACGATGCGTCGAATGAATTTGACGAATTTGACGTTGCTTACGTTCCACTGAATGAACGTGTAAACTTAGTGAAACGGTCGGAACGGGTTAGTGCTAAAAATTCTGAAAAAAATCGTCTGGGATTTGACAATGTTATGAACGACAGCTTTTGATTGTCGCGAAGTTTTTCCGTTTTGTACTTTTGCACGATATTTTTAAAAAATATAAAACATATATCCCAAAGATAATTGAGAAAATTTTGTGGCCTCATCGTTTCAGCAGTGACTTTCGCTCGTCGATGTATCTCTGCATGAGATTAGTCGCGTTCTGAAGACTCTGTATTCCCTGAATTCGACGATCTTTACGTTTTTCTTCGCGCCCCTTATACTCCTCGAGCCAGACTTCTCTCTTTCGCAAAAGTTCTTCGATCGTTTGCTGAAAAAGAAACAAAATTTGATAATCGATTTAACGTCGCAATTTTTAACTAAAATTCGAACTGACTCTGCCGAATGTTCTCTCTTCGTCCTCCAACATTTCCATTCTCTCCTCGTGTTCCCGCTCAATCGTTCTCTGTTTATCTCTCAATATTTCCATTTTTCCACCCGGTAACCAATCTTTTAGTGAAGTCTCAACCTCGTCCATGCGCTTTGTGGTCGATTCGATCTGTAAAAATCGAATAACCTTTTTTGTTTTTTAAGACGACCTCAAGGTTCCATGTCTAAACATCACGTTGCAATTACTTTACGGATAATAACATCGCAGTCGCAAACTACACAGCGAATATTTACCTATTCGGTTTAATGGGTTTTCTTGGATTTTGTCGGGTTTTGAACCCAACAACACAAACCAACCCAACAAACCCCAAGACAAAACCCAAAACCCAACAAACCCCAACCCAAAACCCAAAACCCAAAACCCAAAAAACCCTAACCCAAAACCCAACAAACCCCAACCCAAAACCCAACAAACCCAAAACCCAAAATCTAAAGTCCAAAACCCAATAAAACCAAACAAAACCCACTACACCGGATGTGTAAGCATGCGCTGTGTAGTTTGCGCCTGCGATGTTACTACCAGTAAAGTAATTAGAACGTGATGTTTAGACGTGCTACCGAATTCAACGGTACAATTATTCCATCGAGTAGTAAGAGTTGAAAAATTGTTTTGTCCCACATTTTCATGGGGAAAACGTACAAACGTTATTTACACATGCAATAAATATTTTTTAAGATTATTTATTCCGCACGACTTGTTTTTTGAAAATCATCATTAATTTTTATTCCTCAAGATCCAATCATTTTATTTTGGTATTAAAAGAAATGTATTTTTTAATTTCTTGCCGAAACATTTGAATTTTTAAACTATTATCATACAAATAAGAAAGAGATATTTATTTGGGAAGTTGTGTGCATTAAAAAAAAGCACCGATTACAATTTTTACAAGAGAAAAAGAGAATTTCAGAATTTTTGCTTAACAGACGATTTTTGGTGATGCGTGTTTTCTGTCCAAAACATGTTTCAATCGTTCTCGATGAACAGGACTGCACTGCTGAATTTTCGTGTATGGGAAAATGATTCTTTTTGATTGCCTACACTCTCGACAATAGAAACAATCTCTTTTTTTCGGATCGTGAGCTTCTCGTTAGCCTCTTGCCACATATCCATCAATTCTCTCATCTCGGCCCTACGACTCCGTGCTTCTCCTATCATGACGTTGCACATTTTCGTGTCCTCTTTGAAAAAATCAATTTCGCTCTTGGTCATTCGAAACTTACAGCGATCCCTACTCTCGTTGATTTTATCAGCTTTCGCGGAAAGTTCCCTCGCACTGTGATAGATATTGATCAATTCCTCGGTGAATTTGCACGGACAAGCTTTCGGACATTCGTGAGAACGTTTGCGCTTTGTTATACGATGAATTTGATCGATTACCTTGTGATCGATCGAATGAAAATTATTTTAGTTTATAGTTCGTCAGTTTACAGCATATTTTTGTATATATTATCACCGGTGTAGGCACGTTTCTCCATTCTTCGTGAGGATCCTCTCCTCCAATTGGCAGTACTGATAAATGTTCGTGACTCGGTGGCAAAGCTTTGTGTTCGATTCTTATAATTTTACCACCGTCCAAATTCTTCGTCATCTGATGAAAATCTTTTCTCGCTATGTTCACTATCTCATATTGTATCGGCTCTTCTTCCTTAATTATTTCCTCGATCCGTGGAATCTCTGGCAGTTTTTCGATTTTTTCAATACCGTCTCGAAGTACCGATCCTTTCGGTTCTTCGACAATTATTTTCTTCGGTTCTTCGAGAAATAACTTTTTGGACTCTTCGAGAATTAATTCATTGGATTCTTTAAAAATTAATTTGGATTCTTCGGTTATTAATTCTTTGGGTTCTTCGGCAATTAATCCTTTGGGTATTTCAACAATTAATTTTTTCGGTTCATCGGGTGATTGTTCATTTTGAACGATCGGTTCACTGACATTTTCAATTTTAATTGTGCTCGATTCAACCTCAATTTCTTCGATCGGTACCGCTGCCATTGAAACGCTCGTACGTTGTGCTACAAATTTATATATTTATTAGTGTGGATTTCCAAAAGGATTTTGAATATTAGAAATTTTTTTAAGGTAGTAGTTTGGTAACTTGGGTTCAAAAAATCGAACATTTTTTTTTGCTTAATTCGAAAGTACAATGTCTTGAGAATATACTGTGAAAATTTCAGATCGAAATTCGAAATACTTCCGGAGTTATAATGAGTTTTCGAGAGCGCCTCGAAGTTGCACATTGAAGGTCGACCGGCAGCTGCGAGCGGTTGGGCCCTTCTATTCTTTACACGCATCCTTTATACCTGGGTTGACTTTGTGTAGTATTACATTGTATTTTATAATACTTAGAATATTATTATAAATTACACGCTCCAGGCATAGACGATTAACGTAAGTACAAGTTTACTTATGAAAATCTGTTGTTGAATTTTAAACGCGTTTTTCTCAAAACAGTGTTTTTCTGGTCAGCCCGGGTCCTAACTTTTTTTCTACCGAAACGATTGCTTTCAAATTTTAACAGGCTACTCTACACACTTATAGTTCTCGTCGGAACTACCGAGAAATTTTTTCACCCCTAACTTTTTACATTACAACCCCTTCTTTGCTAAAATAAAAGGACTTTTTTTTCCAAAGTCCGCCATTTTGTTATTTATCCATGAAATTTAACTTCAGTAGTTCCGACCAGAATGACATGTCTACAGATTAAGAATTATCAAGAATTTTTGATTTCAGATAACATCAAGAGCCAAAATCACCGGGGCCACCCACGCGCTTTTTTTTCGAGGTACCAACTTCGATCAATAATAATAATAATAATAAACTATAAACATTTTCCAACAAATTTTTTTTTTGTACCTTTAATATGTAAATAAAAACATCCTAAATATCCAAAACGATTCATTTTTATTTTCCTACAAAAAAACGCCCTCCAAAAAAGACATGAAAGTCGGCTTAAGTTATCAGACTACTACCTTGAGGTCATAATTCTCAAGATTCTAGTAATTACATTTTATTGAAGATTTTCTTTGCTCCTCGATTGCCAATAGAAGGCTCGTACGTTGAGCTGCAAATTTACATATATCAGTGAGAATTTCAAAAAGGATTATGACGATTTGGAATTTGTTCAGGCTCATATTTTTCAAGATTTGCGTAGTTACATTTTAACGAAGATTCTCTCTGCTCATCGATTGCCGTTGAAAAGCTCGTACGTTGGGCTACAAATTTACATATATCAGTGAGAATTTCCACCAGAATTTTGAATATTAGGAATTTTTTTTAGGCTCATAATTCTCACGATTTTCGTAATTACATGTTGTCGAAGATCTTTGCTCCTCCATTGCCAATGGAAGACTCGTACGTTGAGCTTCAAATGTACATATATTAGTGAGAATTTCCAAAAGGATTGTGCCAATTCCATTGTTTGGAATTTTGTTAGTCTTATATTTTTCAAGATTTGCGTAATTACATTTTAGCGAAGATTCTATTTGGTCCTCGATTACCAATGGAAGACTCGTATGTGGAGCTACAAATTTATATATATTAGTGAGATTTTCAAAAAGATTTTGAATATTAGACATTTTTTTTACGCTCCAAATTCTCAAGATTCTAGTAATTACATTTTGTCGAAGACTTTCTTTGGTCCTCGATTTCAATTGGAGGGCTTATACGTTGAGCTATAAATTTACATATATTAGTGAGGATTTTCAAAGGAATTGTGACAATTGAAAATTTTGTCAGGCTCATCTTTTTCAAGAATTGCGTAATTACATTTCAGCAAAGATTCTCTTTGCTCCTCGATTGCCAATGGAAGGCTCGTACGTTGAGCTAAAAATTATCAGCAATTTGTAGAGATTTTTGAAAGGATCTTGGAACGTTAGAATTTTTTCGGGCTCACAGTTCACAAGATTTTACTAATCACATTTTACCGAAGATTTTCTTTGCTCCACGATACCCTCCTCTTCTCTCTGGGAAATAGTGCCTAATTCTCCATCGTCCGTCAAACCTTTTTTCGATTGATCATTCGCCGGCAATACTGGATTATCATTAGAAAATCTCGTTGATATTTCGCGCTGAATTTCCGAATTTTTCGGTAAATGTACATCTACATTTTCCGTCGTATTTTCTAATCGAGGTTCCGATGATCTCTCGGACTTATTCTCAATGGTACGAGTTTTTCGCTCATCGACGACACTTGATTCTCTGCTTTTTCCAAACGCCCTGAGCGTTATCGAACCAATATCGCTGATTCTCGAACGCCATCTGCTCGAATTGTTAAACGAAGACGAGTTTAACGAGGGTCCTTTGTGCGACATCATTTTTTCTGAAGTTTTCGGTCACACACAGGGCATGGGTAAACCGAGCCAGTACGGATATACCGAGGAAAACATGAAAAAAAAAAGAAAAAACGGTATTTTTTCTTCTTCAGACAAATAGAAATACGAACTTAGACTGAGAGCTTTCGTTGCAGAGGCAATTTTTAGGTCTGTTGACGAAAAATTTCGACTTTTCACCAGCCACGTAACTTTGATCATCGTCAACATTTTTTATCCTCTCACCAGACTGTCCGTCAAATTTTTCTTTCACCGAGTCCAATAGCACCGTTCCTTTTCTCTTTAAGGTCGAAAATTTTGCGGAAATTTTCTCGAGTGAAAGAATCTTCTCGTCGACGGGTGAATCCGATGCATTGCCCAAGGTTAAGGAATCATTTTTTGACATCTTCGTAAATCCATCATCTTTTCACGAATAAATATAGGATGCTCTGTTTTTTTTTTTTTTTTTTTTTTTCGAGCGGAAAAAAATTCAATAGCCAGTCAAATGTTTTACAGTAACACAAATATACTTTATTGTTTTTCTGTCTTCTTTTTTATAATCCGAAAACAATGTAAATAATTAACGACCATATTTTTCGAACGAACGAAAAAATAGGTAAATATATATTATAGGGTGCGAGTAAATTCGACGCGAGTCGTTGAGACGGTACGGACGTAGAATTGCAATTTATATTTATACATAGGTGTCGAGCGACGTTTAGTGACGATAAATAAATTGTACATTTATGCACGGATTACTGTTCGATCTTCTGTAGATATATATATATTTTATAATAATCTTCGTGATTGAAAGACACCCTGTGATTCAACAGGGTGTACACTGAGAAAATCTTCAAAAGAAGAAGAAATAATAAATCTTTATGAATCATTGAATTTCCTAAATGTGCTTTTACCAGTGTTCGAGCTATTTTTAAAATTGAAACGCGAAAATTTTTTCGTTTATTCGAATATATATTGGTTCGCTGAATCGAATAATTAAGGTAGTAGTCTGGTAACTTAAACCGATTTTCATGTCTTTTTTGGAGGGCGTTTTTTTGTAGGAAAATAAAAATTAATCGTTTTGGATATTTAGGATGTTTTATTTACATATTAAAGATACGAAAAAAAAATATCTTTGAAAAAATTTAATAGCTTATTATTATTATTACTATTATTATTGATCAAAGTTGGCACCTCGAAAAAAAAGCGCGTGGGTGGCCCCGGTGATTTTGGCTCTTGATGTTATCTAAAATAAAAAATTCTTGATAATTCTTAATCTATAGACATGTCACTTTGGTCGGAACTACTGAAGTTAAATTTCATGAATAAATAACAAAATGTCGGACTTTGGAAAAAAAACTTTTTTCCAAAGTCCGACATTTTGTTATTTATTCACGACTCTGGTCGGAACTACTGAAGTTAAATTTCATGAATAAATAACAAAATGTCGGACTTTGGAAAAAAAAACTTTTTTCCAAAGTCCGACATTTCGTTATTTATTCATGAAATTTAACTTCAGTAGTTCCGACCAGAGTGACATGTCTATAGATTAAGAATTATCAGGAATTTTTTATTTCAAATTTCATGAATAAATAACAAAATGTCGGACTTTGGAAAAGAGTTTTTTTTCCAAAATCCGACATTTTGTTATTTATTCATGAAATTTAACTTCAGTAGTTCCGACCAGAGTGACATGTCTATAGATTAAGAATTATGAAGAATTTTTTATTTCAGATAACATCAAGAGCCAAAATCACCGGGGCCACCCACGCGCTTTTTTTTCGAGGTGCCAACTTCGATCAATAATAATAATAATAATAAACTATTAAATTTTTTCAAAAAAATTTTTTTTTGCATCTTCAATATGTAAATAAAAACATCCTAAATATCCAAAACGATTCATTTTTATTTTCCTACAAAAAAAACGCCCTCCAAAAAAGACATGAAAATTGGCTTAAGTTACCAGACTACTACCTTAAGGAAAATTAAAGAATTTCCGTTGCAACTAGCTACAAAATTTGTTTGAACTTCGGTGAACGACCTCTCTCCTCCTTCTGTTCTCCAGTGCTACTATCCCCGGGATTTACATATTTGTGCACACCTTTCAATACGACATTATTACTAATAGCTCTTTCGTTTCTATTCGTTATATAGGCCGGCAAATCGTTAGTACTCGATCTCCAACGAGACGAGTAATTTTTGTTTGTCATCCCCAAAACTATTGTATCCATTGGAATGGTTAAAAGACGAAAACTTTCTTTCGGATTGCCTCGCTCATCGAGTTCCTTTTGTCTTAAAACGGAAAAATTATCTCGCGCGAAGCCTGTGACGAAATATTTACTACTGCCTCATTAATTTTGTAATTTATTTCGAAATTAGTAAGGCAGCGAATTATTATTGTTTTCACGGATCTCGCGTCTATTTTCGTTCAATAAGACGAAAGTATCTTGATGATTAATCCAATCTAGGAGAAAAACAAAAATGTTTAACCCAGTTTGCGATTAATCGCTCTGAAGTGTGAGAAAAAATACAATCCTCTTTCATACGTCTCAAAGCTCAAAAATTTTAACAAAGCATACATTTTTACATTTTTTTTCCCGATTTTTTCGTAACTTATCCAATAAATATACCGTTCCAGAATAAAGAATTGATTGTAACACGGTTTTCCTCCAATATACGCGACACAGTCAAATTTTCTCTAATCTAAAATTTGTCTTGTTCAGTTTTTGTTTTTTGTTTTCTCTCCAACAAACCCTCGCATTATTTCGAAATGAAATTCTAATAAAATTCGTTTCAACGCTAATATAGGTACGGCGGTGTATACATAAAAGATCATATATATATCATATAATATAATTAATCTCAATTCTCAATGGCCAAGTCAATTGGACTCTAATTAAAAATTTTCCTAAATTTTTTTTTCTTATTCATCTCTCTTTTCTCTCTCTCTCTCTCTTTCTCTTTTTACTCCGTCGCAATTTTGGTATTCTTGTGTTTTTTTCTCCACTTATTTCCTACGTGAAATTTCTGTATAAACCCTGCTAATTGGTGCACCCGAGCTCGAGTATGTAACTGGTAATTTTCTCATACATACATACATACGCACGCACACACACATAGACACTTTGTAAATGTGACGCGACAATCGTCTCTTGGGAAAAGAAAGAATATAAAGTATGGAAAATGTCAACGTTGTTATGTGACGTGTCCGCAAGATTTAAATTTCTTACTATTGAATATTCACGAATGTTCTCGTCGGAGTAACGACGCAAACTGACTCGTTGTGAGGTTGCTTTTTTCGTCTGACCTTTTTTTTTCGCACTGTGTAGAACTTTCAACCTATGAATAATCTATTACGACGACGAGAACGAGCTTATCCGAGGAAAAAAAAAAAATATTTCAAGGTCTAAGTTCCGGCCAATATTTTATATCGTTGATACGGTATAAATATCAGCCAATACCACATTACCCGTCGCAACGTCATTTTCTTGGAATTTCAGAATTCACGAAAAAAAAAACAAAAAAGTGTCTTTGCCACACGCCACTCTCGGATAGATCGTAGATTAACGTCTAATAATCTATTATTCTGGAAAATAAGGCGAATATCAATCGACGAATGACTGATCAAACGAATTTTGTATCTAGCGATTTAATCGAAGCATCTGAATACCAATTTTTTATAACATTTGAAACGATCATTGAAACGAAAAATAAAATAAAATAATTTATCTAGAAAACATTTGAGGAGTCGTTTCATTTTTTCATTTCACAAAAATCCTGTTATATTACTGGCCACAAAAATCCCATTTGTCTCAATGCAAGCAATACCGAATTTTCGATTCTAAAAGTTCGAACTTAATTTCGCAAAAACTGTTACCGTCAAATTTTACACCAGCCAGAAAATGTTTGATTAATTCACTATCGATCATGTCGACGCTGCTTACGAAAAGTAGCACGATTTAAATTTCTTACGAAAACTAACACGTTTCGAATTCCACCACGAAAATCAACACGTTTCGATATTCGACGCGAAAACTAGCGTGTTTCGGCTTTCATCGCGAAAACTAGCATGATTCGGCTTCTGCCGCGAAAAGTGGCATGTTTCGGCTTCCGCCGCGAAAACTAGCATATTTCGATTTGCACTGAAAAAAGTAATATATTTGCCGAACTAAATCGAATAAGATTCAGAACTTTCACAAATGTTTTAATAATTTTTTCGGGAGCACTATAAGGAATAAATAAAAAACATTAAGGGTGTATCGCCCGTACACCCTTCAACATTTATATTCGTTTTCTATTAAAAAAATAATAACATTATTGAAAATACGATTCGCAAATACGATACGCGATATTCCACCACTCAAAAACTAAAATTGTTCATCAGTGATATTTTTCATGACTTCAAGTTTCGGAGTCAGCGATGGAATTGAACAAAATTATTGTTTATAAAACGTATATTCTACTAACAGTGTGAAAAATCGTTCGTTGTGTTTTTATTTCATTAAAAAAAAAACACAATCTTGGAGTGATCAACGACTAAAGTATAAAGTACAGTATAAGTATAAAGTACAGTTGACACAATCTTCAAAACAATCGATTGAGATATCTCGAGAAATGTCAGGTCTTGGACGAAGTAGCAAGAGGGAAAAAAACTAACATTGTTAACTTTGTATACACCGCAATTGTTTTCTTTTCTCTAATTTTTTTGACCATGGTTTTTTTACTCCAAACTGACGAGGCATTTGCTGTTTGCCATCTCATGATAAGCCTAGCAGACCAAAATAAAAACGGTAAAATATGTATGAAATAAATTCATACAAAAAATAAAACAGTAATAAAATGACAAGCATAAATATTTCGTCAATTTGGAGTAAAAAAGGATGTTCAAAAAACGTGGAGTAAAAAATGAGAAACACTTCCAGTGATACTGAAACGTGCTAATTTTCGCGGTGGAAGTCGAAACCTGCTAATTTTTGTGGTAAAAGCCGAAACATGCTAGTTTTCGCGGCGAATATCGAAATGTGCTAGTTTTCGTGGCAAAAGACGAAACATGCTAGTTTTCGCGCAGATATCAAACGTGCTTGTTTTCGTAAGAAATCTGAAACATGCTAGTTTTCGTAAGCAGCGTCGATGTCATTCACTGATTAATCCAGTATGTTATTCAAACAGACGTATATTTATCATCGTGCATTTACGAATTCTTTTTTTTTTGTTTCCGGGGAAAACAGGTGAAAAACTCTTTTTTTTTTCTTTTTTTTTCGATCACTCTTTTTTACATAACAGTGCAAATAGGGTCACAGTCTACGTTTTTATTAAATTCATCATTTGTCATACGTGAATCACCTATACGGGCTATCGGTGTATCGCTAATTACAATATATGATTAGGCTTTGATCGCTGCATTCGCTATAGGCCAGTTAAATATGTATTATATACGCAATATTATCGATAATCGTTAATACACACGAGAACCTTCGCGATCGCGATCACGAGGAAATTTGCGGAAGAGGCGCGAGTGAAAACTCTGTGAACGGCATATTTACGCGTGCTTTCCGCATTTATTATTTCTTTTGCTTTTTTTCCCCCCTATTTCTTCATTTTTATTTTAAATGCTCGCGAGTGAAATAGAAAAATCGGCTGATCGTAGAAAAATATCGTTCGTTCTAGGCACGCCTAGTTTTTTTTTTTTTTGTGTTGAACGAAAAAATTAATAAAAAAACGATAACGCAAAAATGAAGGACAAAAAAATATATATATTATATACGCATGTGTGCGTATGCTGAACGACTTGGTTCAATAAAAAGTGCTCTCAATTGCCCGAGTTATTGCAAAATCACAATCAGAAAACTAGCGTACTTTTATAATAGACTCGTGCGGAACTTTGCACTCCTTTCTTGTTCCTGCTGTTTTATTTTTTAAACGAGACTTTCTCACGACAATTGCCACGCGCAGGCTGTCTCTCCGCGAACGTTTATAAAATGTTTGTACAATTTTGTGAAAATTGACAAATATTTATTGTCCCAGGAAGTCCGCGAGAAAATATTTGTTATAATGTTACAAAATCTCTTTTTTTCTTTCGTTATGTTGTTAAATTCGGCTAAAAAGATTTTGTAATATTTAAGAAATTTCGTTTTCGCGACTTGCCCCCTTCACAGAATTTTACAAATATCCTTTTTATCGCATTTTATCCCTAAATCTTTTAACGCTCTGCGTTGCATCGAGGAACTCACCGATGTGGATTCACGCGATAATCGATACTCTCGGGACGATCGGCGAGAAAAAAAAAATCGGTATAATATCGACTCCGATCATGTATTCGAGAACGACTCCCGCCTTTCGTGACGAGAGAAAAATAGAAAAACAAGTTCACCCGTTTCCCTTGTTCTTTTCACGTCTCGTTATTCCCTCGATCGGAAAAATTAAGCCGGGACAATACCGGGTGATCAGTTTTTTTTCACCTTACCAAAAAAAGCGTCGCAATTAACCACGCTTTTTTTGTTTCAAACGAGCAAATTCCCGAAGTCCTTGAGTGGACTTTTTTCATTGTTTGCGTTTGTTTCTTTCCACGACGAGAAACTTACTCGGATGACATTAGTTGAACGCTGTCGTCCGCCGATCTGTGCAACCGTCGTACCTCCGATAGTGTTCTGATGGGCGTTGGATTTAGCAGGGAAAATGTGTGTGTGTGCCTGTCTGAAATGAGAGAAAAAAAATTAAATTAATGGCTAAAAAATGGCTATACGTTGAATCTTTAGCAATTAGAAATTTTTTTCAAATATCGCTTCATCCTAATTTTTCCTTTTTCACAAAATTTTGTCCAAGAGCAAAATTGTCTTTGATTTCTCATAGAGATAGCTTTTCGTGAAGAAGAGAAAATCATGGGTGAATTTTAACGCAGAAAGATTTATTATCAAAAAATCATCGCTAACCGTGGGCAAATTATTGCTGAACTTGTGTAGCAGCCCGTAAACTAGAGATGTTTTTTTTATTTTTATTGTAAGGAATTCATATTTTTTGCCCCTTCATCGCGTAGATTTCCGACATATTCAAATAAACACTTATTTAAATTCTATTTCAACAGAGTGATTAAAACGATGCTTTCACTTTAATCGTCCCGATTCATCTAGATTTTCTAATTATCATTTTCCGACCATTTCGAACACATTTTCAGTACTTCCCGTGTGACGAAAGTAAACATTACAGTGTGAACTTTCCATCGACTGTTGTTATACGATAAATATGCGACGATAGATGTTTAGCGTTGAACTATGCGAGCGTGAAATTTCTTCTCACATGAATTCCCAGCCCAGTTTCAACAGGGGCATGAGAGATCGATACATCGATCTTGCGCGTTGTGCACTAACGCGACGACAATGATACTGTAGATTGTGTACAAGGTATCGGTGAGGAGCGACATGGCGCATCGATAAGTGAAGGTAACACGCGAGCTATGACAGACACAAAAGCACTTGTACGAGTGGCTTATGTACTTATGTCGTATACAGGAAATTTCTAGGCCAAATCGACATCAAGGTCGTTAAACTCATCACTTTTATTTATTTCCTCCCGTTTTTTTTCCGTATTTAACATATAGGGAAGATATTGGCGAACAATTGGTAATGCCAAAGTTCCACTTTTAAAGAAATAAAAGGTAAGGAAAGAGGCTCCATTCGTGTCCCCGGTGAATGGACAGCCCTGAGCTCCAGAATAAATGGACACGTTCACGTGAATTATACCTGTATACAGTGATTTTAACATGGGTGTTTATTCACTGGTAGCGTTTCTCAAGCCGTCCATTTACCGATGCCTTTACCCTATATAGGTAATAAACCAGGGAATACGGTAACTTCCCCAGATAATGGACAGCCCTGAGCTCCAGAATAAATGGCCCATTCGCTGGCAGCGATTCTCAACCCGTCCCTACGCTCCATATAGCCAATAGGAAGAATCAATTTATCCCATATAGTCTTTAATGAACATCCTACAGCTTTTTTTTTCTAAGCCCTGTCACTCAATGTACATTCAATGTCCGTTACTTCATGTTACGTTATTCGATCGTTTTTCATCCCTTTCGATCAAGAATTTATGCTAAATGCTCTAAGAATTAACAATTTGAAGGAGCATTGAAAAAATAAATCTAGAATACAGTTTATCGATGAATTCTTCTGTCGATTTGGCCCGTAATGTCTCGTATACAATTCTGTATACGTCGAGACTGTACGACGGTACTATATATCGGCACATTAAGCGAGAGAACGGGGATGGTACGAGGGAAAAATCGAACATCCGTCGACCGGTAATAGGAAGCAGAGTGGGCACTCCCCGGATTCACGAAAAGAGGACCGTCATATAGAGATACATATATATGTATATTGTATATATATACATGTTAGAACGGTCTATGGCCCGGGATTAATTTATTCGAGGTAAAAATACGTTGATCGATCGGACTTCTGCGTTGCGGCAAGGTCGAGGGCATCCAACACCACAAACGACACATTTATATATACATAACGAAAGATAGAGCGGGGGGGGGGGGGGGGCAAGTTTTCATCCGCAATCCGATGCAACGGTTTGGCCTCTCTGTACCTCATTAACCCCAATGGTCTATGTCTATATTTATGGAACAGAAGCTTTCAGGCAGCCAGGCAGTGTCACCCCAGTTTTCTCTCCACCTCTTTCTGTCTGTGGACCTCCATCAGCATCTCATCTCAACGAGTGAGAGCTTTTATATAGGGGAGAACGGGGCAAAACGGTCTCCCCAAGGAAATAATGCTGCTAAAACGCTAATAACATAAATTCAATGCTTGTCATCCAAAAATATTTCTTTTCCAGCCGTTTATCGCGTATGAAAAATTGCTCGGGGCCCTTCCCGCCAAATTAGTCAGCCTCTCCAACATCGACGGTGCTTTCGCTAGTTCCACCTTTCATTCGAATGTAACATTCGAACATTGTGTCGACTTATTGAAAATGACCCCGAAGAGCGGGAAAACCCCGTGTTTCGAATTTTTTTTTTCCTTCGGTGATTTTAAATTTTCGAAAGAGAAAAGATCCAACGACCACCAGATTTGCCATTAGGTAATTGCGTTTATTCCCGCTCGTTATAATTATCAAAAGTTCAATTGAAAAATGAAAAAATTTTGTTTCATAATTTGTGAAATCGTCTATTTTGCCCCGAGAGGCCGTTTTGCCCCCGATTTTCTCTTAGATATACCCGTACCTCTGATGTCGGTCGAGGGCTCACTCCTGGACAGCTCGTTATCCGTTCCGCGATGAACGGGACTCTTCGACGGACTCTTGTAATGCGAGCCAACGACGTTCTCGACCTTGACGGACGTTGGATTTCGATGAGGAAAATGAAATACCGGGGTGTGCGGCCAAGACGCCGGGGGTGGACTCCGTACTAGATGCTCGTGAACCTGCGCAAGGGTCAACGGATCGGCGTCACCTAATTCCTGAACAATTATAAAATCAAAGCATTTCTTTGTTAACAACAGAAATTTTTTACATTGCCATTCTTTTCGTTATTGAAGCCTAGGGTAAACATCTAGTAGATAAATTTGTAGATTTCTTATGACTTATCAAAGCGCCTATATGAGAATGCTCAAAGACAACGATAGAAATGTTTTAACAGTGAAAATGGCCGCAAGTGGTGCAGTGGCCAAAAAACGGTACTCTGTTTGGAAATATTCGATGCTGTTAATGCTCCAATTTCTCGATTTCAGTCTCGTACTTTTGTAATATCGTTTAAGATAGTAATCTGGTAACTTAAGCCGATTTTCATGTCTTTTTTGGAGGGCGTTTTTTTGTAGGAAAATAAAAATGAAACGTTTTGGATATTTAGGATGTTTTTATTTACATATTAAAGGTACAGAAAAAACTTTTTTTTCCAAAGTCCGTCATTTTGTTATTTATCCATGAAATTTAACTTCAGTAGTTCCGACCAGAATGACATTTCTATAGATTAAGAATTATCAAGAATTTTTTATTTCAGATCACATCAAGAGCCAAAATCACCGGGGCCACCCACGCGCTTTTTTTTCGTGGTGCCAACTTCGATCAATAATAATAATGATAATAAACTATTAAATTTTTTCAAACAAATTTTTTTTGTATCTTTAATATGTATATAAAAACATCCTAAATATCCAAAACGATTCATTTTTATTTTCCTACAAAAAAACGCCCTCCAAAAAAGACATGAAAATCGGCTTAAGTTACCAGACTACTACCTCAATCGTAAATAGACTTTATATGAATTTCGTGATCGTTAAACGAATATCGAAAAGTCGGTAATAACTTGCCTGCGACATTAGTATAGCGTCATCGGATTCAGATTCTTCTATCGATTCAACGAGACTCTCTCGACTCGCGAGAACCTAAAAAAAAAAAGAAAAGAATCTCGTTATTATCTCGGAATATCTATGATATCGGTTTTTTTTTTCCCGGTTTAATTGATGGATATGACGTTACCTGAAGAAAAGGATTATCCTGACGGCTGAGCCTCAGGGCCTCCATGTCCTGGTCAATATTTCGAGTTCTTCCGGGGGTCAACGTTAGAATAGAGTGCGAGGGTGATGGATGAGAGGCTGCCGACGACACAACAACGTCAACCGCTGTCACGCTAAGGGTCGAGGGTATCCTCGTAACGGCACTCTCGATTTCGTGACCGTTTCGACGACAAACGTTCGTCACCAACGCTAAACATATTTTTATTATCATTTTTTTTTTTCAATTATTCTAATTTTAATTCGACGATGCTCTTTGTTAAAAGTGTTTATATTTTATTGACAATTTCATTTTTAACTCAATTATTACTTTTTAGCAAACGGACAGAAGTGGACGCGCGATCGGTGCGTGGCTTCGGCGATCGGCCATGTTTAAGCAGTATTGGCCCGCGGTCAATACTGGGGGATGGGTGACCGCTTAGCCGTGCACTGGCTTGCACGCCGACTACTGAACGGGAGGCAGTTTTTCTGAATTTCTGATGGGTAATACAACTGAAACTCGGTCAAAACGAAAAGCCGTCTGTATCGATACAGATTTTCCGCAGTTTCCCTGTGTCACATGGCAAATGCTATACAGTGTAGCTTAGCGATAGGGGGTAAAATGGACAAAATGAAATTGGGAAGGGTCATACATAAAAATCCGAAAGGGTATACGTTAAAAGGCGCAATAATAAATATAATACTTTTTAACATTGTTAGTGTTGAAACTAAATATTTTTGATATGTTCGATATAGTGGATTTTAGTAAATTTTTTTGTCGCATTAGGGTACCACGGATTCGTATTGATTGTCAATTTTCAGTGGGAATTTAGGTGCAATACTCCTTAAGGGGAGATATACACCTAGCATGATCGAAAAAATCGTTTTTTTTTGCATTTTCTTGAAGCTTGAGGTCTCAAGAATATCTAGTGAAAATTGCGAGTCAATATCTCGATAAGTAACGAAGTTACAGCTGAGAGAGTGAACCGCCTCCGAGAGCGCGCCGGATTTCCATTGTGAATAAATATTCTGGGAAAAATGGATAACAGATATAAAGGTTCTCGGGAAGCTCATCGATCCGGATCTTTTCGCAAAGATCGAAGTAAAAAGAAAAAACCGCCTAAAAATCGGCATACTGCCGAAAAAGTAGAGCCTTCCGACGAGAATATTAGTTCCAGTGCCAAAAAATTGAAGACTGAACGTGACACATCCGTACCAGAAGATCCAAACATCGGGTATCGAATTTTGAATTTTCTGACAGTATTTTCTACCTTATCGGAATGTGCAAAATGCAAAGAGTGTGATTGTGATGTTCGATTCTCAATAGAAAGCACACGAAAGCAGTCATGAACGAGTTAGAAATATCGGTAGGATCGGGCGCGCACTTGTACGCTGCGCAAGAAGACGAAACTCGCGTAGCGAAAGCCGAGCTGCAAGCGCAAGAACAGACGAGAGAAGGTCGAATACGGCGCCGACAACAAAATTTAGAAGACATGAACATTCCGTCGACCGTAGAAGACTTACACTATGGGCCAGGTATCGATGATTCCATGCAAGTTGACAAATTTCATGATTTATTCATTCCCAAATTTTCAAACGCATTTTTCTCAAAACCACGTTTTTCAAATCGGTACCCAAAATTTCTCGAAAACCAATGAACCGATTACCTTCAATTTTTTTGTGGTTATTCTATACATCATTGTCTAGTACTTGTCATAGGATTTTTTTTTTCGTTCCTTAGTTTTTGTTTTATAGGCAAAATAATAACTAACTTTTAGTCGAAAAATCGCTATGTTGTGTTCAAACGTCCGCCATTTTGTCATAAATCGATATTTTCAAAATTGGCTATGTTAAGTACTAGGTTTTAGTATCTAATTTAATAAGCTTTTTGGTTTTTTTGTTTCAGATGATTTTTGAAGAAACGCCAGTGGGTACCGTTTGCCCAGATTTTTTTTACGGCGCTCCGAAGACTACACGACAACCTCGTCAATTTTTAATTTTTTTTAATAAAAAAAATTGAATATATTTCTGAATGTGTATACTTTTAGATAGAAAATCTCCCAATCCGAAATTTCAAATAGTTTTCCTTAAAAAAATTCTCAAAAATGATCCTTTTTTTGCGGTTCCTAGGTGTACATCTCCCCTTAAGGAGTGTTTATTTCCTAGGTATAATATAGATTTTTCAAAGAATTAGAGAATACGTCATTGACATCACGAAAATTGTAACTAAGAATTCAGGAAAATTTTACGAAATATTTCTTTAATATTGAAAATGACTGAAACACAACTTTTTTGTACGAAGATTGAAATTTTCCTTCATTTTTTGCAAAAAGTGTTTCGTAAGTACGTCCTAAATTTTCACAATTGTGCAATTAACATTACATTACTTTACAAAGATTATAAACCCAACAATAATTTATCAAAAATTTCAAATTGCGTAACGTGACTTTTCCCCGATAGTCGAGTCAAATTTACGAAATTTATTTCGCATTAAGGTAGTAGTCTAGTAACTTAAGCCGATTTTCATGTCTTCTTTGGAGGGCGTTTCTGTGTAGGAAAATAAAAATGAATCGTTTTGGATATTTAGGATGTTTTTATTTACATATTAAAGATACAAAAAAAAAAATTTTTGAAAAAATTTAATAATTTATTATTCTTATTATTGATCGAAGTTGACACCTCGAAAAAAAAGCGCGTGGGTGGCCCCGGTGATTTTGGCTCTTGATGTTATCTGAAATAAAAAATTCTTGATAATTCTTAATCTATAGACATGTCATTCTGGTCGGAACTACTGAAGTTAAATTTCATGGATAAATAACAAAATGGCGGACTTTGGAAAAAAAAACGTTTTTTGTTTTGTTTTTGTTTTGTTGTTTTGTTGTTTTGTTTGGAAAAAAAAACTTTTTTCCAAAGTCCGCCATTTTGTTATGGTATTTTGTTTTGTTTTGTTGTTTTGTTGTTTTGTTTTGCTGTTGTTTTGTTTGGAAAAAAAAATTTTTTTCCAAAGTCCGCCATTTTGTTATTTATCTATGAAATTTAACTTCAGTAGTTCCGACCAGAATGACATGTCTATAGATTAAGAATTATCAAGAATTTTTTATTTCAGATAACTTCAAGAGCCAAAATCACCGGGGCCACCCACGCGCTTTTTTTTTTCGAGGTGCCAACTTCGATCAATAATAATAATAATAAACTATTAAATTTTTTTTGTATCTTTAATATGTAAATAAAAATATCTTAAATATCCAAAACGATTCATTCTTATTTTCCTACAAAAAAACGCCCTCCAAAAAAGACATGAAAATCGGCTTAAGTTACCAGACTACTACCTTAATGCGAAATAAGTTTCGTAAATTTGACTCGACAATCACTCATGTAACTCTGAAACATCGTGATTTTTTATGTTAAGTAACTTTCGTCATTTACAATGGAAAATATCCTCGAAAGTTCCTGAACGTAGTACGGCTAATGCTGGACTTTACGTTGCTAAAGTTTTCACGCTGAAATCACGCGATGTACGTCGATAAAGTAAAGAAAAAAGTGGAATAAAAATTCCGAACGGAAATTACGAAATTTGTTACGCTCCGTCACTCAGAAATTAGTGTGTTTTCCCCTAACCCCCACCTCCGGACGAAACTCTATCAGAGTCACTACGTCAAGAGAACTCTAGAAAATCTCATCTTCCTTCGATTAAGCACTCGCCGGGCATCCGTGAGCTAATGAACGGAGGGTGAGAGTGAAATGACGTAAATACGTTCTGATCGGGTAATTAGTTGATTACCTCGGGCTAATCAAAGGGATGTAGAGGGTCCTTGGAACCTTCGCGTTTAGATATACATATCTATATATGTACAGTCATAAATCGACTGTACAGATCAATATTCCACTACCAATAACCAACTCGTGCCCGACACTTTTATCAATGAAAATACCACAAATAAATTCACTCACCGGGTGTCTCGACTCTAGCTCCACGCTCCATATCATCGTCCTCTTCCATTTTCATTCCGACAACGAATCTCTTGGTCCTGAATAGTCCAGCGAGAAAAGCGACACCCTTACGCTTGACACGATCGTATCTCTGAGCGTTCTCCGAGGACACGTGTATCATAATTCAAACGAGCTAAAAAAAAGGTGCTGAAATATTTCAAGAACGAACTTCCGTCGTTTGGTAGAATTTCCGCAATCTCTCAAAATTTTCTCTCTCTCTCTCTCTCTCTCTTTCCGATCCGTCCTCTTCAGGACGTAAATTGGACACCAGTGGATTCATCCATATGGAATATCATCGCTCCTGCGTAGACGGCCATGACGAGATAGGGCAAGTTCCTCAATGATAATTTTCCTTCATCCAGGCTCTGACATCGCGACACTGTCCGCAGTGACTTTGATCACGAATTTCGATCTTTTCACACGATCCTTGGATCAGTCCTTATCGTAAAAAAAAAAAAGAAAAAGTTTCGTCCTCTTTTCGTTACTAAAACTATCGGAAGAACGACCGCATCTTTGCAACACTTTTGTGGTCAATGAAACTTTCGCTCGTGTACGTTCGCAATTGTATAATCACGTTCATTGATGACGTCCCGAGTGACAATTGTTCGCGGAATCGTGGCAAAGGGTTGAAATCGACGACGAACGGATTCGAGGCGTGTAACACGACGAAGTCTCGCGGAACGAGACTGCGACCCTCCGGGGGTGGGTTGTGTGTTCGAACGTTCTAACTCCACGATACCACCGGTTCGTCGGTTTCTTTTTTTTTTTACTCTCTTCCACCCTCTCCCTCTCTTCTCCCGTATATAAACGTTGACCAGAGTATAACAGCCCGATATATATATCCTCGGTAGTGTCACAACGGGGCTGTGGATTATGCGCAGCTGCGAGGCTCCCGAGGTAGGCGATACCACGCGTCGCTTCCTCGTGGCGGACGACCGCTTCCGTGATAAAATCCAGGCAACTCCAATTTTCTGTGTGACAACGGCATAACGTTGGAGTTGCCCTTGTTACTTTCACCCTCTGACCTACATTGGTCACGACTGACACCGTAACACGATCCCATTCGTTCTCCAGTATGTTTTATTAACGTTCCGATGATTGTACGATGATGAACTTGTGATGTCTCTACGGTGCGTGCGGTAGACCTCCTTTCCGTAAGCCAACAGTCTACAGCAAGGCTCTTCGGACGTTGTTGTGTTTGTTAAAAAAAATGTATAACAGGTTACGCTGGTACTACGGTATTCAATTTCGAGTTATCGCCGATAGTTCCGAGTCAATGACGTTCAACGAAAGGGAAAGAAAAGAGTGAGAGAGAGAGAGAAAAAGAGAGAAAATTTACTACTATACTATGACAGAAAACATATGATTGATGAATGAACAATAAGAGAGATAAATGAGGGATTGAAAGGGGGACAAGCGCTTCTATCTGTGTACTTTGAGGGTTGGTGAGGTAGGGAAAAAAAAAAAAAAAAAGAAAAGAAAACGGGAGGTGCGCAACTGATTGGGTCTCGCGTGCGTATGCGCCATGCTATCGTCCCGCGAGCACGTTCCATAACCCGTGAACCTGAAGCCTGAAAGGAAGGGTTTGCGCGGATCTGGGATGGGAAGGATGGGCGAGAAACCACCCCGTTTTCTGGTGGTGGTAATGGCAACCCCAGACTCGGCGCGCTTGCTCATCGATCCGAAGACAAAAACTACCATCGCCAGAGGCCAATGCCGGTTTGATAGCTTCGACTCTCGTCATGGTTTTATCCTCAAAAATCCCCCAAACGAATTTGACGATGAAATTTTTGAAATTGTCGAAAAGTTCAGTCAACTCTCAGCCTCGTTCGCGAGAATGTCCCTTCTACAGTCTCGTTTTGAACAACAACAAAAACGTCCGAATTACGGAAGCAACAAAACAAAAACAAACAAAAATCCAATGTCATAAATTGCTGTTTTTACCTTTTAATATTCACTATACGACGCTATAGTATAGACATTTTTTTTTTACTTCTTCAATTCTCATGTTTGCGAATTTTGTCTGACTTTTCGTCATCAATTATCCGGTACCAGCGGATCTCGTGGGAAAGAAATAATTTCCACAGGGACGACGAGGGACGAAGTTGAGAGATGGATGTAGAGAAGGTGAAAATTGACATTCAGGGCAATGCCGATGTTACGAAACAAATGTATATTATTTCTTCATTGTAAAAATCAAGAAATTTCGTGCACCAAGCTCTTCAAAAATGTCCACATCCAGCGGACACTTTTACGGATTAAACGTGTGTCAGAACCAAAAAATAATAATTTTTTTTGATTTATTTCCATCGTTCACCTCAACTTCTGGGGGGGGGGGGGGATTCCACTGGGGGATGAAAAGAAAAAAAATGAGATATAGAATTTTTAAATACAAGGAATTCTCAGAGACAAGGTGTATATACGTGAATATATGAAGAAAAGTATATTTTGTTATTTATACAAATCCAAATGTCGTACGCGGCGATAAAGGGTGATTTTTTTTTTCGACTATTCTTTTTTTTTCAGTCCCCACCCGAAATTTTGTTGGATATGTCGAAAAAGAAATTCCCTGAAAGTTACAGCCCTTAATATTAATTCTAAGTACTTTCCCTTAGCGTGAAAAGATTTTCCATCTAAAATACACGGAAATCGAATTTTTTTTTTTTTTTCAAATTTCTATAACTCAACCGCAATTTATGCTATCATATTGCTCGTGGTTTCGATTTACTCGGAATAAAACAATCTAAGAAAGTGCCTTTTGCGGCGAAAGTGTAAATTGTACTGGCGAGTTGGTACGGGCCACTGAAGTTCATTTTTACCCAAAATTCTCGTTTTTTTGCTGTTATCTCCGAAACAATTAAATTTACGAAAAAAATGTAAACGAAAAATTTGTTGGAAATTTAATTTCCTATAAAAAAAGGTCCTATCGACCCAATTGCTTAGATTAATATTTCTTGAGATATTGAACTTTTTTTTATTTTTTATTTTTTTTATTATTTAATATTTCATATTTTATAAATTTTATACTACTCATAAGTTAAAGTTCAATGTCTCAAGAAATATTAATCTAAGCAATTGGGTCGATAGGGCCTTTTTTGTAGGAAATTAAATTTCCAACAAATTTTTCATTTACACTTTTTTCGTAAAGTTAATTGTTTCGGAGATAACAGCAAAAAAATGAGAATTTTGGGTAAAAATCAACTTCAGTGGCCCGTACCAACTCACCAGTACAATTTACACTTTCGCCGCAAAAGGCACTTTTTTAGATTGTTTTATTCCGAGTAAATCGAAACCAAAAACAATATGATAGCATAAAATGCGGCTGAGTTATAGAAATTTGAAAAAAAAAAAAAAAAAATTCGATTTACGTGTATTTTAGATGGAAAATCTTCTCACGCTTTGGGAAAGTACTTAGAATTAATATCAAGGGCTGTAACTTTCAGGCAATTTCTTTTTCGACATATCCAACAAAAATTCGGGTGGGGACTGAAAAAATAATAGTCGAAAAAAAAAATCGCCCTAATATGTATATATGGGCTCTTTTTCCTCTCATCTCACATTCGGTATCGGCTGTATAAAATACGCGCCAGAACATTTCATGTAAAACAATAGAGCCTTTTTTATTTTCGTACTTTTCTTTGCATCCGAACTTCGTTTTTCGTAACGCGAGAACGCATTTAAAAAAATGTACTCTCTCGGTCATCGATCTTTCGTTGAGTCCGTCCGAGGCTATTAACACAAATATTATTCGCTGTTTTCCACGGACAATTACAATAGGTGCGTACATCGAATTCGTGAATATTGGTGTTTTTTTTTCTCTTTTTCTTCTTTCCTTTTTCGCATCGCAGTGACGAAAAACGACTATTCTTTTTTGTTCTACATGGAAGACGGTATGGCGATCGGGCGATATCCGTCGTTTAATTCGAAAATCGTTTACGGAATATCGATATGCAGGAGGATCAGTCGCGAATGAACTATATCCCTTACTGCACAAACGTACGGAAAAAATGTCGAAACTCGTCATGGAGTACATCGGCAATTCTTCGTGTTTTATTTTTATTTTTATTTATTTATTTATTCATTTATTTTTTGCGCAGTACGCTAAAATCGGTACGGAGTACAGAGGTGTTTGTAAAAAAATTATACACCATTTTGCGCGTAGGCAAATTTTCACAAGTGTGTTCTATGGGAGATGAGCGAGACAATGTTTTTTTTTTTGTAACTCTCACTCTCTTTCTCTCCCTCTCTTTCTCTTGCTCTATCATTACTTAAGTCGCACTTAAGAATATTAGGATCGTTTTTTTTGTGTTTTTCATTATTTTTTTCCTTCTTTTTCTGCAGTATAGTACATTCACTATTATACGATAATCGTGGCCTTTGTACACGCCTAAATATATTGTTACATAAATATATAGTATGGTGGTTGTGGGTTTTGTTTTGCGTGTATTTTACACGTACACTTTACAAGTGTTCACGAATGATTGTCACAAGGAACACTTTTTCATTTTATTCTTTCGATCGAAGGATTGAGATGAAAAATTGTTTCACTACTTTTTTTCTTCTATCTCTTCAATCCGGAACTTTGTACAAAAAAAAATCTTATATTTTCGCGGTCATTATTGTTCGAGATTAACAGAGTGCGTCTGTGAGTTGTGTGGGAGCTTTGAATGTTCCGAACCAGTCGTAGCATTTTTTTTTTTTTGTTCGTTTATGGACATTTTTTATTCGACTTACACCGTTAGCGAGAACGAAATTTCACGCTCGTATATTCTATTAAAAGACATTTAGGAACGAGGAAAATTATTCATTGGCGGGAGGGGATGGGGTGTCCGTTAAAAAAAAATAGATTACATATTCTTGAGGCATCAATCTCCGAGCGTACCGGACGATATGTTAGTCGATGGGGGAAAAAAAACAAAGATTTACGCGCTTTCATTCTCGATCGGTCGCGTTATTAACGATATCGAAATATCGTCGTTAATTAACATGTACAAATTAATCAATAATTAATATTATATCAATAATAATAATATATCTGTGCATATATATCTATATATGTATAATATAAAACAGTTGAAAAAAATCACAGTTACTTAAAACAGTTTTTTTTTTTTTAAATCAAAGACGCACGAATCGTTTTACGATGCGTGGATTATCGATTCGTGACTGAAACACATCGGGGATAAATTTTAACGACGATCGGTCCCGAAAAAAAAAAAGAAACGTAATTAATCGAATTGCCGTCTCGACTCTGTCACGGCTGTATATCGACAAAGTCAGCACAGCGATTATTTATCTCGTAATTCGTTGGCAGTTATTCTAACTGCATCCAAGATACCTCGTGGGAATCCAAATATTTTCCGTTACAGGGGTATTTTTCACTATTTAGTGGTACAAAAAAGAAAACCACTTTTTTTCTTTGGTTCCCGTTGCTCATTGGGGTGATCTCAACTCGCGAGAAAATGAAAGGAACGAACGAAGTCTATGAAAAAAAAATGTATTACCGCCTCTGGGGTTGGTGGGTTTTTTTGTTTATTTTTTTTGGAAATTTAACATTTTTAAGAATTTCAATGTTTAAACATCGCGCTGCCCATTAACGCTCATATTCTTCCATAAGATTATTAGATTTTCGTGTGATCGCGGGATTGTGCGAATTTGTTTTTACCACCTTTTCGACGACGAAAATTCGTCAAATTGTATATTTTTTTCCACGTAGATAAGACAGCGATGAACAAAAAAAATCGTACAAATTTGCCGCTGTAGAAAAATGTTGTGCCGCGATAACATAATATTCGCGCTAATGAGTGCTTCTTAAAAATTGTCATTTTCCGAAATTTAAACAGTTGACGAGAAACCCCCACCCCCTTTTCCGTTTTTACCACCTTTTCGACGACGAAAATTCGTCAAATTGTATATTTTTTTCCACGTAGATAAGGCAGCGATGAACAAAAAAAATCGTACAAATTTGCCGCTGTAGAAAAATGTTGTGCCGCGATAAAATAATATTCGCGCTAATGAGTGCTTCTTAAAAATTGTCATTTTCCGAAATTTAAACAGTTGACGAGAAAGTGGTAAATATTTCTTTCACAAGCCCCGGTATTTAGCGTCAATTATTTAATAATAAATCGTAAAGTCTCTCTGTGAGCAACGTAATAAAAAAAAAAAAGAAATTTTATTTATATGAACCACTTTAGTGAACTATTTGATAGACCGCCGTAACACGTAATTTCGTAGTGACAATTAACTGTGCGTGTTTTTCACGATTCAGAGTCGAGAAGTCAATGACTTTTCTTTTTGTGCTACAACACCCATTAACAAAATCGATAGGAGCGTGTGTGCACCATAACGAGAGATTAAGGTCGAGTTACAACGTACAATTTTCATTTTTTTTCTTCTCCTTCCACGATTTTGTATCAACGAGCACTTGTCCCGAGGCTATACGATTCTTTCACAAACGGAGAAGAATGAAAAATATTTAAAAAATCTTCTCCTTCTGGAAGTTTCGTTGTTCGTCGTCTGTACAATTTGACGAAAATACGGGAAAGAAGAGAAAAAAAAAACAACGAAGGAAGAAGACGAGAAATATAAGTCTTTCGAAGTCGCAGTCTTTGGATCGCCGTATGATCACGAAAATTCCTTGGATTTTCTCAACTCATCCTAAGTTGTTCATCGACCTTCGTAAATTTTTCAATCGATGATTCAGCGGTAGCGTGATATAAGCTGTTTTTTGTTTTATTTTATTTTTTCGTCGATCATCAGCCCGTAATTTAAACACCAACGCAAATGCGAGCGTCTCTTCGTCATCGCCATTACTCGGCAGTGTCGTTTAGTCCGGTAAAGCGTAGTAAAGGGCGAACGGAGTAATGGCAATCGTTTAACGACAATGTTGATTTTTTTATCCCATACGAGTGAATTATCCGTATATCGAGCAAAAAAAAAATGACGATTTTATACATTTTCTTTGTACAATTTTAACCGCACATTATCGTGATATACGAATAATTGCATACTTTTTTTTTTATTATTGAAGTAACTACCGTGATGCCGCGTCGAGTCGAACGAGTATTAAATTTTTCGTATCATTTCGACAAATTGTCGAAATTCGTAATTGAATTGGTGAAAAAAAAAAAAAGAAATGAAAAAAAACCGAGTACTTTACGTCAATTTCCGATGACAAGTACCGTTATTCAACTGTTTTTTTTAAGTTTTTTGTTTCTCATTATTGGGTGTGTATTTTTTCTGTAAGTTCGCTGCCATTACGCCGTTAGCCCCCTTGAACGAATTGGAAACACGGAAATGAAACCGTTCTTTTGCCCAATTGTACTGGCACGCGTGAAAACAGTAAGAAGGGGAAAAGAGAAAAGAAAATGTTCCACCGGTACTGCGTGAAATCCCGCCAACACCTTATTATCGTAAAGGAACAAAAATGGTACAAAAAATTTCCTCGATTCGTTCATTCTTTACTTTGTCTCGTTGCGTTATTCCCTTCTCTTTAGAAGGGAATCGAGGACATTTTTTGTACCATTTTTCGAGAAAATCGAGAAAATCACGCCGGTAAATGGACGATAACCTTTCCCAAAAACTGCAAAAGTCCCTTACGATTGTAACTTCAATGTCTCTTTGTCCAGTTACGATCGTCTTATTAGTCCTAGACGGCATATTTACAAATTTTATGTTACATCGGAGTTCCAAACCCACAGAGCCGTTTCGTTCCGTTTCTTTTTTTCTTCTTATGCCCTTTGTTGCCTCGAAATGAGAGCAAATGTATCGATCACGGCAGTGTGGAATAGATGCTTTTTCTTATGCGACTGCTGCGTCGTGTTTTTTGGCCTCAGGAAAGTACGTTTACTTCGCGCGGCGAACCGCAAACATCGAGTACACCGCTCGTCGTTGAATTCGGGGCCATTTGACTCCGCGCTTCCGATTGCGCCTGTCTTATCGCCTCTTTGTAAGGTCCTCGCTTTTTTTTGTTGTAACGTGCCTGTAAAACGAAAAAGAAAAAAAAATACAGAATCGTTACCGGAATAGGACCTCTCGAATTATTTAACAACAGATACGCATAATTTTTTTTTCTAATTATTTACTATTTTTATTCGCAACACAGTAGTTCGCGATGTTGGAGTGCCCTGGAAAATTTTTCGATAAACTTTTTACCGTTCCAGAAACTTCGACACCTGACCATTGTTTTAAAATAAGGAGTATATTGTGCAATTAGCATTATTTTCACCGCATCTCCAAAATGGAATTATCAATATTTATTTTGTTTATCTTTTTTTAACTTTACACGTACAAATATTGTTCAATGTGAACATTTAAGATACGTAGCTTGCATTTTCTTCATGATCGTCGTGTCTTATTCCTCACCTTGAACGTTTCGAGAAACGGACTTAGTCGATCGCACGACATTAACGAACACGTCGACGAACCGTACCAGGCTACGTGAGCTTGAGCATCCGACGAATTACCGTTCTCGCTGCAAGACACGGATATACTGAGTACCTGAAAAAAAAAATTGAGTTTTATTAATTACTATTTTTTTAGATCAATTTTTATTATCGTGATACAGAAAGCTTTTTGATAATGAAAATTTAAGAGTGCACGTCTTGTTTTCTCGTAATTTTGTATTAATCACATTTTTTTTCTCGACGAGCAAGCGACATTGTTAATTATGGCCTCGTTATAGAGAGAACATTTTCCATAATACAAGGACTTTTGTCACTTCGAGGTAATAGTCGTTTGTGCTCCCATTAAAAAGTCAAAATATCGAGATGTTTCCTTATATAGAAAGTTTTAGAATGGAAAAACTATGAGATTGCGATCTGTAAATTTATTTTTATTTTTTAAAAAAAGTACGAATATTACCTCGAAGTGACAAAAGTGCTTGTATGAAAGATAATTATAACTACGGGATTTCCATATGTTTCATACTTTTCCGGGCCACCAAGGAAAACCGTGAATTTTTCCCCACACAACGTCACCAACGTCCATTCGTCTTCCGCTCGCTGTTAAACAGTGCGCCACCGGTGTGGCGGCTAAACGGATCGTCAATGGATGCGACGGCGGTGGAAAGTCCGGTGCTGTCTCGGCGGCATCGACTTCGGGCTCGGGTTCGCTAAGCTCGTCGCTACTCGCACCGGGACTCTTGCAACCCGACGACGCGTTGCTAACCGGATAATCGCATCTCGCCGCGTAAGCATTTGTGTTCAATCGCTTGAGGGAAATTGATAATTTTTGTTTGAGGCACTGTTCCTTGATGGCCGTGTACGATTCGCCACCTGGCAGTACGTTCCAATCGGGCTCCTCGTCGTTAACCGTTAAACCGGAATTTTGCGCCTCGGAATTTCTCTCGGTCTTCTCGTCGTTCCGTTCGGACTGCGGGACTTGAAGGCTCTTGTGCTTGCGTTCCTCTTTGTGCTTCTTCTTATGTTTGACCTTGTGCTTTCGACGATGATACGAGATAGGATCGAACGTCGTGTTGTATCTGACGAACGAACGAAATTTATTAAAATTCTACTTGGAATGCGCGAAGATACTTTTTCGCGATAAATGAGCATTTTTCTTTTATCAGCAGATATTCTGTGAAAATTCACAACCAAATCGACGTTGACATTGAACGAAAACAGCAAAAATGTTTCTTTTTTAATAAGAAGATGAAAAAAATGCTAATTATATTAAATATAATTATAAACAGGCCGAAAGAACTGGGTCATTTTGGAGCCAAATAATAATACTCGTTTATAATTTTGTTAGGGAACTTGTGTCGTTCTAAAATGAAAAATGGAATGTTTTCGTTCTAACTTGGAAAAGCAAAAATCCAACAACCATATGGATGGATTTGAAAATTGCGAAAAAAACGTACGAAAAGTACTTTCGAGCATTGCGACAAAACAATCTGGCAAATGAGGAAAAAAAAATCATCCGAGACAATGGAAAAAAAATGCCGAGTTGACGATGAACGGCTCGTACGAGGAATGGCAGGACTGAGACGAATGCGAACTTAACGTCGACGCAAAAGTAACCGCTCCACCAAGCTCCTCGCCTTTCCTTACCTCGGTGATCCATTGCAGGGTGATCTCGCCGGTGAAAGACCGCCGAGCATCTTTCTTCTCGCTTCTTTCTTCGCTTTTTTCAAAGCCCTCTTCGCGGCTTTGGCACTTGCGTCTTTGCCATTTTGTTTTTGCGGATCCAACTGTTCCCGAAGACCGTCCTGATTCTCGTTATTTCCCGCGACTTTATCCGCATCGAAGTCAATCGGCAACTCGAGGGGATCTCTCTCGATCTCCGTTTGCGCGTCTTCCGCATCGGTATCGATATCGTGAACGTAAGGGTCTTGAATCTTCGACGGTATCTTAAGTACCGTTCCCTCGCCCTGTGCCCCGAACGAAATTTTTATAATCGGCGTCGCTCTGGCCGTTCTCGTTGGATCCTCGAAAGCCGTCTCGTCCCAAAGATCCTCCATCGAGCCGATCGATCGCTTTTTCCTCGTCACCCGCGACACACCCTTCGGCCTTATTACCGTCGAATCCGCCGCTGCTAATGTCTTTTTTTCATCCTCGTCCGGTACTTTGGCACTCTCGACCGACGAACTGCTCAAACGTCGCGGCGTTGCGCAATACGCGGTATCCGGATTTGTACCGTCGAGCTCCGTTCGCTCGGCTCGTATTTCCGTCGTAACGTCAGCTGGATTCCACGTTGTTTCGTCGGTCGAACAGGACCAGTAGGACGCTTGACGAACGTTCGATGCTAGCTGGGCGTTACCTGAGAATTATTTTCATTTTTTTATATTTCGATAAGGATCTCTAAAGATATGGTAATTTGCTTTTTTTTCTCTCTTTCGAACATTAACGCGGAAGAAACTCCCGACAACTGACGCATACTTCGTTCCGATGTGTCAGCGGACGCGACTACCGTCAGGGACCTTTCAGATCATTGACATCGAATTCAGTGTGACAATTTCGAAATTCAAAATGGCGGACTCAATATGGTTGACCAATGAAGATAAAAATTCACTGAATTAACGGAAATTTGATATCTGAGAATTTTCGAAATCAATTATCCTCGATTCCAGCGACGGAAGCTCGAAATTAAAAATGTGCGGACGCAACGTGACTGACGCAAAAACTATAAGAGTTGGTGGATTTGAAGCGAGAATTATTACCCGACGGTTTTGAGGTTCTGCGTTCCAAATCTAATAGCAAAATCGCAAATGTATAAATTACATTTCGTGTTTTTACGTCGGCCAAGTTGATTTCGTAATATACAATTTTGAGATTCTAACATTGGATTTAAGATCGGTTGATTTCTTAAACCGCCGGGTACTAATTTTCCATTAATGGCCGATAATTATTTTCGTTATGTCAGCGTCATTGCTTTCACCATTTTGTATTTCGAATTTAGGACATTCGTTTCAAAATCAATGACCTTAAAAACCTGTTTTAGCGGTCCTGTCGCTGGAACGTGGATGCGGATAATGCGTTGGTTCCTAGAGTCACCTCGGTGCACCATTTCGACCTTACGAGGGCCAAGAACATACTTATGTATAATAGGTACACTAGGGTGGGTCAAATAAAATGACTAATTTTTTTTCCCTCGATATAATGAAAAATGTATTGTTTGGCATCTCAAAAAAACCCTCTGCAAGTACAAGCCCTTCATATTTAAATTATGAGGTCCCTCGTCGCGAATTTTCATTTCCCATTTAAATAACATGGAAACATTTTTTTTTAACTTTGGAATTTTATTAGGCTTAAACCGTAGATGTTAGGAGACTCTTTAGCACGTTTTCGTAGAACATTTGATGCTCTACAAAAAAGCTCTCTTGTGTCTAATCGATAAAAGTAACCGTACAAAAAATAATCGGTGATAATTAGCTCTGGACCCTACTTATCTCGTTTATTAGTAAATAAATTTCAAATTTAAAAAAATTTTAGTTATCAATATGAATAAATATACTACTAATATATTACTAATATACTAATATATTACTAATTGTTTTCAAACAAATATGAGAGAATCCAGAGGTAATTATCACCGATTATTTTTTGTACGGTTACTTTTATCGATTAGACACAAGAGAGCTTTTTTGTAGAGCATCAAATGTTCTACAAAAATGTGCTAAAAAACTCTCGTAACATCAACGGTTTAAGTCTAAGAAAATTCCAAAGTTAAAAAAAAATGTTTCCATGTTATTTAAATGGGAAATGAAAATTCGCGATGAGAGACCTCTTAATTTAAATATGAAGGGCTCATACTTGCAGAGGGTTTTTTTGAGATGCCAAACAATACATTTTTCTTTATATCGAGGAAAACAAAAAATTAGTCATTTTATTTGATTTTCTCTATTTTCGCTGCCTCATAGAGGAAGCCTCACATGTTTATGAACAAAATCGTGCTTTTAACCTGATCGTGTTCAAAATGTTCCAAAACATCGGAAAATCACATTTAGAACAAATGTCCGGATGAATGTGTGTGGCATAGGGGGTGCACAATTGAAACCGCTGTAGCATCGAATAAGTTTGAGCTTTTGGCTTGAAATTTGGTACGCAAATAAATCAGTATCGGCACTTTATTGACTACGATTCTTGTGACATTCGATTAATTTTTTTGGCTTTTATAAAATTTTGAATATTTTCAAAAATGTGTGTTAAGAGTAAGTGCGTGTTTCGTGCAATTTTCGAGCTATCAAATACTATTATCAAATACTCTTTCGCTATTGAATTTAGAAAAAAAATCGTGCAAGGCCTTTTCAATGTATGAAACTTTGAATTTTTCAGAAAATCGATATACCCGTTTGCCATAGCTCGTGAATCATTCTCGTCTCACCTGTACTCTGCATCGCATCGTCGATCTCGTTGGGCTGCAGGCGCGCCGAGATCTTCGGTGAAACGAGAGACTCCGAGGATTTCGTTGACGAATGAACGGCGTTGGGACCGAGAGAATTTTTCTCCTGTCCGTCGGTTTGATTGTCAATATATAATAACCGTTGATTCTTCTGCGGCGGTTGATTGCAACGACGATCGCTTCGTCTCGCCGGTGTCGGAGTACTTTCCGCAGGAGTTTCCAACTTTCGTTTTCTACCGTTATTGCTGGAATCAACGTTTTCACTATTCTCGTTACATATCGATCGGCACTTGCTGCACAACACCTGGCGCGGTCGCAGTCTGACCGTTGGCCGTGCATTTTTGTATCGAGCCGGTGGATTGATGTTTCTACGTAGATCGATCTTGTTCGACGCGATTGGCGTTGATTTTTTCTCCTGGAAATAGCTAAATCTCGTGGCAATCGTAGCGAGCTTATCGCCGTCAGGTCCGGGCACTGGTTCCGGTGGCTGGACACCGCAGGGTAAACCTCTGCAACGAAAAGAAAAAAAATCAAAATCGTTTTTATTTCACTGGTGGAAGCCGAGTCTGTGATCGGACTCGTTTCGCAAACGGACCTTACTTCGGTATGGGTAGAAAAGTTTATGGCTGAGTATTTCAATCATTTTTTTTAAGAGCATGTGAGAAACGATGAGAAACCCCAACAACGTCGGTATAGCAGGGGCGTTTGAATTCTGCGTAACATTTAAGGTACATGTACGAAATTGGGAATTACCATTTAGCAGCCTGACCTCTCTCGGCCAAATTTCAAACCGCTCTCTCCCAGTTCGATACCCGATGATTACTGTGCGAATGTGTCACGTTTTAACGTGACACAGGGGCGGGGTCGAAGTTTCGAACCGTAAAAGCTTCGACGGTTCAAAACTCCGAATTTATGCGGGACGATCTTAAAACTTTTCGAAATTTTTAAAATCCGTCCATTTTAAAACAGAAATGTCATTGCGAAGAATAGTTATACATCGAGGATTAAATGACAAGAATAATTATGGGACCGATCTGCAAAAGTATCGAAAATCAATAATCCTACTACTTAAAAAATCGTATTTTAATAATTAGAAAACGTAAAGGTCCGAAAATTGGCGTGTTAGAAACTTGAGTTGACGAACGGTTAAGTTTTATACCTGAAAAGGTTCAGGAAAAAAAAGTTCGAAGCCAAATATATTAGAATTTGTATGTCCCGAAAAGGGTAAACAGACGACAGTGTATTAATTCGACGGGGCAAAATTCCGACAGGGCAAAATTTCGAAAGAGAGTAAAACTAGCGGCTACTACTGGGCTCTGACGCTCGCTCGGGAAAAAGGTCCATAGGACATAACACCAGTGGTGCTTCCATCTAAACGCACGAAATGCAAATTTTCGGAATTTTGCCCCTTCGGAACTTTTATTTTCGGAATACCGCATCGTCGACGCCGTAATTTTCGGAGTTCAAAAAATTCGTATACCCGAGAATTCTTTTCTTCAATTTTATTACGTTCGCACCTTTCCGATAGTTTCTTGTTCGATAATATAATTTTCGAAACTTTGCGGATCTCTAAAAATCACCAATTCGTAATTTTTCAAGTAATACTACTGACCGTTCGATAAATTGCTCTGTCGTCTGCGTAATCTTTCGGAAAAATATTTACTCGACGATATTAAATTCGTATCATTTTTGGTATCCAATCATACCCGTTCGATGTTATTTACAGTCGATTAATCAAACTTTCGTCGGAATGAACCATGTAATTCGTACTATTAAAATTCGAAGTTTTGCACCGTCGAAGCTTTTACAGTTCGAAACTTCGACCCGGCCCCGTGACACATTCGCGCAGTAACAAATGTGTCACGTTTACTGTTTTATTACGGCAACAATATAATGAAGAAAAATCGGAAAAAACATGAACTATCTTCGGTCCGAGGGGTATCAGATTTACAGCCCGCGCGAAAGATCAAAAACCGTTTTATTCGTGTCGTGTGAAGAAAAAGAAGTGCGGCTGTTGATTGCATAATTGCTGAATAATGAATAATTTATAAACATTATGTCATGCGATAGATTTATGTTATAAGTAATAGTTAATTGTTCAAAATCATTTATCTAGCCGTAGATTGGCGGACAATATTATTCTGATTTTCAGATTAAACACGGCACGTCGTACAGGTTCACCGTATCCTTTTGGCAATATTGCACGCCGTCTTCATCCAATTGTCGCGGTTGATTCTGTCCACGCACAAACATCACCGGTAATAATCCTGATTATCAGATCGTACTGAGAACATAGCATTTTGCCAAAAAATATACGATAAACGAGAGGTCTTCTACTGTTCCCCATGCTAACTATTACCGGCTGACTGGGAATACGCGGCCATATTGAACAGGCCACACCTCCGTGGTAATTCTCAATACGGAAGTTAACCGTGCCAGAAGCGATTTACTATACAGGGTCTCACAAATTTCACCCGTACCATTTTAGTCTTCACCAAGAATTGCATGGGAACGAATGGGAAGAATTATTACAGCCTGTGCGTCAATAAGTTCTGACGCGGTAAAATTAGCAAGTGAATCAATCGAAAAAAGAATCCAATATTGCATTGATACTGATGGTCGTCATTTCGAACACTTACTATAAACGTAGTAATTTTATTTACTACCGAAACTGTAAGTATTATCGCCTTTCTGTACTTTCGGGAAATTTTTGTGATTACAGCGCCATCTATCACGAATCGAAAAACAAATTTTAAACAAAATTTACGTATTTTTTTATGGGGAATCCGAATCTACAATAAAAAATGGGGGTTCCCATTTAAGATTTCAAAGTTGCCCTACCCCCAGCCCAGGGTGTGGGGGTGGGGGTGAGTCTTTTGGTATTCATGGATGGCCCCCTTCGTACTGTGCAATTTTCATTCAGCAAATATTTCTGTGAACCTTATGGTTTCGAAGATATCTAAGGTGCTAATAGTTATTGGGGCACCCTGTATATTTTGGTAACGAAACGTCTAATTTACCAGGTGGGACTCCAAAAACTCAAAAATTATCTGTGAAATGACAATTGACCAAGAAAAATCTCATATTCGTGTCTGCGAGTAGCATCAGTGGAATATAAACGAACTAAAAATTCTTTTCCGCGATTACTGTGTATTTTTCGGGCGTACGCCATTTTGTTAATTTTACACACACAGCAACAATCGAAGGCTCGCTAGTTAGGTTTATTATCTGTCTACAACGTAAGAGTCAATATTTTCGGAATTACGGTATGCAATAATAATTATTTGACCTGAAAATGCACATTTCTATTTTGTATTCCAACATTTTCTGATGATAACGGCGAACACATAGAGATGTCAACAATTACTTGACCGAATTTCAATTAATTCGTTTTGTCAAATTAGTCTATTAGACAATGGCCTACGGTCCGAAAGTCGAATGCATTTTGTCGGTAAAACAGACCTCTCACATGTTCTTAAGGGGAGATATACACCTAGTATGGTCGAAAAAATCGATTTTTTTTTGCATTTTCTTGAAGCTCGAGGTCTCAAGAATATCTAGTGAAAATTGCAAGTCAATATCTCGATAAATAACGAAGTTACAGCTGAGAGTGAACCGCGTCCGAGAGCGCGCCGGATTTCGTCTGTGAATAAATATTCTGGGAAAAATGGATAACGGATATAAAGGTTCTCGGGAAGCTCATCGATCCGGATCTTTTCGCAAAGATCGAAGTAAAGAAGAAAAAAACCGCCTAAAAATCGGCATACTGCCGAAAAAGTAGAGCTTTCCGACGAGAATATCAGTTCCAGTGCCAAAAAATTGGAGACTGGAATTGTAGACAAACTGAGCGTTTACTATGGCTTAGCCATTCGGAGAAACAGTGACTCCATGGAGGACATGAAAAAAAGCGATATGGGCAACATTCTACCATTACGGCTCAACAGAAAGCAAGCCTTGAACATCATTTTTGTCCCAAAGGCCCCGAATCGTGGTGCAAGTGGTAACAAGCGAAAGCTAAAAGAGGACTAAGGAATTTCCGTTTACGATTATTTAGCATTGCCAAAAACGGTGTTAGATGCCATCGAACCGATTTACGAAGACCTCAGCAATGACAAATTGTTAGAACGCTGCGTTGGCGGCTACACACAAAACAGCAATGAGAGCTTCAACCAACTTATCTGGAAGATAGCTCCAAAAACGATGCACAGTGGGGCCAAAATCGTTAACATTGCTGCATTTCTTGCAACATGCACGTTCAACAATGGTGTCACGTCATTGTTAGAAGTCATGAGAGAGTTAGGAATATCGGTAGGATCGGGCGCGCACTTGTACGCTGCGCAAGAAGACGAAACTCGCATAGCGAAAGCCGAGCTGCAAGCGCGAGAACAGACGAGAGAAGGTCGAATACGGCGCCGACAACAAAACTTAGAAGACATGAACATTCCGTCGACCGTAGAAGACTTACACTATGGGCCTGGTCTCGATGATTCCATGTAAGTTGACAAATTTCATGATTCATTCATTTCCAAATTTTTAAACGCGTTTTTCTCAAAACCACGTTATTCAAATCGGTACCCAAAATTTCTCGAAAACCAAAGAACCGATTACCTTGACATTTTTTGTGGTTATTGTATACATCATTATCTAGTACTTGTCATAGGATTTTTTTTTTCGTTCCTTAGTTTTTGTTTTATAGGCAAAATAATAACTAACTTTTAGTCGAAAAATCGCTATGTTATGTTCAAACGTCCGCCATTTTGTCATAAATCGATATTTTCAGAATTGGCTATGACAAGTACTAGATTTTAGTATCTAATTTAATAAGCTTTTTGGTTTTTTTGTTTCAGATGATTTTTGAAGAAACGCCAGTGGGTACCGTTTGCCCAGATTTTTTTACGGCGCTCCGAAGATTACACGACAACCTCGTCAATTTTTGATTTTTTGTTAATAAAAAAAATTGAACATATTTCTGAATGTGTATACTTTTGGATATAAAATCTCCCAATCCGAAATTTCAAGTAGTTTTCCTTAAAAAAATTCTCAAAAATGATCCTTTTTTTGCGGTTTCTAGGTGTGTATCTCCCCTTAAGTGGCCCAATGACGACATCTCTCGTCGTATTTTGGTATAAGAATATTATGGAAAGAGCATTTCGTTAATTCAAGGGCACTTTGTGGCGTAGCGACGTTCATTTCAATTTCTCTATCTCAAACGCCTATTGTCTATCGTATTATATTGTCTTGTACGATTATATACCGTATCTTATGACATTGGCATGTGCGTGACGAGAGATCTCCGGCAATACCACAGAACCGCACCCACAGATCGTGAGAGTATTATTTATTCACGTGTCTCCCTATCTCTCTCTGTCTCTCGATTACCGGGTAACCATCAGGTACATATGGGTTCTGGTAGATACTTGTAAGCTCAAAGTTCGCTCATACATGTAATATATATGTGTATGTGCGTGTGTGCGTGCAAACTCGCATACCGCTCGCAATACACCAGGATAAACAACGCCAGAGGGCTGGTGATATCGATTCTCGTGAAAAGAGAAAAATTCTCTTCGTGAGATCGTGAATCATCGTATCTCATTCGCATTATGGAATAAGCATCACAAAACGATATACGGTATAAGGGAATATTTTTTATCCGAAAAAAATTGTTGGAAATTTCAAATTTCCTTTAAAACACGACACCAATCTGTTCCAAAGAGAAAGTACTTCCCGAACGCGACTGAAACAGAGTACAATCTATCTATGACCAAAATATCATGATCTCACCGGATGATGATCTTGGGGAAAATTTACGATCGCTCCTCTTTGTCCTAATCCGTCGCGATCCCTCCGTGTGTCTCAAAGAGACCGATTAGAAACATTCTTTCGATGTGTAAACCCATGAAATTCCCGAGCTGCTCGATCTTTACTCGCGAGAAAATATAAATCAACGAGTTTGTACATTAGTATATGGGTATTGGTGTGACGTGGGTAGAGTAATCGTGTGTTTGAGTCGCGAGTTCCAGACGTCTCTGAATTCTATTGTGCTCCAGTTTACGAGCGCGCGTGGCAGGAGGAAACGCGAGAAAGTGAGAGAATCCGTACGGAGACTGGGCGCAAAGGCAACGATGGATGCTCTTCTGGATTTGGCCAACGTTTCATCGTGGCCAAAGTACCGGAAGACCATTAATTCCTGGGTGCCAAAAATAAAATAAAATAAATAAAACAACAAAAATAAAACGATTTTTCCGTGAAGAGGCGCGAGTACGTAGAGTGGCCCTTTGTCCAGGGATCCTCGTACAACGGTGAGAGCCGACACGCCCAAGTCGAGATGAAGGCCATGAAAAATTGTACGAATCCTCGCGAACGAACGACGAGAAGCAGCAAAATCTTTTTACGCAAAAATTACTGCTCGTTCGGACATTATGGAAAAATTTATTACTCATAACAGATTCGCAACGAGCTAATAAAAAACATCGTTAGTCATTTCTTCTTGGAAAAATGGCGAATCATTCTTTTATTTAGTTTCTGTATACGAGGTCTGTTCAAAAAGTATCGCGAATTTTGAATTTCCGCGGACTACGTATATTCGATTTTCGATTTTTTTGTGGCGTTAGGTTGGTACTCGTGTCCCTCACTTATGCTGAAAAAATCGGCAATTTTGAATGTTTAGTTAACTGTTGACAGCTGTTTTGGTTAGACGTGTTTTGGCTTGTCCTCGATTTTTGCCTATTCCAAATGAGCAGCTTCCATTGCGATGATTGAGCTTTGGTTTCCGCGTCATAACCATAAACCCATGATTCGTCACCGGTTATGACCCTCTGGAGCAAATTTGGGTCGTTGCAGACCGAGTCCAACAGCTCCTTAGCAATGTTAACGCGACACTGTTTTTGTTCGAAATTGAGCAATTTTGGCACGAATTTCGCGGCGACTCGTCTCATGCCCAAATCATTGATAAAAATCGAATAGCACAAGCCAATCGATATGTTTAATTCCCCAGCAACTTCTGTAACGGTAATTCGACGATTGGCCAATATTATTTTCTTCACTTCATCAATGTTTTCGTCTGTTGTTGATGTGCTCGGGCTTCCGGAACGCATTTCGTTGTTCGCATCGTCTCAGCCCTCTGAGAACATTTTGTACCACCGATAAACGTTACTTTGGTTCAAAGTAGCTTCACCATATGCCACAGTTAACATTCGGAATGCGTCCGAGCACTTAATTTTGTTTTTCACACAAAACTTGATACAGATTCTTTGATCCATTTTTTTGGAATAGGCAAAAATCGAAGACAAGCCAAATACGTCCAACCAAAACAACTGTCAACACTTAACTAAACATTCAAAATGGCCGATTTTTTCAGCATAAGTGAGGGACACGAGTGCCAACCTAACGTCACAAAAAAATCGAAAATCGAATATGAATAGCCCGCGGAAATTCAAAATTCGCGATACTTTTTGAACAGACCTCGTATATGAAGATCCGACGATCCAGTCAATGATTTCGGCGACCCGGCAAAATATAATAAATTCAAAAAATTACCAGTATGTAGCACTAGTTGAACGGACTTTCGGTGAATTATTTCAGATTTTTCAATCAAGCCGTTCAAAGAAACTATTCATTTTTTCCCAAGCCACCACTGAATCTTGAAAAATATAGTTCGTGCAAGGAAAAAGGTTCGAACGTAAAAAGTCGTAGTTTTGTGTAAACTTTTAAAACCTTTTTTCGGCCAAACGCCATTTCGTTAACTCTGCACATACAGCAACGATCGTAGGCTTGCCAGTTAGGTTTTTTATCCGTCTATAACGTAAGAGTCAATTCTTTCGGAATTACGTACATTAAAAGTGTTATTCATTGTTTTGGATCTCGGCGTTCTTAGCTGATCTTCTCCTCTGCTAACGTATACTTATTTTCTCGTCTCGCGAAATATTTGAGAATAGTACCAACGCCCTCCGAGAAATCGTGAAAAATACAATTTGGTCGTATCGGACATCTGGCAAAGTGAGATTGAAACGAGGCGAATTTGTGCCGTAGATAAAAACGTAATCTCGAGCAAACCTGGTACCCCAATTGCTTTTTGATGATTGCGAAAGAGTCTTCGAACGTTAGAGAGCAAAAAAATATATATATATATATATAAGATTGTATATACAGGGTGTCCCAAAACTAGCACGTCAGAGTGACACGAGGGTTAGATCGGCTTCGGATCTATCAGAATAAACAAATATGATCTCAGTAAAAGTATAATGGTTATTGAGAAAAATCCTCTTTTTTGATTTTTCGGAAAATCACTATACTTGTTATCTCGCTGTTTTCGTTTGGGTTTCTGATCACTTTAGGATTTCGTGTGAATTTAGACTTTGATTTGCCTACAATTTGAACTTTTGTAGCAATGGTAACGGCAAGTACTATAGCGATTTTCTCAAAAATCAAAAAAGACAATTTTTCTCGAAAACCATTAGGCATTTACAGAGATCATATTTGTTGATTCTGATAGGTCCGGCCAATCTAACACCCGTGTCACTCTGACGTTCTAGTTTTTGGACATCCTGTATATATATGAGAAATCGAGAACGCCGTTGTTTTATCATGCGCCATATCTTATTTGTCGGTTCATTATTCTCTCTCTCTCTCTCTCTCTCTCTCTGGTTGAGCGTATGAATACGAGCGGCGGTGGAACTAAATATTACTCGTAGTTATACACTCTTTTGTAAGTACACGATATGCAACGTGCCAAGATGGCGGTCTCGTGTTGAATGAAGGAGTATACTCCTCCTGCGAGAAGTTGCGTAATTCGGCTGTAAAATGAAAAAAAAAAAAAAACACAAGATTCTCCGGTCCGGGCCATTTCTCGTTACACGATTCTAACTCGCTCTATTCCTGACCGTCATGCCCAACTCTCGTTTGTAGCCGGACAAGAAGCAACGAAAAGATATGTTGTTGAATTTTCGTTTTTAAGTGACGGACACTTCGTTAATAGAAAATTACTAAACCGCGCTGTGGACTCCGAGGAAGCTTAGAATTTTTAGAAACTTTCCATTTGCGTCAATATTGATCATTCACGAGCTGATACGGAGGAAAGAAAAACACGCGTTTGATGTTATCTTCTTCTTTCTTTTTTTTTTTTTTTTTGAATAAATTTCATTCGTTTTCGACGCGTCATTTGAGATAACGCACCGTTGACTATGAAGTTTGGGTTTTTTATCCTTCGAGCTCGATAGACAACATTGAACATATCGTAATTCGTTACACAGAGACAGTTCGTTTATTGCCATTAAAAAAAAAAGTTATTTTGAGATATAGGTTGCCAGTATTCGAGAGTTTCAATCGAAAAAGCACAGCGTTCGACGTGCAAAAATTGCGCATTTTTTTTTAATAATTTGTGAGCATTTAAAAAATTCCCTCCATATGAGAAAGTCATTTTCTCAATTTTGCCTTTCTTAACCCTTCGTGGTCACGCGCGGTCAAAATGACCCCAAGCGCAACTTTAAGCTAGAATTACTATGCCTTCTTTCTGATTTTTTTTCGCCATTTTGAAAATTTGATAAAAATTTTTTGCCATGGTATTCTCATTTCGAAAGGTTCAAACTAGTATCCTGAATTTTTATGAGTCGTTCGTTACGATACTGGCAACGCGGCAATTGTTTAAACATGGCTGGGGTCATACCGACCCCCTGTGACCAACGTGTTATTTCTAGAACGTGTGACCACGAAGGGTTAACATTAAAAAAAAAAAAGGTGTGACTTACAAAAAACGCCGAATTAATGTACAATCTTCAATTATCATCGTGTTCTCTTCGTCACCATTTTCAGAGCAACGCCGGAATTTACAAAAAGAATTTCATAAAAATTCAACCCCTTTATCGTAACGAAAAAAAAAAAAATGCAATACCTCACGCCCTCTAGCGTATTCGTGTGAAAAGTTTTAGCTCGATACTCGAAAGCTCACTGAAATTGAAGCAACAATTCTGATAAAAGAAAAGTCAACATGCCACAATTCTGATGAAAGCAGAGTCAACATGCCACAAAATCGCGTCGTGAAAATATTGAATACATTTTCATTCCGGAAAATACAATACTTTTTCTATTCGAATGGATTCGGTGTGCGCGCCGCGCGCGCTGCTTTTTAAGTTAAGTTCGTTGTTCTGCGGTCGTGCGATCTGAAGTGTGCACATGAACGAACTCCAAGCACGCCATTGCCAATCATAATGGCGAGTTAGCCGGCTTCACAAATAAATCGCATTTCGAGATATTTCGTGACGTGTCTTTTTTCCAATGGACGATGGAAAAATATGTAAATTGCACAATTACTTCCTCATTATTTTTGCCTTAATGTCGAAAACTTCTATGATGAGCCCAAAATTGAACAAAGCTTCTGCTCGTAAGAGTATGATTCGTTAGGGGAGAACAAAAAATTACTATCGAAGCAACGTGCAAGTTTCAATTTCCATCTCCTATTTACGTAAAACAGGCCGACCCCCCCTCCCCATACCTTTACCAATCTTTTGTGATCTAAACCAGACTCCCCCCTCTCCACCCTTCTGGTACATAACACACGATTGTTTTCAACGCGAAATTGTATAAATCGCGGCGAGCCAGTGTGCGGGGGGGGGGGGGGGGGGGGCAGCTGTGATTGAACGACGAGTTATTTAACGTGCATAAGGGCCCAAATCGTCCTTGACGAATATCGAACGATTCTGACGGGAAATTGAGTATCGATGTTATCGCAATCACGTTGAAAAGTCCACAGGGGCGGATAAAGGAAACGTGACTTGTTCCTGTATATGGACGCATGTGTGATATATATAGGGGGTTCGGAGTTCCATCGAAAATGGATCTCGGACGTTATGGCTCTAGTATCGCGAACGATAGAAAGAGAGCGGAAGGGATAGAGAGAGAGGCGAAGAGTGAGAAAGCCAATCCGCGCATCTCGTCGTATCGATCGGGTAGAATTTACGAGACGGGCCTCTCTATATACGTTCTCGGCTATACGATTGGCTACGAATATTAAATGTTAATGGTTACAGGGGCACTTTGAAACCCCCATGTACATGTTACATACAAGCATGGGACATTCCGTGTCAAAGTGACCTGGCACCGATCCTCATCGTTTTGAACTTTATCCAAAATGTTTCCATCACTGTCGTTACGATCCTCAAAGGTGTAGAGCAATTTTTTTTTTCTAAGCTACTATTTAATTACCCTTTCTTCGGCTTCCTCACGGAGGAAACTTTGCGATGGTGACGTTTTTTTTTCCCAAAACGCGGGAAAACCCATTTAGTGATCTGGCACCGATCCTCATCGTTTGGAACTTTATCCAAAATGTTTGGAAACATTGTCGTTAGGATCCTCAAAGGTGTACAGTAGGGTGGTCGTTAGAACCATTTTTTTTTCTTGCCCCCCCCCCCCCCATCTAAATGTCTTGCAAATAAATAACTAAAAATCGCCTCAAAATTTCAGCTCATTATCTCAACTCTAAAGCGTCCCCCAGAAGGCTTCTTTCTACGCATAAGAATAACACAGGTTTTCATGAAATCTGCCAACTTAATTTTTTCTCTGCCACAGTTATTTCATAAAAAATTTATAAACATCAGTAATTGTTAAGTAAATAGAGTACTTTCGAGGGAAAATTTTTGCTTCGATATTCCTGCCATAGTACCGTAGTTATTAAGGGGATACCACACTCGAAAAAAAACTACAACAGTTTAAAAAAAAAAAAAAATGACAAAAATCAGATCTTGCATGGTTTTTTCTTAGAAATCCGATTTTGTCGGTCAAATTTTTGTTTGACCACTCCCAATGCAATTTTCGAATTTTTTAAAATCGAAAAACCAAATTGTCGGAAATTCCCAACGCGCAAATTTTTGTGACACATCTCCCAATACGGACACAAATTTTCATCTTTTAAGTTTAAAAAATGTAGGAGGAGATGTATTTTAAACCCCACTGGGCAACCACAATTCTATTAAAATCATACAACAAATTTTTCTTTGCAAATTTTGAACTAACTTGATTTACGTACACTATACTAGTAGTACTCTACTATTCTATGCAGTAATCTAGTTATTCACATACGAAATTCTTGAAACAATCGAATTTTGTATATAACCATTGATATTAAGAAATAAACAACTATTGCAATAACAGAATGACGGATAATTTTTCTTTACTAATTTTTTTTACAATTTTAACACTTTGAATGGAGTGGTTTTCATTTTAATTCATCATTTTTCATTTGATTTAATTTATTTATGAAGAGTACCACGTAATAGAATATGAGCACCAATTGCCGCGAATATAATCGTCTTTTTATTGAGCGTTTTTTATTTGTGGAGGCTAGATTTTTTCAAAAGCAGTGCCACAATCATTTTGAATTGTTGCCGCCACGTGACGCTGAACGATCAGCGGTACAACTGACGTCCCCTACCTCTTTAGTGAACCCAGCCACTTCAGCAACTTTTGTTCTTACAAAACTTGTTTGTTCTTGTAAAACCTAATATAGTATACATAAATCAAATTAGTTCAAAATATTGTGGCAAAAAAAAATTTGTTATATTATTTTAATACAATTCTGGTTGTCCAGTCAGTTTTAAAATACCTCTCCTCCTACATTTTTTAAACTGAAAAGATGAAAATTCATGTCCATATTGAGAAAAGTGTCCCAAAAATTTGCGCGTTGGGAATTTCCAACAATTTGGTTTTTCGATTTTTAAAAATTCGAAAATTGCATTGGGAGTGGTCAAAAAAAAATTTGACCGACAAAATCGGATTTCTCAGAAAAAACCATGCAAGATCTGATTCTTGTAATTTTTTTTCTTTTTTTAACCGTTGTAGTTTTTTTCAGGTGTGGTATCCCCTTAATAACTACGGTACTATGGCAGGAATATCGTAGCAAAAATTTTCCCGCGAAAGTACTCTATTTACTCAACAATTACTGATGTTTATAAATTTTTTATGAAATAACTGTGGCAGAGAAAAAATAAAGTTTGCAGATTTCATGAAAACCTGTGTTATTCTTATGGGTAGAAAGAAGCCTTCTGGGGGACGCTTTAGAGTTGAGATAATGAGCTGAAATTTTGAGGCGATTTTTAGTTATTTATTTGCAGGACATTTAGGGGGCGACAAGAAAAAAAATGGTTCTAACGACCACCCTAGTGTACAGCCATTTTTTTTTCTAAGCTACTATTTAATAACCCTTTCTTCGATTATTGCTTCCTCACGGTGGAAACTTTGTGATGGTGACGTCTTTTTTCCCCGAAACGCGGGAAAATCCATTTAGAAAAAATGGCCGAACTTGCGTGCCTGTGTGTGTGTGACGAAATTGGCAAATTCAATACGTCCATATCTCGAGAACGGTTTGATGTACGCCGCTGCAATTCCGCACACAATTATTCATAATGAAAAATCGGAGTTTTATTCAGAGCCAGACCGATTTTACGTGGAATGCCCCATATGTGTGTAAAGGCACACGTAACGTACAGTCCGATGGATAACGTGATAATGTTTCCCAATGACGACGAAGAGAAGCGTAACTTTATCGTGTATCTTTCTCTTTAAACGGGCTCTTCCAAAACACACACACACCCCCACAGCAATAACTTTTTTCCATGTACAGTTGAATCCGGACATTCGTTCGGTGATAATATCGATATCCCTAACTGTGCGTATTAAAGAGCCTTTGAAAGTACAAGAGCGAAAGAAACGGAGGAAAATTGTGGAAGAAGAGGAGGGAAAAAAAAGTGTATATGTATATGTAGTCTATGTAGTCTATATGTGTATATATGTGTGTATGTAGTGTGTGTATGTAGTGTATATGTAGTCTATTGTATAGACAATAGAAAAATATGCATCCAACTTCCCGTAAACCGGGCATACTCGTATTTGTATGAAGCCCTCCCTCTCGCATTTGCATGAAACACGTGTATCGACGGTATCGGCTATATACCGGAAAGACTCGGTTCACTCGACCACTGTAACGACGTCGACGGCAAGAAAGAAGTATAAAAAAAAAACACGTCGAAAAAATAATATGCAACCGTCGATAACGAAACTGCAAAGACATTTTCTCCCTCTGGTTCGTAATAACTACTCGTGTGTATCGACGGCAGAGCAGGTTCTTATGGAGATTTTCTGAACGCAGAATGTTGGGGGGTTTTTTTTTTATATCTTTTAATTATAATTGACTATGATTCTTCGTTGTAGCAGCTTCGAGTGTAACAGTAGGGGGAGCGACAGTTTGACGTTTGATCGTGTTTTCTTTCGGTATGTTCATTTAGAAACGGTATTTCGAAGTTTCAAGGGCCGTGTCACTCAAAGATTTATGACACAGAAGCTTAGAAACTAGAAAGTCATACAGTTTTGATGTTGCTTTCATCCGGAATATCGTGCGTATTAAATACGCACAATTTCACGATCATTTACCAACTAGTTTCATCGACATCACCTCTTGAAGAGTCTCGCGAGAAGCGAAAAGAATTAATGTTTCGCGCGTCTTGTTTACCCGAACTATACGATTTATCGTTATCGGAAGGCAGTCGAATAAAAACGTCAAAGTCCTTGTCGCCGTGAAAGTCCGTTTCGGACAGTTCGAAAAAAAAACTTTGTAACGTCGTGGACGTGTTTTCGGAGAGATTCCGGAGAGTCGGAAACTCGTCCGTTTCGGATTCTCCGTCCGGTGTTCGAGATACTCGTCCATTCTGGAAACATCTGTATTTCGGGTTAAGGTAGCAGTCTGGTAACTTAAGCCGATTTTCATGTCTTTTTTGGAGGGCGTTTTTTTGTAGGACAATAAAAATGTATCGTTTTGGATATTTAGGATGTTTTTATTTACATATTAAAGATACAAAAAAAAATGTGTTTGAAAAAATTTAAGAGATAACACCACTGTGACCCCCTGTTTTTTTTTCACAGTTTTCAAGAATTTTTTTTTGTGGTAAAACAAAGAGATATTCGAAAAATTTTTTTGAGTTTTGTTCCTTGTTTATTACTGTATCAAAAAACATTTTTTTCAAAAAAAATAGGCACGCCTTTGAAATTAAAGTTAATTTCAAAGGCGTGCCTATTTTTTTTAAAACAATATTTTTCCAAATCCCTATGTACTTCTCTTCAAAATGTCATATTATTAACGAAAACACTCGGTATTTTTTTTCAGATCGACGTTGAAGAGAGTTCTGCTGCGTGCCGCGGAGATGACAGCACCGGACGCGAGAGCTTCCCCAGCGCCACCATGCGGCGTGAAAAATGTGAAAAAAATGTTTTTTGATACATTAATAAACAAGGAACAAAACCCAAAAAAATTTTTCGAATATATCTTTTTTATCCCACAAAAAAAAATTCTTGAAAAATGTGAAAAAAAAACAGGGGGTCACAGTGATGTTATCCCTTAATAGTTTATTATTATTATTGATCGAAGTTGGCACCTCGAAGTTGGCCGATTTTCATGTCTTTTTTGGAGGGCGTTTTTTTGTAGGAAAATAAACATGAATCGTTTTGAATATTTAGGATGTTTTTATTTACATATTAAAGATGCAAAAAAAAATTTTTTGAAAAAATTTAATAGTTTCTTATTATTATTATTATTAATCGAAGTTGGCACCTCGAAGTTGGCAGCTCGGGTCCCCTTCTTTGCTAAAATAAAAGGACTTTAGCAAAGAAGGGGTTGTAAAATAAAAAGTTAGGGATGAAAAAATGTCTCGGTAGTTCCGACGAGAACTATAAGTGTGTAGAGTAGCCTGTTAAAATTTGAAAGCAATCGGTTCGGTAGAAAAAAAAGTTAGGCCCGGGCTGCCAACTTCGAGGTGCCAACTTCGATCAATAATAATAATAATAATAAACTATTAAATTTTTTCAAACAATTTTTTTTCATCTTTAATATGTAAATAAAAACATCCTAAATATCCAAAACGATTCATTTTTATTTTCCTACAAAAAAACGCCCTCCAAAAAAGACATGAAAATCGGCTTAAGTTACCAGACTATTACCTTAACTCGTTCACAAGTAGAATTGGACATCTTCGTAGAACCGCCATTTCTTTTTCAAATTATTTTTCATCAATACATCCTTCAAAGTACGGACTATGATATCGCTAAAAAAGAGAAAATGAACAATCCATTCGGGGATATAGAGTTGGGAGGAAGAAAATAATCTTTAATCTCTATCTAATCTCAGGCTCATCAGCGCCACTCGCGGGCAAACAAGTTATTTTTTCTTCGGGTAAGTACTCGAATGACGAGACTGTATAACGACGAAACCTCTTCAAGGGGATGTATCACACGCTCTGACCACTTGGAAAACGCGAAATGCACTTTCGCCGAAATGACACAACCGATCGGCGATGAAATAAGCTTAGCAACTGGAGCACGGTGGCAAAAAGTGGCTAAGCTTTTTTTCATCCCGATCGGTTGTACCGTTTGGGGGAAAGTACCGATCAGAATTTCCATCTCCCTCGCACTCACGTGCCACGTGGTACATGCCCTTCCTCTTAACATCCTCTGGTGTATTTGATACACTCAAATTTCTCGTACAGTGTGAATTATTATTCCGCCCGAACGAATTTCGCCGAACCACCCTCGCAAACTCCACCATCCATGTTCTGTAGCGTTATAAAAATATGGATAGACCTCCCCTCCCGAAAGAGGAGAGGTCTGCGGTTCGTTCTTAATTGTACGAAATCGATGTGGCGTCATCGACATCCTTCTTTGTCTCTTCTCACTGTTACAGAGAGTACACACGAACCGCAGTCAGACCTGCCGCTATATAGCAACTATACCACCTATATATATATATATATATATATATATATATATATATATATATTCAGTAGCACATTATGTATACCATAGCCCACCGCCGTCAGAGGCAAAACGAGAGGAATGCTCATGCCGCCATTTTCGTTCTCCCGTTGTGCGGGGCTTTCGCTTCGAACAATGGTACGCGGGCTTGAGCGATAGCGTAATGAGCATTTGAAAAGTTTGAATTTCACTTCTTACACGTACAATGAAAATTTTAAATGGTATATCCATTATAGGAACAAGGCTACGGGAGAGTCGAGCGTGTTAAATTATTCATCATTCCGAAAATACGAATAAAACAAAGCGATTATTATAACGTCATGCGAAAGATCGTATTGAGGAAACAAAACATAAGAATTGATCCTCTACAGTAATACAGTAATGTATGATATCGCAAAATCTCTGAACTGGTAGATCAATGGAGAACTGAACGATATTTTCGAGGAACTAGATGTTTTGTTTTATTTTCTAGGCTAATTGAAATACGACCGTTAAAGTCTCGAAATGCTTTTTACAATGTCTGAAAGTCCATCTGATAGAACTGATCTGATAGAACTTACGATTTTTTTATACAAACTAGAGAATTAATTTTTCCACAACTCGCAGTCGATAATAATAATAATAATAATAATAATAATAATAATAGATAATTATTCAATCTGTTCATGTGCGCAGGTTCGAAACGAAGTAAATTCGTTTCCGAAGACGAGAGTCACAAATCCAATTGGCTACCGAAATAGGACAACGAGAGAAAGAGAGTGAGAGAGATTGTGGGGGAGCTTGGGAGAAATTCGATTGCCGGTTTGGGATTGACGACCCGTCTGTCTCACCGAAGTCTCGTTTCGGGGATGAAAATCAAACGACGTTGTACGAATCGTGAGTACGTCGCAGCAACAAAATCTCCGTCAATTCGATCGCTAATACGTGAGTCTTAAAAACCGAGTATCGAGAAGAAATCAAAAACATAGATTGAAATTGGTCGAATTGACGAGACAAACGAAATGGCCGTTCGGAGATTTCACGCTCGAGAAAATGGAAGACCGAGTAAACGAATAATGAGAATCGATCAAAACTGCAGTTCGTGTGGCAAGGATTGATATAAAGAAAATTAAAAGCCCGTGAAATTAGTTGAATTATTTGAGCAGCAATTTTTGTTACAAACATATTCCATTAGGGCGATTTTTTTTTTTCGACTATTTTTTTTCAGCCGTCACCCGAAATTTTGTTGGATATGTCGAAAAAGAAATTCCCTGAAAGTTACAGCCCTCAATATTAATTCTAAGTACTTTCCCTTAGCGTGAGAAGATTTTCCATCTAAAATACACGCAAATCGAATTTTTTTTTGTTCAAATTTCTATAACTCAGCCGCATTTTATGCTATCATATTGTTCTTGGTTTCGATTTACTCGGAATAAAACAATCTAAAAAAGTGCCTTTTGCAGCGAAAGTGTAAATTGTACTGGTGAGTTGGTACGGGTCACTGAAGTTGATTTTTACCCAAAATTCTCGTTTTTTTGCTGTTATCTCCGAAACAATTAACTTTACGAAAAAAATGTAGATGAAAAATTTGTTGGAAATTTAATTTCCTACAAGAAAGGTCCTATCGAACCAATTGCTTAGATTAATATTTCTTGAAATATTGAACGTTTTTTATTTTTTATTTTTTTTATTATTTAATACTTCATATTTTATAAATTTTATACTACTCATAAGTTAAAGTTCAATATCTCAAGAAATGTTAATCTAAGCAATTGGGTCGATAGGACCTTTTTCGTAGGAAATTAAATTTCCAACAGATTTTTCATTTACATTTTTTTCGTAAAGTTAATTGTTTCGGAGATAACAGCAAAAAAACCAGAATTTTGGGTAAAAATCAACTTCAGTTACCCGTACCAACTCACCAGTACAATTTACACTTTCGCCGCAAAGAGCACTTTTTTAGATTGTTTTATTCTGAGTAAATGGAAACCGAGAACAATATGATAGCGTAAAATGCGGCCGAGTTATAGAAATAAAAAAAAATAAAAAAAATCGATTTACGTGTATTTTCGATGGAAAATCTTCTCACGCTAAGAGAAAGTACTTAGAATTAATATTAAGGGCTGTAACTTTCAGGGAAGTTCTTTTTCGACATATCCAACAAAATTTCGGGTGAGGACTGAAAAAAAAATAGTCGAAAAAAAAAAATCGCCCTAATATTCCATATTCACACGTTGATTTACGCTAAATCGTACACTATGACTTCCGTAACGATTTCTACACGTTAATTCCTAAAATATTCGTTGAGCAACGAAAAAATTACAATTCCAGCATAAACATTCTTGAATAACGTTCGATTAACCTCGAGATCGGAATATTTACGCGGCCACGATCCCCTCGGCGACAGCGCCAGTACGAATAATCTGCTTTCTCCATTAGTTCAGAAATTTGATATTTTTAACGAATCTCAATATCAATTCGAAACAATGATTTTTTTAACGATTTGATAATATTAAGAGGGGCGAGAGACTCCGCAATATTTTCAACTGGCAGAACAAAAATAACATATCGAAAATCCCAAACGAACGATTGTTAAAAATGTCTCTACGATCATATTAAACAAATATTCAGATTCGAATCTAAAAAAAAATTATCGGTGATGCATTTTTCCGCAAAGAAAAACAAATATTCCAAAATTTAATTCCTCTTACAATTTTTTATATATCGATCCCAATATTTTTTTTATACCGCCAGAAAGGCATTTTGAACAATCTCGCTCGTTTGGCATTTTCGATACAAAATATCTTTCGCTAAATGAAAAAAAATCAAAAAAGACACATTTTTTTCCCGATCTTTCAATCGTCGAGCACCGTGAACTTAAAAAAAATTCACGTTTGGGATCTTTGAGCACAAGAAGGAAAATGATAAATTCGCTTATCATGTTATTCCTACGGCTTATTTAAACAGCTGTAGCAATAAAAAACGAAGATATAGAAAATAATCTTCAGCCCGCATAGTTTCGAGAGTGCGAGAAAAAAAAATGTACGTTAAACAATTATGTGTGTTAGCGGGGCTCCGTTGGTGCGACGAGACTGGGAAGTCACGAAAGTCATCGCTGCTCTGAACCGCGATATCGTTGGCATTGCTCACAAATGACTGATCATTCGGTCAAGCTGTTATAAAATCGTTGCCGCATCATAACTTTTTATTCTCCGGCAAAGCCGCAACGCCGAAACGCACTATCAAACGAATAAGAATACGATTTACGTATACGAATTGGTTTCCGTTCGAGGGTTTTTTTTTTTTTACATTCAAATTCATTCCAGAGTTTCTTGGTCGAACGTCGAGACGAGAGTTCCGACGGCCTGGTGCTTGCCGTCGGATCGCTTAACTCACACGCTGTATCGTTCGTCCGATCTTTAGTTTCGTCGGCGTTTTTTTCTCTCTCTCCCGTGTGCGATTCGACCCTCGAGCTCTGGCGGCAAATATTGGAAATCGTACGATGAAACTGACGAACTTACGAATCCCTCAAATTTTTGCTCGAGGGAAGGTTCCCGTCCAAATCGATGAAAAAATCGAAACATTTTGTGTTTGCTTAATTTTCATCTTTTATGTTGTCGAGAATACATGAGAGAAAGGATATTTCGATATATGATGTGGTTCTCGAGATATACGGGGTCGGGCGGAGCAGTCTGACCTGATGGCTGAGTCTACGGTAGGTTAGCATAAAACTTTAAACGCGTTTTTCTCGAAACAACGTTTTTCGACGCGCGGTACGCTCTACGGGTTCGAGGAATGCACCGATTTCAAAGTTTCACCGCTGAAATTAAAGCTAATCAAATTTGGGGGGCCCTGACGGAGTGTTTTTTTCGAAAAAATTATTGTAAATATTTCTTTTTTAACGTTAAAGCCCAGAAAAAGCATGAAAAAATGATTTTTTTTTAAACGGCCGCCATTTTGTTTTAAAGGGCTTTTTTAAAAATCGGAAACCGATAGGGCCCCACAAATTTCATCTGTTTCAAGAATCTTTTTGGTTTTTGGATATCAGACCACTTGGTGAGGCTGTAGAAGGTACCGCGCACATCACTTCGCGCCGGGAGCGGCTTCTTTGGCGGAAGCTGGAGCCGCCATTTTGAATTATTTGATTGTGAAAAAACTCGTTACAATACTTCTTTTATATACAAATAAAACCCTCAACAAAATTTTCGCAGGATAATTTATTTTGTATTGAAAAAAAATTCCTTAAATTGAGGTATTTTTGGGGTTTTTGGACGGGAACCTTCCCTTAAGGTAGTAGTCTGGTAACTTAAGCCAATTTTCATGTCTTTTTTGGAGGGCGTTTTTTTGTAGGAAAATAAAAATGAATCGCTTTGGATATTTAGGATGTTTTCATTTACATATTGAAGATACAAAAAAAAAAATTTTTGAAAAAATTTAACAGTTTATTATTTTTTATTATTGATCGAAGTTGGCACCTCGAAGTTGGCTGCCCGGGTCCTAACTTTTTTTCTACCGAACCGATTGCTTTTTAAATTTTAACAGGCTACTCTACACACTTATAGTTCTCGTCGGAACTACCGAGAAATTTTGTCACCCCTAACTTTTTAATTTACAACCCCTTCTTTGCTAAAATAAAAGGACTTTAGCAAAGAAGGGGTTGTGATATAAAAAGTTAGGGGTGAAAGAATTTCTCGGTGGTTCCGACGAGAACTATAAGTGTGTAGAGTAGCCTGTTAAAATTTGAAAGCAATCGGTTCGGTAGAAAAAAAGTTAGAACCCGGGCTACCACCTTCGAGGTGCCAACTTCGATCAATAATAATAATAATAAACTATTGAATTTAAAAAAAAAAAAATTTTTTGTATCTTTAATATGTAAATAAAAACATCCTAAATATCCAAAACGATTCATTTTTATTTTCCTACAAAAAAACGCCCTCCAAAACAGACACGAATATCGGCTTAAGTTACCAGACTACTACCTTAAGAGAGAAAGAAAAAAAAATGATCGCACCGATCCACAAGTAAACGTCTCGTGCCGAATGACGAACGATCGTATTTCCAATAGAGACCGTAATATATTAAACCGCCTTGTTATGAAAAATCCTAAAGATACAGTGAAAAGTCATCGCGAACAAACGAGTTGCGTTTAAAATCGTTATATTTAACGAACAAAAATGCGCAAAAAGTTTCATTGATCAATTCACAATACGACGCGGAATAGTTAAATTTTATTGCCCGATAGAAAATGGCAATCTTTACGTGACCTTGTTCGAACGAGAGATACGCCAATGAGAAAGAAATTGGGAGTTTTTCTGCTTGGGGTTCTTTCAAAAACCCTCCTGCCTCTGTTGCCCGTTATTGACTTTCGATAAATCGATTTCCGCGGTACTTCACGCGCTCCACAGTCGTTTTTTTTCTTCGGGCAAAAAACGTGACTCGTGCGAAAACGTAGAGAGGAATAATTTAAGATTACAATTTCTCCTGAGTAACCGCAGTGGAAAGAGTCGTTAACAATAACGATAAACTTCGCGAGAATTCTGTCTGTTCGACATTCGTGAGAACGATAAAGCTCTCAATGAGCTTCCTTACAGACCCCTCTCAATGTTTCCGACAACCCGTGAGAATTCATAAAGACACAGAACTAAGATTAAAGTGACTTTATCCACGGTTCGCGTATTCTATCGAGTAACCAACGAAACTTCGAACAATAACGCGAAAAAGAATTTTTTTAAGAAGCAAAGGAAACAAAGTCTCATTCTCTTTGTTCGTAGTGCCCGTTAGCTTCAGGTACATCAAGAATATTTATATATCTATAAGATATATAGAGAAATATATGGAGTTTAGGGACGTTGCCGAATAAGATGGAGGCTAAGAGAAGAGATATCTCTCAGGTAAAAGGGCCGACATCCGGCGATGACACTCGATACGTTAAGACAAAGACGGTCTCTCTCCTCGGTCACATAGCAAGAGGGATCTCTCTCTTGGGACCTTTTTAATGTTTTTTTTTCTTCCTCTTCTCTTCTTCTTTCGTCTCTCGGTGCTCACTCGAGTGGCCAAGCGAAAAAGAGTGAAATACAAACGGGGATGAAGATAGAGCGCGCGCGCGAGTGCCGCAGTAAAGAAATTTGCACGCAACTCCTACTTCTCCTTGTGCTTGTTATTTTCTTTTCTTCTTCCTCTTTTCATTTATTTCTTCTTTTTTTTCCTTCTTCGTGACTGAACGCCCGAGCCAACAGAGTCATTCAGTTCGGTACCGGTGAGCTTTGCATTGCATTTCTTTTTCTGTACTATCCCTGCCTGAGAAGAGTAATACTCTCGGGGGGGGGGGGGGGGGGGCACAGCAGCGATGGCAATGATGGAAAAGTCTCACACATCCGGTGACGAGACTCCAGGGACAGGCCTCCGAGGAATTAAAATAATTGAAGAACAAAAAAAAACAGGACTCTCCCGGCGTTTTCATTATTCTACGAACGCTCGAAGAGCTTCAAAGGTCCGAAACTTAAAAAGTTCACAAAGCAAGCTCCTGTTGCTTCATCGATGTACAGTGTTGTTTTGAGCTACAACGCTATTTCGTTGAAAACTCGGCGATGATCTGAATAAGGTAGTAGTCTGGTAACTTAAGCCGATTTTCATATCTTTTTTGGAGGGCGTTTTTTTGTAGGAAAATAAAAATTAATCGTTTCGGATATTTAGGATGTTTTTATTTACATATTAAAGATACAAAAATAAAAATTTGTTGGAAAAATGTAATAGTTTATTATTATTATTATTATTGTTGATCGAAGTTGGCACCTCGAAAAAAAAGCGCGTGGGTGGCCCCGGTGATTTTGGCTCTTGATGTTATCTGAAATCAAAAATTCTTGATAATTCTTAATCTATAGACATGTCATTCTGGTCGGAACTACTGAAGTTAAATTTCATGGATAAATAACAAAATGGCGGACTTTGGAAAAAAAAGTCCTTTTATTTTAGCAAATAAATTTTGTTATTTATCGATGAAATTTAACTTCAGTAGTTCCGACCAGAATGACATGTCTATAGATTAAGAATTATCAAGAATTTTTTATTTCAGATAACATCAAGAGCCAAAATCACCGGGGCCACCCACGCGCTTTTTTTTTGAGGTGCCAACTTCGATCAATAATAATAATAATAATAAACTATTACATTTTTTCGAATAATTTTTTTTTTGTATCTTTAATATGTAAATAAAAACATCCTAAATATCCAAAACGATTCATTTCTATTTTCCTACAAAAAAACGCCCTCCAAAAAAGATATGAGAATCGGCTTAAGTTACCAGACTACTACCTTAAACGCGATTAGCAGACGGAAGAAGAAAAAAAATAAGGGAAACAAGACGTTATCGAACGTGAAACATTCGTGAAATCGGAGAGCAGTGAAACGCAGTGTGCCCCTGCCGTCGGACAGAGGCAGGGGAACGTGAAAACGGGCTTATTCGGGCGAATTCAACGAATTCCATGGATGCAATTTGAGGGGCAATTTGAATGTACGTTGAAAGAAGAAACAAGAAAGAGCGAGGGTAGTTTCGTACAGGAGACAAGTGCAAGGCATGATTTTAACGTTGTTGATTATTGGTCTCGTTGTAACGGAAGAACAATTCTCCTATGTCCTATTCCGGAAGTCTTTATCTCGACAAACTCGGTTTCATAAGAGTTTGATCCTCAAGTCCAAACGTTTCATCAGTGAAAGGAGCATCGTCAAAGATGAAAAAACAATGAATCATTGCATTATTCGCCTCAAGGTGTGTACGGCGATTGGTTTTTTTTTCTTCTTCTTTAACCTCCGTGTCATCCTCCGATTCGACGAATATTCCAACAGCGAAATGCCGCTATCGTCGCCGCAAATACAATTTTTCTAAAATTCTCGATCCGAAATGTAGGCGGATTCGTCGCTTCGAGAGGATCGATGAAACAACGAGGACCAGTTGCGTGCACATTATTTTTCGAAACATTGGCAGCTCATATTCGGAAACAAAAGTTTCTGAAACGCGTACATCATCGAGTGAATGAAAAAGAATAGAAAAAATATGGCATTGTCGAAAAATCGTCATTAAGCCGCGAACGGCGTGTACATGATCGAGATTGTTTTCTCGATGACTTTGGCAAATTTTCTCGATCTTACGTTTATTCGTTAGAAGAAAAAAAAACTCCGACGATCCGGAGTTGAAAAAAAACACGGACAGAGTTGGATAGAGTTGGAAAAAACACGTCGAATCTTCGAAGAACGTACGAAAATGCAATCTTTCCATAACAAAAAAAAAATATTCCTCGTCACACCTCGTCGTACGCGTCTGCTGTACGGATTGCGATCAACAATCGGGAACCAATTACGTAGGATAACATAATCAAACGACGATAAAAGACAATTCGTTAGGTACGAATATTCATTTTTTTAAAACGACAAAGGACAAAGTAGATCGACGACATACCGTTGGGCTTCTCGGTACTCTCCCGCTTTGACTTTTTATCGTAGCGTGTGCGACAGATGCAAAAAAGAAACGGGAAAGAAAAAAAAAAGAAACGCTTATATAGTACACGGGCGACACGGAGGGTTACACACAAACACACGGACAGCCGGATTTACAAAGTGTTATCTTACCTCTTGGTCGCATCGAGCAGAGCGCCTTGAAAGGATTTGGCACCGTGGGCAAAGACAACGACGATGATGTCTGGGAGGACGGACTCGATAACGGTCACTATGATCTTGTCGCCCCTCGTTATATTAACCAACTCCGTTTTAACCTCGCTGTCCGCCATATTGGTTTTAGTTTTTAGGATAAAATTATTGCTCTCTCTCCTCTCGGGAACCACTGGCCTATGGTGCCCGTTCGCGGTCCGTCCGGATGACGTGCGAGGAGCCAAACGCGCGGCCGCCGCGGTCTAGTGTTTAAGGCACGACCCGAGAGGCGCGGGGCGCAGGGCAAACGGGCCTCCGTCGTTGCCGCACGCACAGCTGGCACACACTGCTCTCGAGACAACGGCGCAAGCGTCAAAATTCCGACAATTTTCAGTCGAGTATCTAGTTGACAAAGTACCCTGGGAACGGGTCCATGGTGCGCGAGGAGAGAGGAGTTTCTTGAAGCGAATTTTTCTCGCACGAAGATTTTACGGGATTGTTGATAGTGAAGAATATCTTGAGATACTTCTTTCTATTTGCGGGGACCAAATGCGTCCGTAAAACTTTCGCATTTGCACGTTTCAATTACGTGGAAGAATGGCTACTGGGATTTTCGAACAGAAAGATTTAAGGGAGGAAATAGGATTAGACGGTTCAAATAATCGATTTTTTTTTTTTTATTTCATAAATTGTTAGTAAAACTATTGAAAAATATGTTTCCAAAATTTTTTATGAAAATTCCGACTCGTTCTATTGTTATAAGCCATTAAGGAGGGAAATAGGATTGCGACAGCGTTTTCTCAATGATTTTCATGAATTTTTTTATAGTATAAAAAATGAATATAATTTATTGAAACTTTGAGAATATTTTATACATATATTTAAGTATATACTATAAAATTTTTATACATATATTTAAGTATATACTATAAAATATTAGCGACCCCATATTGCTTATTTTCTTGGTACTATTTTTTCAAACGCGTTTTTCTGAAAAAGACTTTTCTTTTAACTTGCGTACACGCTAGTTTGAATAGTGTTCAACCAATCGTTTTGAAAATTGGCAGTTACTTTCTTCATAGTATTGCGCTCTATATGAACCTAAAATCGGAATATTATCATTAGTTAAAATAATTTTTTTTTTGCAAATAAAGTTGTAAAAAATGGCAAAAAATCGTGCTTTTTTATTTTGACCCCTGTAAAAAATACAATTTTCTATTTTTTTTTATAGCATTTAGGTTCGTATAGAAGAGAGACATATGATAAAAGTAAATTCCAACCTCGTTTGATTTCAGATGAAAATTGCGGCTTCCAGAATGTACGCAAAATGCTGAGTCTGATTGTGACCTGCAATATGGGGTCGCTAATATCTTCGGTGTTTTTCAAGGAAATTCTTCAAAAATTTCATAGTATATACTTAAATATATGTATAAAATATTCTCAAAGTTTCAATAAATTATATTCATTTTTTATACTATAAAAAAATTCATGAAAATCATTGAGAAAACACTGTCTCTATTTCCACCCTTAAGATCGGGGTCAACGGAGAAACTTGCGTTGGTTCTGTCGTACGGGATAAGAAAAAAAGTATCAAGGATCTAATTTTAGTATTCAAAGTACCTTCGAGAAGAAATGTCTCGCGGGAACTTGATTCCTTAGTTTTTCTTCTAGGTTAAAAGAGAACTATGGGCCCGAATTTTTTTCCTACTTACCTTGAACTCTTATCGCGAGAAACGAATAATCTTCGCTCGCTCTACGGAGTTTTGAGACTCCCCTGTAACGACAAGGAAAGAACGAAAAATTCTGAGCTAAAATTTTATCGTCCCTCGAGTCCACTGTCAATGGGGTCAAAGACTGGCAGGGGGAATCTTTTGGTATTTGCAAAATATAAATAATTCGTTGGTTTTCTTTGCGCCAAATCTACATTAAAAATCCCTAGAAACCACGGTGAACAAAAGTCTTTGAATCAAACGACCTATCCGCACACCTTATCCCTATTCCAACGATCAGCTGTCTAGCCTTTTTTCTTTTATGTCTACCCAGTCATTGTCTTTCAAACCGAAAATTCTCGTGTTGCAATAAATTTTGAAAGGGCCCCTAATGATCTTGCGTCGGTTTTGTTTCTTGTTTTTTTTTCTCTTGTTACCAGCATGGGAAGTCTTCCTGATCAAGATTCATGCCGTTTCATTTTTTACTTTTATTGTATCCCCCGGGAGATCCAGTACGTAGCGACGGTGCTGACGAATGGCCGCCATGGTGGGGACATGAGCGTTTGAATTGGCGCCCGTAGGGGTAGCCCAAAGGGGGTTGGTAATAAAACGTGACTCTCAATGTGAAACTGACCTGGCGCAACAGATGGATACCGTCGTCTAATAAATTTTCATACTTTCGTACTTTTTACCCTCTCCCAATAATCTTCATTCGCACACACCCATGTCGCACATTGGAATCTGACGATGACCCAACTGTCCATACTTTTTCTTTTACGTTACGTCGAACACGAGCAGGAAAATACACCATAACCGCTCTTTTTCCAGAGCAGCATTGAGATTTCGCTGAAACAAATTCGGAATCTGATCCACCAATCCCCCAGTTAATAAATCCTTGTTACCGAAATCTCGAAAGACTCGTCAAACCAAAATAACCTGAAAAATTGTTCACGCCTTGCTTTCAAATAGTCTTCACGCTACTGCGCGATCCAGTTGAGTCGAATCATTAGCGGAATCGATGTTATCGACTGTTTTTTTAAGAAAAAAATTCATAGTACACCCAATTGGAAATGGAAATAAACTTTTTTTGGTACGAATTTATCGCTACAAATATTTTTTTTCACCGTTAGTAACAGTCAATTAACGTACAATTTGTAGAAATGATTCTAAACAATGTAGGACTGAATTGATTTCACAGGATCGCGGTAGTTTAACACGCTGAACATGCTAAAATCTACATTCTCCGAGAGAGCAAATGACGTGTTTCGAAATCTCATTTTTTTTTTTATTACTTTACCATCCCGCGAACCTTGAATTGCAATGACGCTGAAAGGAGTAATTAGCATCTCTTTCCAACTGATGTGCCATAACGATTCTTAATCTATACGGATGTTTGTGAGATGTATAACTTGCTACAAGTCGAAATTTACAACTCTCGCGTGTCCTATATAATCTGTAACGAAAAAAAAAGAATTAGTTGTCCTTCGGTTTCTTGAAGCAAAAACGAAATAAAAAAATATATACATTAGGGCGATTTTTTTTTCGTCTATTTTTTTTTCGGTCCCCACCCGAAATTTTGTTGGATATGTCGAAAAAGAAATTCCCTGAAGGTTACAGCCCTTAATATTAATTCTAAGTACTTTCCCAAAGCGTGAAAAGATTTCCCATCTAAAATACAGGTAGATCGAATTTTTTTTTTTTTTTTCAAATTCCTATAACTCAGCCGCATTTTATGCTATCATATTGTTCTTGGTTTCGATTTACTCACAATAAAACAATCTAAAAAAGTGCCTCTTGCGGCGAAAGTGTAAATTGTACTGGTGAGTTGGTACGGGTCGCTGAAGTTGATTTTTACCCGAAATTCTCGTTTTTTGCTGTTTTCTCCGAAACAATTAACTTTACGAAAAAAATGTAAACGAAAAATTTGTTGGAAATTTAATTTCCTATAAAAACGGTCCTATCGACCCAATTGCTTAGATTAATATTTCTTGAGATATTGAACTTTAACTTTTGGGTAGTATACAATTTTTACGGTTTATATTACCGTAAAAATTGTATACTACTCATAAGTATATATATATTAAGACGATTTTTTTTTCGACTATTTTTTTTTTCTCAGTTCCACTTGAAATTTTGTTGGATATGTCGAAAAACAAATTCCCTGAAAGTTACAGCCCTTAATATTAATTCTAAGTACTTTCCCAAAGAGAAGATTTTCCATCTAAAATACACGTAAACCGATTTTTTTTTTTTTCAAATTTCTATAGCTCAGGCGCATTTTATGCTATCATATTGTTCTTGGTTTCAATTTACTCAGAATAAAACAATCTAAAAAAGTGCCTTTTGCGATGAAAGCGTAAATTGTACTGGTGAGTTGGTACGGGTCACTGAAGTTGATTTTTACCCAAAATTCTCGTTTTTTGCTGTTTTCTCCGAAACAATTAACTTTACGAAAAAAATGTAAACGAAAAATTTGTTGGAAATTTAATTTCCTATAAAAACGGTCCTATCGACCCAATTGCTTAGATTAATATTTCTTGAGATATTGAACTTTAACTTTTGGGTAGTATACAATTTTTACGGTTTATATTACCGTAAAAATTGTATACTACTCATAAGTATATATATATTAAGACGATTTTTTTTTCGACTATTTTTTTTTTCTCAGTTCCACTTGAAATTTTGTTGGATATGTCGAAAAACAAATTCCCTGAAAGTTACAGCCCTTAATATTAATTCTAAGTACTTTCCCAAAGAGAAGATTTTCCATCTAAAATACACGTAAACCGATTTTTTTTTTTTTCAAATTTCTATAGCTCAGGCGCATTTTATGCTATCATATTGTTCTTGGTTTCAATTTACTCAGAATAAAACAATCTAAAAAAGTGCCTTTTGCGATGAAAGCGTAAATTGTACTGGTGAGTTGGTACGGGTCACTGAAGTTGATTTTTACCCAAAATTCTCGTTTTTTCCCTGTTATCTCCGAAACAATTAACTTTACGAAAAAAATGTAAATGAAAAATTTGTTGGAAATTTAATTTCCTACAAAAAAGGTCCTATCGACCCACTTGCTTAGATTAATATTTCTTGAGATATTCAACTTTAACTTGTGAGTAGTACAAAATTTATAAAATATGAAATATTGAATAATAAAAAAATTTTTTTAAAAATGAAGTTCAATATCTCAAGAAATATTAATCTAAGCAATTGGGTCGATAGGACCTTTTTCGTGGGAAATTAAATTTCCAACAAATTTTTCGTTGACATTTTTTTCGTAAAGTTAATTGTTTCGGAGATAACAACAAAAAAAACGAGAATTTTGGGTAAAAATCAAGTTCAGTGACCCGTACCAACTCGCCAGTAGAATTTACACTTTCGCCGCAATAAGCACTTTTCTAGATTGTTTTATTCTGAGTAAATCGAAACCAAGAACAATATGATAGCATAAAATGCGGCTGAGTTATAGAAATTTGAAAAAATAAATAAATTCGATTTACGTGTATTTTAGATGGAAAATCTTTTCACGCTAAGGGAAAGTACTTAGAATTAATATTAAGGGCTGTAACTTTCAGGGAATTTCTTTTTCGACATATCCAACAAAATTTCGGGTGGGGACTGAAAAAAAAAAATTAGTCGAAAAAAAAAATCGCCCTCATATACATATATTATCGCGCAATGGCGTTTCACGGATGTTGTCGATCGGTTACGAGTTCGTAGAGCTCTCGATACGGTCAAGAACATCAAAAATGATCATCAGCGACGCGGATATCGAACGTAAGTGCTTACACACGATAATCCCCGGGAGGCAAGGCTCAATGGCAACGACAACAATGGTGGATGGGAAGAAGAAGAAGAAGAGGAAGAAAAAAAAACGAAGTAAATGTCTGAAAACGTGGTCGCAGGAGCGTACCGTTGATCCCGCTAGGGGGCGCCGAATTGTTCGCGCCGACGTCGATCTCTCTCTCTCTCTCTCTCTCTCTCTCTCTCTCGTATTTTGCTTCACCCAACGTAGTTTTTTTTCTCCCGTATCTGTCGCGTGTGCGCTCTGTCGACATCAGCATAGCATCGTCCGTGGTTCTACACGGGAATCACGGGTAAGCGCTGTCTTTTTTTTTCGTTCACACATTCCGAAATATAATCACATACAGGCGTTCGTGGTCGTTTTTTTTATATATATATAATCGCATTGCGTAATCAATCGCATCGCTGGAGCCGGGTGTGAGAGAGGACGTTACCCGATCACGAATCAACGTTAAATGTGGTGTGGAGGGGATGAGACACGTGACGATAACGTAGATTTCCCGTTCGCTCAGCAGGGAAAACGTGAATTTTTTTGGATTATTGAGCGTGTCCAGTATCCGTCGTCATTGAGAGAAAAAAAAACCGTTTTTTTTCTTTTTTTTAGAAGATAGCCGGTTCCTGACGCGAAGTGGGTCGTTCACGAGGGAATTTCCCGTTCTCGAATACCGCACAGGGTCGATAATTCGGACTGCGAGAAACGAAAAATAAATCCGGCTCTTTCAACTGCACCCAACGCATCATTGTGTGTAGAAAAATTTTAAACTTTGTTCCTCAGACTTTAGAACAAATACGGGGGTAAAAATTATTATCACTCCGACCTCCGGGGCATTCTAGCGTCGAGCTTTATGGTCTTTGGAACATAGCAGAGAAATCGTATAGAATTGATCGAAGTGTATGTATATATATACGTGTGTATAGTGGAAGTAGACGATAAGCAATGAGACTATAAACGAGTCGTGAGCTTCCGATTGATTTTTTTTGCATGTTTTGCTTTTCATAACAGTTGTAACTTTGCTTATCTGACGTTTAACCACGTGAAATCAGTATGCCAGATGACACGAGACCGTGGCGAGATAGATCCGATGGTAAATCGGAAAGGATAATTTGTTTTAGTAGCGAGGCGTTAATCAACGAAATCACTGTGGGTGGTAGGAATCCTCTTATTTTCTTCTCTATTGCTCAATGAGGAAGAAACTTTTTTCTATCTCTCTCTCTCTCTCTCTTTCTCTCTGTCCCTCAATGAGGAAAGTTTGATCTGCGAGCATCGGACGTTCTCGTGCGTCAAAACAGTTCTCTTAAAAGGCTTCTTTGTTTACTGTTTGTTCAAGCTTACTTGTCGCTACGGGGAAGGGAAAAAATCAGAAGCGCGACAACGTTACCGAAAATAATCGGCTGCGATGGCGAACAAGAGGATCGATTTGTCAAAGCCACTTTGGGATCAGAGCACTTTTGTCGGAAGATGGAAGCACTTTGCATGGGTTACCGATCCACGTTCTTGCATCGTTTCCGAGAACGAATTGATGGCGGCGAAAAAATTGTGCGAGGAGTATAGGTGAGATCGTAAATTTATCAAAAAATTTCGTTGCGAATTTCACTCTTATTTACAACTATTAACGCTCATCACTTTTTTATCATTATAATTGCAATAAATAATATTAACAATTGTTTATAATATAAATTAATTAATTATCGCGTCATTCCGATGCAATTGTACAAATTTGCGATATATTTTTAAAAATAATCATTTCTTTAACAAGTTTAAGCGAAACAAACAGATGGATCGAACTTCAAAAATTTGAAAAAAAAATTCGAAAATCCTTCGACATCTATGTAAAAAGCTTTACGCCCCCTCCCCGCCCCGCGAAGCAAAATATGCTTTAAAAAATAATTATGAAATAACGTTCGGGGTTTAAGGTAGTTGTCTGGTAACTTAAGCCGATATTCATGTCTTTTTTGGAGGGCGTTTTTTTTGTAGGAAAATAAAAATGAATCGTTTTGGATATTTAGGATGTTTTTATTTACATATTAAAGATACAAAAAAAAATTTTTTGAAAAAATTTAATAGTTTATTATTATTATTATTATTAATCGATGTTGGCGCCTCGAAAAAAAAGCGCGTGGGTGGCCCCGGTGATTTTGGCTCTTGATGTTATCTGAGATAAAAAATTCTTGATAATTCTTAATCTACAGACATGTCATTCTGGTCGGAACTACTGAAGTTAAATTTCATGGATAAATAACAAAATGGCGGACTTTGGAAAAAAAACGTCCTTTTTCCAAAGTCCGCGTTTTTGTTATTTAACCATGAAATTTAACTTCAGTAGTTCCGACCAGAACAACATGTCTATAGATTAAGAATTATCAAGAATTTTTGATTTCAGATAACATCAAGAGCCAAAATCACCGGGGCCACCCACGCGCTTTTTTTTCGAGGTGCCAACTTCGATCAATAATAATAATAATAATAATAAACTATTAAATTTTTTCAACAAATTTTTTTTTTGTATCTTCAATATGTAAATAAAAACATCCTAAATATCCAAAACGATTCATTTTTATTGTCCTACAAAAAAACGCCCTCCAAAAAAGACATGAAAATCGGCTTAAGTTACCAGACTACTACCTTAAAAAAAATCACAAAACATTTACGTAAACTTGCGTACTTATATTTTTCTCGCAATTCCGACATTTTAACAATGAAATTATAATCTAATCTAAGCGAAATATTGTGCAAGCAAAAAAACGAAAAAAATAGAAATCTATACGTATCTTCAATCGTTGACGCGATAAAATTGCATTTAAACTTTTCGAGTCATTAATTCAGTACGAAAAAAAAAAAAATGAATCAATTTTAAAAACTATGCACTTCCCCATTGAAACATATTTTTGGGGATTATCGAGCTCGAAATAAAAGCTCACGAGAATCTCAAGGGTGCGTATCTAAATCTTAACTCTGCGTATATTTCTATTGTGTCTTCGGCAAAATGCTGTAGCTCGGTGATAAATAGCGTATACTCGTGTAAACGGTTGAATTATTTTTATTTTTCATAAACTCAATGCTCGCGAAGCTCACTGACGTAACGGCTGCATTTCGCAATCGGCTTTGACGAAAATATATCAGCAATCTCTGTGAGACGGATCGCGGGAGAGGAGTGAAGAAAAGTGGGTCTCCCGGTCAAGGGGAAGACCCGAAAAAAATAATAATAATATCAACAATAAAAATAAAACAAAATACTCAATGACATAACGACGCTTCCGAGTAACGACAAATCCCCCGCTATATATCGCACTCCTCGGTTCGCCTACTTGTTTCTTTCTCTTCATCTCGATACACCGCGGATATATGACGGTGTAAAGAGAAAAATAGAAATGGCAAAAAATGCTTCTCCCGTCGTGTAACCGTCTCGACCCACGCGACTTCCGTTTCATTGACCTTGCCCCGATGACTCACACGCCTCGGTCTCGCGAATTTTACAGGCTTGGTAAGGAGCCAGCGGGAACGACCTGGGAGCAACTTAAACGCGCCAAGAATCTCTACGAGTCTGCTTTTCATCCGGACACCGGTGAACTCCAGAATGTCTTTGGTCGCATGTCGTTTCAAGTACCCGGCGGTATGGCAATCACCGGTGCTATGCTACAGTTTTATAGGTAAACCGAAAAATTCACTATTCTTTACGTGTACATTGGTAAAAAACAAAAATCTCATCGATTTTGAGAATGGTACAGATGGCAAAGAGTGGATAATGCCGAACATCCACTTTCAATGAAATATATATAACCAATATTGAAAATAAAACAACTTATCTTACGGTCTTTACTAGTTTTTTTTTTTTCTAATCTCGTCATTCGATAAGTTAATTTAACAAATGTTACGAGCTTCGATCGTTTTTTAACATTTTCGATCCGAGATTCGATCGACGAATTAATTAATAAAAGTGAAAGCACTTTTTATTCGAAATACAGTTTATTCGTGAATTCATTCGTTGATTCGGGTTTTATTTTCAATTACAAACAATTTTTTTTTCCTCAAAACATTTATTTTGTGACGATATCAAAATCAATTTGGTAATGCAGGGGTAATGGCGAACAAAAAAATGATTCATTTATTTTGATAACTAACGCTGTACAAAGAGAACTTTTCGAATTGGCATTTTCTACTCGAGGACAGAGGACACCGGTTGAACTGTATTGAAATAATTCAACCACTGCCCTTAGGTCGTTCGCCATTATCCATTATCCCGTTTTAATTTAATTAACGAAGAAATAAAAATAATAAAAAAAAACAAAACAAATTACAACAGGACGACTACAGCTGTCGTATTTTGGCAATGGGTCAATCAGTCCTTCAACGCACTGGTGAATTACACGAATAGAAATGCCAATAGTCCGGTGACCACCGCACAATTGGGTACCGCTTATGCGAGCGCAACGACCGCTGCCATGCTCACAGCTATAGGATGTAAAACTTTTTGGCAAAAACGAGCCAATCCACTGATGGCTGTGAGTCCGAATTCCCTCATATATTTCAAGATTTACGAGAAAGATAATATATGCCTTATTTATAATTTTGGCGAAAAACATCGTCGGGGATACTTTCAAAAATACTCTGACCTTTGTTTTTTTTTTTTTTGGTAAACCTCAGAGATACGTGCCATTTGCTGCAGTGGCTGCAGCTAATTGCGTCAACATACCTCTGATGCGACAAAATGAGATCGAACAGGGTATCGAAGTCGTGGATGAAAATGGCAACAAATTAACAAAATCAAAGGTATACACAGTGGGATCGGTTAGTGAAAGCAATGCATATTGAATTATCGGGGAAACGATAATACGGAAAATAACAGATTTTTATCAAGATACGAGGTCTGTTCAAAAAGTATCGCGAATTTTGAATTTCCGCGGGCTACGTATATTCGATTTTCGATTTTTTTATGGCCTTAGGTTGGTACTCGTGTCCCTCACTTATGCTGAAAAAATCGGCCATTTTGAATGTTTAGTTAGTTGTTGACAGCTGTTTTGGTTAGACGTGTTTTAGCTTGTCTTCGATTTTTGCCTATTCCAAAGAAGCAGCTTCCATTTCGATGATTGAGCTTTGGTTTCCACGTCATAACCATAAACCCATGATTCGTCACCAGTTAACGACCCTCTGGAGCAAATTTAGGTCGTCGCGGACCGAGTCCAACAGCTCCTTAGCGATGTTAACGCGACACTGTTTTTCTTCGAAATTGAGCAATTTTGGCACGAATTTCGCGGCGACCCGTCTCATGCCTAAATCATTGCTAAAAATCGAATAGCACGAGCCAATCGATATGTTTAGTTCCTCAGCAACTTCGCTAACGGTGATTCGACGATTGGCCAATATTATTTTCTTCACTTCATCAATGTTTTCGTCTGTTGTTGATGTGCTCGGGCGTCCGGAACGCATTTCGTTGTTCGCATCTTCTCGGCCCTCTGAGAACATTTTGTACCGCCGATAAACGTTGCTTTGGTCCAAGATAGCTTCCAAGATAGCTTTATCATACGCCACAGTTAACATTCGAAATGCGTACGCGCACTTAATTTTGTTTTTCACACAAAATTTGATACAGATTCTTTGATTCATTTTTTGGAATAGGCAAAAATCGAAGACAAGCCAAAACACGTCTAACCAAAACAGCTGTCGACAATTAACTAAACATTCAAAATGGCCGATTTTTTTCAGCATAAGTGAGGGACACGAGTACCAACCTAACGCCACAAAAAAATCGAAAATCGAATATATGTAGCCCACGGAAAGTCAAAATCGCGATACTTTTTGAACAGACCTCGTATGTTTACTTTTTCATTCGTGTTTACTTCGGAAGATATCTGTGGTAACAGTACCCTGTCATTCTCAAACACATTGCTTCCTCGTTATTATCGCTCACAAATCCTCCTCCTAGTTAGTTCTTCAATTTTGGCTTACTAAGAGAACAAATAATGAGGAAGCAATTTTCTAATTAGCATCTTTTTTCTTTAAATAAATTCGATCTAAACAATTGTAAGGAACCATGTGCTTCAAAGTGTTATGATTCTTTAATATCATTTTGCAAAATTTACTGAACTTACAATTAGAGCAATTTATTGATTTTGCCAAAATATTAAAAATTTTATATTTTTTTTTTGTTAGATCGCAGCTGTTAAGGGTATCAGCGAAGTTGTCATATCACGAATCATCATGTGCGCACCGGGTATGCGTAAGTATAGTACACATCAGCATTATCTATTTTGTCATAAACTCGACCTTTCGTATTATTGGCAACTCCGATGAGCGTATCTATGATCGAGCAACTGGAACTGATAAGAGCGAAATTGTTTTTATTTTTCTGCCTCAGTAATACTTCCTCCTATAATGGAGAGGCTCGAGAGGTATCCTTGGATGCAAAGAATCACGTTTCTTCACGCACCCTTTCAAGTAATGATGGTCGGTTGTTTGTGAGTATTTTTAATCGCACGAAATACGATTATTTCCGCGAATTATCCTACGTCGAACAATTGCAAATAAAATAATTTGTCTCTTAGCCTTTCGTTCATGGTGCCAACTGCGTGTGCACTTTTCCCACAAAATTGGTAAGTAAATTGGTGAAAAAAAAAACAATCTACGGATTGCGTGCCAGAGAAGAAAGAGCCGAATTGTTGATAATACAAATTTTTTCTTGTCAGCTCAATCGCTTCGAGCACTCTTCAACGCTGGGAGCCGGAAAATTACGAGATTCTCGTAAAGAACAGTCCAAACGGCAAAGTACCGAAGTATCTTTATTTCAACAAGGGCTTGTAAGATGATAAAAAAAAACTCGCGTTTGTCTCAGGGATATAGCTAAACTTTGATTGAACGGACTATGTATCGGCATTTTGTACGAGCTACTCGTAATATCGGCCGGTATAAGAGAGATTGAAGAGGAAACTAAAGAAGAGAAAGAGAGAGAATACTCGCGAGCTTAGCACAGACAATTTTTGACTGTTAGAGAGAAAGAGAAAATACTTTGGGTATTATAGCGTTTAAAATAACGTGCTGTGACGTTTTAATTTATTATTGTATCGATTGAATGGGTAATCTCACGGAACGGGATAATGTATGACAATATACGAAAGGGCTTTACGTAGAACACGAGGCTTTCTTCGTTTCAAACCGTTAAGACTGCTTAGCAATAACTTTTTTTCTTTCATTTTTTTCTTTTTCCCGAACTCACAAAGCTCAGTCGCAATATATAAGTTCGAGAGAGAGAGCAGATTGTAAATTCGTTTCAATTCATAATGCAATACTTTCATGTTAGTAAATTGTAATTTTATTGCATCAGTGAAGAGACATTGCTAATAATTCACTGGTTGAATTATGTAACAATTTGTCTCAAGAAGATCTCAGAATAACGGAAACAATAAAAAAAAGTACTCTGACACGTTACTTTCGGGGTGTAATATTTTAAGGATACTGCCGTGTATTTTTTATTAGTGAAAAAAAAAGAATGTATCGAAAAATACAGAGAAACCAACGTGTCCTAACAATCTGTTATTACAATTTTCGTATCATCGAGTTTTAAATGTTTGGCCTCGATATAGTTGGCTGAGCTGGCTGAGAAGGCACGTAACCGATTCTTTCCTGAATCTCACTCTGAAGAAGCTTTCCACCCCAGGACGAAGGACTGAAGCCGGGCTTTTCCGCCGCTTTCTTGGCATCGCGCTCTTTTCTTATAGCCTCGTACTCTTGCAAATCATCGAGACGTAATTCAATTCTCGTCGGACTACGTCTTATCATGATTCTGAAAATCGAACACATATAAACGAACAATATATTAACGCTGCTTACGAAAAGTAGCACGATTCAAATTTCTTACGAAAACTAACACGTTTCGACATTCGACGCGAAAACTAGCATGTTTCGGCTTTCGTCGCGAAAACTAGCATGATTCGGCTTCTGCCGCGAGAAGTGGCATGTTTCGGCTTCCGCCGCGAAAACTAGCATATTTCGATTTGCACTGGAAAAAGTAGTATATTTGCCGAACTAAATCGAATAAGATTCGGAACTTTCGCAAATGTTTTAATAATTTTTTCGGGAGCACTATAAGGAATAAATGAAAAACATTAAGGGTATATCGCCCGTACACCCTTAAACATTTATATTCGTTTTCTATTAAAAAAATAATAACATTATTGAAAATATGATTCGCAAATACGATACGTAATATTCCACCACTCAAAAACTAAAATTGTTCATCAATGATATTTTTCATGACTTCAAGTTTCGGAGTCAGCAAGGAATTGAACAAAATTATTGTTTATAAAAAGTATATTCTACTTACAGTCTGAAGAATCGTTCATTGCGTTTTTATTTCATAAAAAAAATCACAATCTTGGAGTGATCAACGACTAAAGTATAAAGTACAGTATAAGTATAAAGTACAGTTGACAAAATCTTCAAAACAATCGATTAAGATATCTCGAGAAATGTCAGGTCTTGGACGAAGTAGCACGAGGGAAAAAAACTGACGTTGTTAACTTTGCATACACCGTAATTGTTTTCGATTTTCTTTTCTCTAATTTTTTTGACCATGGTTTTTTTAATCCAAAATAACGAGGCATTTGTTATAAGCCTAGCGGACCAAAATTCAATCGGTAAAATATGTATGAAATAAATTCAAACAAAAGTAAAACAGTATAAAATGACAAGCATAAATATTTTGTCAATTTGGAGTAAAGAAGGATGTTCATAAAACGTGGAGTAAAAAAAGTAAAAAAAAAAAAAAATATCACTTCCAGTGATACTGAAAAAAAAAGCCGAAACATGCTAGTTTTCGCGGCGAATATCGAAATCTGCTAGTTTTCGTGACAAAAGCCGAAACATGCTAGTTTTCGCGCGGATATCAAGCGTGCTTGTTTCCGTAAGAAATCTGAAACATGCTAGTTTTCGTAAGCAGCGTCGATATATCTTTCGATTGCATTTCTATTGCGGTAGTAAAAAAAATTAAATTCTAATTCCAATTGCATCGCAATGACATAAGCTTACTCTCATATTTGCAACAAAAACGACCTTAAATCATCTGTAATTTATAATTGTTTACAAAAGTAGCTAAGTGTGCCTAACGAATCACCCCGGTGTTCGAACTTTATGGTGTAACAAAAACTTTGTCGTCCAAAGGGGCACACGTAAAATCCGCTCCTGAACCAAGCTCCAACATGGCGGCCATCACCAGATAAGACAACGAATGCACGGAATGTAAAACTAATACATACATTATCGTTTAAGCAATAAATTGAAATACCTTCGTCCTCTTGTCGTTTGATAAAATAATAATGCTCGATTGGCGAACGATTGAATTATCCGTGAGAAATCAATAAAATACGAATGAAAAAAAAAGCTTTCTGGTGTAGAACGGTGGGTCTCGTTTTAGTCGCTGTAAACACGCATCCGATCGTAGACGCTTAATATTTTTCATTAAATTACAACAAGGCGCTTAAAACTCACCTTCGTTATTATTGTATATAGTAGAATCGTGCCAAGTACGAGAACGACAGGGAAGGATGCTTTACTTGGAGGATTATGTTGAAAGTACGTAAAGAAAACTTGTTCGAGAGATATAGTTCTTAAGCTCCCTGATATAGCTCGTCTACCAGTCTGAATACACTACCTAACCTCACTTTATTTCACTAATCTTTGACACGAGCATTCGAAATCTTTTTTCGAACGAAAAATTGTCGTACGTTCGTTTAGTCATCAACCTTTTCATGAATATTTCCTCGAAAATGTCTCTTCATTTATCCTTCCGAATTAGATTTTTCTTATCGAAATTATGAAGATTTACACGTTTACGAACGAAAAAATGCACTTTTTAGGTTAACCGAATGTTTTTTTCGCATGCAACTTTATTGTAACCCGAATTTTTGATGCGCCTTTTTTTTTTCTTCATACTTAATTTTTAGCAATTGTTAAGTTCGATCAAACGAATTTCGTGCTCACAAAAAATCTTGATATCTCGAGCTTTATTTTTTTCCATGCACTCTGATTTCGAGTGGTACTCTCGGCGCGCTAACTTTAACCATGCACTTTGTATTCCAGTGATCGAACACCTCCCGCAAGAGTTGAGGGATCGTTTCACCGAAATGAGAGAAATGGACTTGGGCGTACAGAGTACGAGAGAATTGTCATTGATTGTAATTAGTTACCTGGAATATAACGCTAATTGTATTTACACCCGCTGTCGTAGATTCGGTGGATAGTTTGGAGAAAAAAGTCAAGACTTTCTTCACGAATGCCAAAAAAATGAAATCCAGCGACAAGGAAGTCGAGTACGAAACAATAAGAAAAGAGTATTACAAGACGCTGGAGGACGCGGATGAAAAAGTACATCTGGCTAATCAGATGTACGATCTAGTCGATAGGTATCTGAGACGATTGGATCAGGAATTGCACAAATTCAAGATGGAACTGGAGGCTGACAACAAGGGTATAACGGAAATATTGGAAAAAAGATCGTTGGAACTTGATCAGCCGCCGACTAACAGTAGTCAAAAGGAAAATCGTTATAGTTTTACATCGAGCAGGTCTCGCGACAATCACAGTCATTGTAAGATCACAAAATGTTTTATTTTCATTTGAAAAAAAAAAACATTATATCGGATACATTAAAGGATGCGGAGGAGGTTAAAAAAATTAATTTATTTTTGGTAACAGCACGAGCGGAAAAGCGTAGAGATTCTAATGCTTCGTCGGCATCGGTCGAGAAGCGATTAGCCGTAGAAAAAGTACCGTCTAATCTTCCGGAATCACGACCGGCATCGGCGAATTCCGGACCCATAGTGCCGCCGACGAGTTTACCACCGACACCGACGGCTGTAGCAAATTCCGTTGGTTCGGTCAGTTACAATCTCGGTCATATTGGCGCAGGTGGTAACGCGATAGCGGCGGCTGCTTCACAGGCTATAGCGGCGACTCAGCATATGCAACAGGGTAGACGAACGGCTAGCTTAAAAGCCAGTTACGAGGCTATTAATATCGGTGTTCATGCCTCAGAATTTAGTCGTGAATTGGCCGGAGCGGCGCAGACCGCTATCGCAGCTATTCAGGAAACTACGAAGAAGCATAAAAAGTACGAATTTTCGTTGATTTTCTCACCGTTCAATGGGCTTCGTCAGCAATTGGTGAAATGAACGAATGTTTTTTTTACTTTTCTTTCTGTTTAATTATAGGAAAGTTACGACTGCCGTTCCGAGCTCGAGTGTCGTAAGTACCGCGATACAACAACCGGCTTCGCCACCGGTTGCTACAGCCACCGCAGCAATCACGGATCCGGATAATCCCGATTGGACCTATGATCCCAATGAACCAAGATATTGCATATGTAATCAAGTGTCCTACGGTGATATGGTGGCTTGTGATAATTCAGACGTAAGTTATGTTTTCCCTTCGGTAAGAGATATGTACATATTTTATATACTAGGACATTATTCCGTAATTTTTTTACTCGATATTATTAACGAATCCATGGCTACAAATTTTTTTTTTCCTAATGACAGTATAATAGCAGTTCCATTTTTTAAATTACTGTCGATAAACCCACGACAATTTATCGAAATAATTCATATTTAGCACTTATTTGACTCAACTGGATCGCAGTAGTTACCTTTAAAGAGGATGCGGTTAAGGGTCATAATTAAATTTATTAATCCGCCCTTCCGGAAGTTATCAGTTGTACAAATTGTGCCTAAGTTTCAGTTTCTTTTTTCGTAATCGTTTAACGATAATTTATTTTGTTAAAAGTGTCCGTTCGAGTGGTTCCACTATCCGTGCGTGGGAATAACCGCTCCACCGAAGGGCAAATGGTACTGTCCTCAGTGCACATCTTCTATGAAGAGGCGCGGCGGACGAAAGAACTAATTTCGATCGATGTAAGAAAATCGAAGAGTAATTGAATAAACGAGGGAAGCAGCAGCGTCGCCACTACCTCCTAGGAAAACTGTCCATTGATGAGTGTGCAACTTATATAGTTAGAACGTCGTAAACTCTGATTTTATATGAATTTTTGTTAAATTCCGTTTCATACAGGTTAAGCAACGTGAACCTCATAGTATCTCGTTATTTTGTCGATTAGCGGTCTTCGTAAGTTTAGCAAGTTATTTTCACAATTGCGCGTTTGGCCGATAAACAACTGATTTTTTTTTCGATGGGAATATTTGTTTCATCACAATTTTCGTTGTTTTATTTTTTATTTTTTTACTACGTTTTAGATGAAAGAGCAAAACGATGAGATGTAGACTATGGGAATCACGCGTCTGTAATAATTTTAAAAAACCGAAATCAAGACTGGCGAGACGGGTGCAACGATCTTTTGCCCCCGATTAACCAACCACGTGACGTTGAGTCAAGTTTCTATCTGATTATATTGACGGAGAACGGAGCAGAAGCGAATCGGATTTATTTCATTCGATCAATGGATCTCGGACATTTTCTCGGGAAGACCGTATCCGTCATAAATCGTATTTATACATGAAACTTACGTCATTGACCGAAGGTACTTGTGAGCTTTTTTTCTTTGTCAAATACGTTCCCAGTGGCTCTGGTGGCAATATTTCGTACGTTCGCATCCAACTTTTACAAACTATACTCCGACGAGGAGCTCTAGGAAAATCAAAATCTCGAGATTTTTTCTCTATGAATACGGGAATTAATGAAATTCGTAGATGTTTTTTTTGTCTTCCCGCGCATTCTTTTCGTTCGATCTTAAATATAATTCTCTCGCCAAAATCAATAATTCAATAACACGTCCTACGACTGTATACCGCAAGCTTTCTCGATCCAGTAAAAATAATGACCGCACGCGCTGAAACGATACTTAACGAAGGCCCGAACAAACAAACAAAAAAACAATGTACTGGTGTCAATGTATAATAAAGCTGATACAATATTATGAATATTATGTGTTCCTCGAAACATCCGACAATTTGTTACTTCAACCGTAATAAATGCGCGTGGAATGTGACATTCGAATCGGTTAACTTCGCGTGGCTTTGATGGACTTGCCGATTTTTTTTTAATTCAGAATTTGACGTTTCAAGATTTCGTCCAATTAATCGCTAGCAGAAGCGTTATATTTCGTTGAACGCCTTTGTGAACTCGAAAGTTTCACAAATTCGTGATTTATCGTCGAATTCGGTTGAATTCGTCAATAAATCATATCGACTTGTGCAATATGACTTTGTGTTCGTGCGCACCACTTGTACGACGTGACGTCAATGTTCATCCGGGATCGCACGAAACTTCGTACAACCGTTCTTATTTCTACGAAAATTCCGTTTATCATCCGTTGGTTCATGTACGCGTCAAGCGTAAAGCTCGTGACGATCTCAAAATTCAGGATCCCGTGGTGTTGAAGACACTCGAGACCGTTAACGAAATTACGTTTGTACCGAAATTCTCGGTGAATTGTAGCTCGACGGACTATTTTCGAAGATCCTCATTGTCGTCGAGACAGACTCTGAAAAGTTTGCACGAAAAATACGTTGCCGTTCCACCGAGACCTCTAAAAAGCCCTTCAACGACTACCGGTGACTCAAAATCTTCCGATCTTCTATGCGGTTAAGGTAGTAGTCTGGTAACTTAAGCCGATTTTCATGTCTTTTTTGTAGGAAAATAAAAATGAATCGTTTTGGATATTTAGGACGTTTTTATTTACATATTAAAGATACAAAAAAAAATTTGTTTGAAAAAATTTAATAGTTTATTATTATTATTGTTATTGGTCGAAGTTGGCACCTCCAAAAAAAAGCGCGTTGGTGGACCCGGTGATTTTGGCTCTTGATGTTATCTGAAATCAAAAACTCTTGATAATTCTTAATCTATAGACATGTCATTCTGGTCTGGACTTTGGAAAAAAGTTTTTTTTTCCAAAGTCCGCCATTTTGTTATTTATCCATGAATCTTCACTTCGGTAGTTCCGACCAGAATGACATGTCTATAGATTAAGAATTATCAAGAATTTTTTATTCCAAATAACATCAAGAGCCAAAATCACCGGGGCCACACACGCGCTTTTTTCTCGAGGTGCTAACTTCGATCAATAATAATAACAATAATAAACTATTAAATTTTTTCAAACTAATTTTTTTTTGTATCTTTAATATGTAAATAAAAACATCCTAAATATCCAAAACGATTCATTTTTATTTTCCTACAAAAAAACGCCCTCCAAAAAGAAACATGAAAATCGGTTCAAGTTACCAGACTACTACCTTAATGTAGAATAAAATATCACAGTGAATTGTGATCGTGAATGTTTTTTTTTTCGAGGTTCAACGTATATTGCGCACGAAAAATTTCACGAGCCAAAAACATGGCAAAACACAAGTCCGGTTGAACAATTCACCCGTTCGATTCCCGCTCACTGCCGAGAAGGTCTATCGTCATTTCCGCCAAACGAATCTGGCTACACGAAATATCTGGATCCTTACGTCACGACGTCACAATCGATCCACTGTGCTTTCGATCGTGATCAACAAAATGGCGTTTCCCGGAAGAATATCATGACTTTCTATGACGCGATAGGTTTGCCAAAAAATCGTGGCTTTGGTCCAAAGAAACTGGAACCGTATGGCTCGTATTTTCCTCGTGAGCATATAATTCCCGATCGTGTTCGTCGAAACGCCGCTACCGCTGTACCTTTCTTCGGAAAAACAACCACTTATCGCGGAGATTACGATTTTGTTCCCACGAATTTGATGTATCGCGAGGAAGAGATCGTTAGTCCTGCGATTTTTAAAACAATCGAGGATTCATCCTATTGCACCGAACAATGTCACGTGGGAACCGGATGGCCGGTACGAGGATCCGTTGATATTGGTACCGTTCGAGGAACACCTTGAAATATTGTTCCTCCATTAACTGTTAATCATCTTGTAACTCTTACGAAGAAAAAAAGAAATAAATCTCTAAAATCGTTACGTACATTCGTTAGATCGTCTTACACTTGTCGATTGGTTTTTTTTTTTTTTTTTTTTCAATAACCAATTACTCTAGCTGTCAGGTGTCACAATATTGAGACCACAAAACCCTTCGTTTTCTCACTTTCATTTCGAAATTTCGACGCTTAAATTGTGTCTGTGTAAGGGAGAAAATCTTCCTTTCGTCCTTCGATGGGATTTTGGCGTTATTTTGCCAAACTATCGTCGAACGATGAGAATCTCGTGAACAACAGTGGCAAAAGCCTCAAAACGATAAGTCAAAAAGATAGTGACGAGACAGAGTCGAATAAAAATAATGTCGAGAGCCAAGAACGTTTGGACGTGGACAAGCCCATGTGGAGCCAGGATACTTATTTCGGACGATGGCGACACTTTGCTTTTGTCACGGACGTACGAACGATATTGGCGAAAGAAGAAAAACTTTACGAAGCCAAAGAACTCTGCGAATTGTACAAGTCAGTTTGTTTTCTTCGACGCATATGATTTAAAATAAGGTCGAAGAGGACTTTTGGGCCGTTAATCGATTTGAGCCTGGTCGATGATCTTCCTCATAAAATCTAGAAGGAAGAATCGTAGTAACGTTATTTTACGTGGAAACATCAGATTTTTTGGCGCGTGAATTAGCGTTCTTTGGGTTGGAGAAGAAGAATAATTTGCATTATTCTACAGAACCGGAAGTGAACCCGCTGGGACAACACGATCTGACGTTGTATGGGCTAAAAAGCTCAAAGAAAGTTCCTTCCATCCTGACAACGGTGAACTCATGAATGTCATAGGACGAATGTCATTTCAATTACCGGGCAACGTCTTTCTGACAACCGGGATGTTGGCCTTTTACAAGTGAAAAAAAAACCCCATTCAAGAATCGTTCGGATAAAATAGATAAAAATGATAATTTATCGTGACCAATGAAATTTATTAAGAACCGCAAGAGCAACGATCGCTTGGCAAATTCTCAATCAAGCATTCAACGCGACGGTTAATTACACGAACAGAAATGCCGCTGGTACGAACGTGACCGAAGACACCGAGAGAATCAAGCAAGCGTTCGTTGGTGCGACCATTGCCAGTTGCGTCGCTGCTCTGAGTTTCCGGAAGTTGTTATCATCGAGAGGAACTCTTGCAGCGGTTATTTGCAATTTTTACGTTTTACTCACGCACCCTTAATCCGTTAATTCAATTGTTCATTCTCGTCTTACTGAATTTCAGAGATGGGCTCCTTTCTTCGCCGTGGTCGTTGGCAATATGACGAATTTGCCAATAATGCGACAACTCGAGATCCAACGTGGAATTCCCGTATCGACGATCGACAACGCAGCAGCACCAATAATGAATTCTCGTGTTGCCGCTGTCAAGGCAATCGGCGAGTGTGTCATTTGTAGAATTGCAATGGCAGCACCGGGAATGCTTTTCATTCCCGTTATAATGAGTCGTTTCGAGCCTTACTGTTTCTATCAGACGCGTCCTTGGATCGGTCCAACGATGGAAATTTGGATGGTTGGATTGTCGTAAGTGCGATTTTTTTTCTCTCTCGTTTCTTCCCAACAACCGCACGCTTTATCGACCGTATATTCAACACAGTAATTATTTGTCCGCAGCCTCTTGATCATGATACCAACGGCCTTAGCTATATTTCCACAAATAAAGTAAGTAAACAAAGAAAGGGAAATAAGAAACGTACGTGATTAAAAATATTTTCCACCTCAATCCGAAAGTTCCATGAAACCGGAACTCTTGAGACTCAGAATGTCGGAGTACGAAGAGTATCGGAAGAAGTTCGAAACTTCCGGGCCGAATCTTCTGTACTACAACAAAGGATTGTGAGGATTCAACGTCGTCCTCGTGTATTATATGAAGTTTCTTTTATTCTCGTGTAAAAAAAACCAACGTAGACGTCAATTGTATAAATAATATTCGCAACGAAAATGTATGTAATTATATACACGATGGGGACACCATTTTTTTTCTTCTTAATCTATTATCTACGAATCCACGATACTCGTAGTTTCGTAGCTGAATAAAAAAAAAAGCAGACTCAGCGATCGCACCGATTTTATTATATTAATTGAGCGTAATACTTCGGTCAATGGAATATTTTTTTCAAGATGTATAAAAAATAGAGAGAGAAAGAGAGAGATATTTTCAGATTTGATATTTTATCGGTTTGTTCTTTTAGGAATCGAGGCAACAGCGTGCCATATTTATCGTCGCATATACGCGCGTATATGGCCATGTAGGATCGTTTTTCTTTCCTTTAACTGCCACCACGACGAATATCACGGTCGGGCAAAATTCGAATTACCATAACGAGTACGTGTAACGCGAGAGCTTTTCAATTCGAACGAATCGAGTAGACGCGCTGTTGTTGCTCGTCCAGTAGCACGGATGCCTCGCACATCATTCTCGCGCTCGTACGGACTAGAAATATCAATTGATACTCGTCGTTGACGGTGAGCGGTGACCTCGTTCTGACCAATGCGTGAAGAACGTTGGCTCTCTCGAGATCGAGCCATCTTTGAATAACGACTTCGCGCTCTCTGACAATACCGAGCATGGCGTCCGAAGGTCCCCACAATGAAAATTCCAGAACCGATTTCACCTGATTCGAGAGATTACCAAAAAAAAAAAAACGACATTGCCATAAAATCATCGATGTACACGCTGTTACGTGTGAGGGGGGCGAGATATGAAATTGTACCACTTTTGTTTTTGTACAATTTATGGATATTCAATGTTACTGGCACGTAATATCGACGCTGCTTACGAAAACTAGCATGTTTTAGATTTCATACGAAAACAAGCACGCTTGATATCTGCGCGAAAACTAGCATGTTTCGGCTTTTACCACGAAAACTAGCAGGTTTCGACTTTCACCGCGAAAATTAGCACGTTTCAGTATCGCTGGAGTGTTTCTCATTTTTTACTCCACGTTTTTTAAATATCCTTTTTTACTCCAAATTGACGAAATATTTATGCTTGTCATTTTATACTGTTTTATTTTTTGTTTCAATTTATTTCATACATATTTTACCGTTTGAATTTTGGTCCGCTAGGCTTATCATAAGATGGCAAACGGCAAATGCCTCGTCATTTTGGAGTAAAAAAAACCATGGTCAAAAAAATTAGAGAAAAGAAAATCGAAAACAATTGCGGTGTATGCAAAGTTAACAATGTCAGTTTTTTTCCCTCGTGCTACTTCGTCCAAGACCTGACATTTCTCGAGATATCTCAATCGATTGTTTTGAAGATTTTGTCAACCGTACTTTATACTTATACTGTACTTTATACTTTAGTCGTTGATCACTCCAAAATTGTGTTTTTTTTTAATGAAATAAAAACACAATGAACGATTCTTCAGACTGTAAGTGGAATATACTTTTTATAAACAATAATTTTGTTCAATTCCATCGCTGACTCCGAAACTTGAAGTCATGAAAAATATCATTGATGAACAATTTTAGTTTTTGAGCGGTGGAATATTGCGTATCGTATTTGCGAATCGTATTTTCAATAATGTTATTATTTTTTTTAATAGAAAACGAATATAAATGTTTAAGGGTTTACGGGCGATACACCCTCAATGTTTTTCATTTATTCCTTATAGTGCTCCCGAAAAAAATTATTAAAACATTTGTAAAAGCTCCGAATCTTATTCGATTTAGTTCGGCAAATATACTACTTTTTCCAGTGCAAATCGAAATATGCTAGTTTTCGCGACGGAAGCCGAAACATGCCACTTTTCGCGGCAGAAGCCGAATCATGCTAGTTTTCCCGTCGAATATCGAAACGTGTTGATTTTCGTGGTGGAATTCGAAACGTGTTAGTTTTCGTAAGAAATTTGAATCGTGCTACTTTTCGTAAGCAGCGTCGATACATCCATCCGATCGCGAAAAAATAATTGAACAATAAATTAATAAATTCATTTAACACTAGTCTGATTGCGCAATGTTGAAAAATGAAAGAATTTTACCTGCGAGAGGGTTACAGAACGTTCGCGCATCAACAATTCTCGTATAACCGGAAGTTTGCCGGCAAGATCGAGTTCTTGAAGAGCCACCAGAGCGCACTGGCACAGAGATACTCGTTCCTCGTCTCTGTCCTCGCCGCTATCGGAATTTAGTCTAAAGACAACAAAAAAAAAAGGAAAATCATAGATTTTTACTTTTTTTCTGTTTCTATTGGGAGTACAAATTAGTTCGGTCCGTTTTCAAAAGATGACGCTGGCTGTTATGTATGTTTCATGGTGACGCTGATTTCGGTGGTTTCGGAGAGGTCAGACATCCGCCATTAATATTCAGTCTATATCGCTTTGAGTTTCATACGAAAACCTTGTTTTTTACTGTGTTGAATATGTCAAATTTTGTGTTAACCAAGCAGCATTTGCGGGAGATTTTAGTTTTATGCTTTAATTGGAAGAACCTGCTTTTCTTTAATTGGTTTCTGCTTTAATTGGTTTCGACGTTTCAAGAATGGTGATTTCAGGGTTGAAGACAAGCCTCGCTCTCGACAACCAAAAAAATTCGATGACAAAGAATTGGAGGTATTACTCGATGAAGATCCGAGTCAAACGCAAGAGGCTTGCAGAATCATTGACAGTGACTCAACAAGCAGTTTCCGTACGATTGAAATCCATGGGAATTATTCAAAAGCATTAATGCATTTTTGACCACAAAAAAACGGACCGAACTAATTTGTACTCCTACTAAATATCGAGACAAATCGTTTGTTCGAGATCTTCTTGGTTTTTCTTTTGGTTTTTTTTAAATAAATTTTGTCTCACCCTCGAAGCAAATAAAGTCTGTAACACGTGTCCTTGTCCTCGCGACACAGTACGACATTACCGAGATTCTTCGCTGCCTCCTCTATTCCCCTTGCCTGAAGATTTTTCAGGGCATTCACCAATTGCAAAAGAACGAAACACGACTCTCGCATCCAACCGTCCGTCTTTCGATCCCTCGAGATTTCAGCCGCGAATGACTGCACCGTGTTTACTTGCGTCCGCGGAAAAATTGATACCGATGCTGTGTGAAAAATGTTTTTTTTACCCACTTTACGTTAAATAAATTTTCTCGTTATCCTCGCCATTATCATATATAGAAAATTTGATTAACTTACCGTCGACGTTTTGTCTGCCGGCGAAACATTTCGACGAAATTTTCTCCGGTAAAACGTCAACGAATTCGGCGATCGGTGAGAGGCAAAATTCTTTTCGCGACACCGGCATAGCGTTGTCGAGCGCGAGACAAAGTGTGACCGGATGCTCGTTCCACAAAGCGGCGCAGAAGACTTTTTTTCCCGTTATCAAAAGGCTCTCGGTGTCGATGTCCATGTCGTTGAGACGAGGATTTGCGGTCTTGAGGCTTCGTAAATTGGCCGGAATTGGCGAAGGTTGATTCAGCTGTGGATCAAAAGAGCGGATACGTTAAAACGCTGATTATCGATTTTGTTTTTTGTCTACAAAATCATTGATTTTGCTGTTTCATTAAAAATTGAAACAGCCGAATGGAATATTTTTTCTGCAAAAGAGAAAAAAATCATACTCGTTCGAGCAGCTGTGCGAGGGCTTCGTGATTAGCTACAATAACGGCTCCGTAGTTATCCTCGAGGCTTCGATGAACGATACTTCGTCCTCTTCGTTGCCGAACTCGATTAATACCGAAATCTTCTTCCTTCGCTTTCCAGTCTTGATCATCCTCGGGACCCTGCCCAACATATCCAATATTTCGTATATTAAAGTAGTAGTCTGGTAACTTAAGCAGATTTTCATGGCTTTTTTGGAGGGCATCGTTTTGGATATTTAGGATGTTTTTATTTACATATTAAAGATACAAAAAAAAAAATTTTTTTTTAATTTTATAGTTTATTATTATTATTATTGATCGAAGTTGGCACTTCGAAAAAAAAGCGCGTGGGTGGTCCCGGTGATTTTGGCTCTTGATGTTATCTGAAATAAAAAATTCTTGATAATTCTTAATCTATAGACATGTCATTCTGGACGGAACTACTGAAGTTAAATTTCATGGATGAATAACAAAATGGCGGACTTTGGAAAAAAACGTCCTTTTCCATTTTGTTATTTATCCATGAAAATTAACTTCAGTAGTTCCGACCAGAATGACATGTCTATAGATTACGAATTATCAAGAATTTTTTATTTCAGATAACATCAAGAGCCAAAATCACCGGGGCCACCCACGCGCTTTTTTTGCGAGTTGTCAAATTCGATCAATAATAATAATAATAAACTATTAAATTTTTTCAAAAAAAATTTTTTTTGTATCTTTAATATGTAAATAAAAACATCCTAAATATCCAAAACGATTCATTTTTATTTTCCTACGAAAAAACGTCCTCCAAAAAAGACATGAAAATCGGCTTAAATTACCAGACTACTACCTTTAATTCGTATTTCAATTGTATTCCAAGATTGAACAAATTGTCGTCAGATTTGTTTCGTTTTTGTTTCAAAAAAGAGATTTTGTGTGATTAGAGAAATGAACTTGCCTCGTCGCCGGTATAAAAGCTATAAGGCGCGTACAATTCGCTCTCGGTCTCGCTGCCGCAATAAGGAAGCGACGTTGATCTCGTGAACGTCGGTTGATGATACTTGAATTCACCGCCGCACGGTTCCAAAGCACTGCTGTCAGATTTTCTCTTGCAATTCGAACGATTACTACCACCGTGGCCGCGACGAAGCTCGAGATTGGAATCGCACTCCGGTGAACTCGAGAGGCACTCGTAAACGTGGCTGTCGTTTGAAGACTGGTATTTTTTTTTTTCAATTTCGGAAGAATAAGAAAATAAGATTAGCAGACGTTGAATAAAAAAAATGGAAACAAAAAATTAAGTGTTGCGTCGAAAAAAAATGTTCATTCGGAGCGAAAGACTCGAGTTCTACGACCCTAATGAATTTATTAATGTCAATTAACGTATAAATCATTTGTGGGAATGATAAAAAAAAAAAAATTAGCACCGATTCGACGGAACTGAACGTAGTAGTCACTTCAACGTCTGTTCTTTCGCCCGAAATTTCTCATTTTTCAATTAAAATTCGTTATTTAAGGTAATAGTCTGGTAACTTAAGCCGATTTTCATGTCTTTTTTGGAGGGCGTTTTTTTGTAGGAAAATAAAAATGAATCTTTTTGAATATTTAGGATGTTTTTATTTACATATTAAAGATAAAAAAAAAAATTTGTTTGAAAAAATTTAACAGTTTATTATTATTATTATTATTGATCGAAGTTGGCACCTGGAAAAAAAAGCGCGTGGGTGGCCCCGGTGATTTTGGCTCTTGATGTTATCTGAAATAAAAAATTCTTGATAATTTTTAATCTATAGACACGTCATTCTGGTCGGAACTACTGAAGTTAAATTTCATGGATAAATAACAAAATGGAAAAGGACGTTTTTTTCCAAAGTCCGCCATTTTGTGATTTATCCGTGAAATTTAACTTCAGTAGTTCCGACCAGAATGACATGTCCATAGATTAAGAATTATCAAGAATTTTTGATTTCAGATAACATCAAGAGCCAAAATCACAGGGGCCACCCACGCGCTTTTTTTTTTCGAGGTGCCAACTTCGATCAATAATAATAATAATAATAAACTATTAAATTTTTTCAAAAATTTTTTTTTTGTATCTTTAATATGTAAATAAAGACATCCAAAATATCCAAGACGATTCATTTTTATTTTCCTACAAAAAAACGCCCTCCAAAAAAGACATGAAAATCGGCTTAAGTTACCAGACTACTACCATAATCGAATTTTCGTTTTAATTTACCGGCGAATCGGAACTCGGCGGTCTAACGGCATCGTCCTTTTCATAATTTCCATTGGCAATCTCGCAAGGTGCGTTTCGCTTCTTAATCGGCGGTTGAACGATCGTTTGATCCCTCATGCTCGCGGTCCTCTGGGGTTTCGATGGTGCCAGACCGCTTCTCACCTCACCTGTAACATCCTCCGCTGCTGCAGGCCCATACGCCATTCGTCAAGCGCCAGTGTTAGTACCACAAGACACAAGGCATATCACAGGCTAGCTACATTACTTTACAGAGCTGTTTGGTTGTTTTTTTTATCGCATTAAAAAAAAAAAAAGAAAAAGTAAAAACAAACATAATACTTTATTCTTTGTAAATTTAACGTGCTTTGAATAGAAAAAAAAGAAGAAAAAAAAAAAAACAAACTAACGGTGTTTAGAGTGTACGTACCTAAGCGTACGTACGCTGCGAGAGTACCGAGGGGTTCGGGGACATTGCGGTTGCATACATAATAAGCCGGTTTCATTCAAAAGCGCACTCGCGATCATCTATTTATTTATTTATTTTTATTTATTTTTTCATCATCGTGTAAACCGTTATATTTGCATGAGTATCTGAAAATTATCGTTCGCGACGTACGTCCCGATAAGCGAACTTCGAGCTTTTTCCCAATTTTTGTGATTTCTTTCTTTATTTTTCTTTTCTGAAATCTTCTTACTCGTTCGGCCACCAGACAAATCGGATGTCCTGAGATAGCGAGCATCGCACGCATTAGGAATACTAGATATAAATTTAAAAAAGTAGTCTCACAATGCCGAGATATGTGTTTTCCATAATTTTTTTTTCCTCTTTCTTTTTGCAATTTCTTTCGTTTTTTTTTTTTTTTTTGTTTCACGCACGCACGTTAGTCGCGCGCTAACTCGTAGCTGCGGCGAATTTTGATGCACCGGATATCCAAAGGAGCGAGCGACAAACGGATGTCCCGCGCGAAACGAACGATTTCGTAACGTTGATCGAGGCGACGGAAGAGAGAGTGAGAAAAAAAAAACAAATATGCTTTGTATGGCCAAAAAATATACAGGAATGTACTTCAACGATTTCGGGCAATAATTTCTTTTATTTAAAAAAAAAAGACACAAACATTTCCAGTGGATCTGGATTACAGTTTTTTTTTTTTGCGTTTTCGTTTTTCACGTTCTATTAACAATAGGATGTTTATCGATAGTTGTAAATATTGAGAGACGCAGATGAATTGGAAGTAATCGTATTTTCGATCATTCTCGGTTGTCTCGCCTGGGATTACGCTAAGTATATATGCCTAGTACTACGTCGCTGAATCGATTTGTGAAAAAAAAAGAAGAAGAATTATAATTAATCGAATTAGCGGAGCAACGAGTTTGAAACAGGGCGAAATTGCATGGCGTATCACAGGAATGACGCGAAAGGCTCGTTGCCAATTCTCGACGTTCGTAAAACAAGTAATGTGACAATGATAAAAGATAAAATAAAAGGTTGATAATATAATGTTATAACGTTAACGAAATTATAAGCGGAAACGAATATTCGCGAAAACGATTCTAGAGGGAGGGGAAAAAAATAAAAAATAAACATGAAAATCAAATTTTCCGACGATGGGAATAGATCCTTGTTAGAAGCGATGCTACATATATGTATGGCTCTGCGAATCGTTTTCCAAGACTCTTTGCCCCGGTATATTAGTACAGTAACACAACGGGGTATAATTATTTTGAGAAAGAAAAGAAAAAAAAACAGTGAGAATAAATCGAAATAAGAGAAAAAAAACACGTAGAGAGAAACATACTGTAAGGTTTACGATTAACAACTAGATTCGAGATATTAACGATTATTTATATTATATATATATAGTATGGTATCAGTTCGTCCTGGCTTGCAAGCTTTTAAGCAGGCGCGAGTATCGTGTGAGCATGGCTGTTAACATATTATGATAATGAGTAAATGTATGTTTGTTTAGGTGTGAGTGTGTGTATTTATTTTATTTTTTTTTCGTGTACGTGAATGGCCGCTTTTTTTTTCATGTAACTTATGAAAACGTTTTTTTTTCTTTTTCTTTTAATCTTCATTATTAGTTACACTGGATGGGCCGAAACTTACCAAGATTCGCGTAAATCGAGTCGGACGCCGATGGACTCGAGGCCGGTTGCCAGGTCTTCGAGAATATTGGTTTTTCCGATCGCGAAGGTAATTTTCCATCGTTTCGCGGCGGCGGCGGTCGGGCTGGTTTGTTCGATGCGTCGCTCAGTCTCGTCAATTCGTCCTGCGATTGTACGTTTCGAGGCGGTGGCGGAGGTTTTCCTGGTCTTGTCGCTGTAAATCAATTTACAATGAGTATATTAACGGAGTTAGAAATAATGCACTGTTTTAGTAACGCATTGTTGAATTACCATTACCAATCGATAATACGAGTTTTCTCCGTTATACATTATTCCGGTGACGGGTAATAAAGTTTCATCCATTATCCAATATTTTGGTAATGGGTTGATCGAGTTCGATCCATACTTCATTTATTTGGTAATTGTTAATGGAATTCGATACATTTTTCATTATTTCGACAATGGACAATTGAATTTGATGCATTATCCATTATTCTGGTATTAGGTAATGAAGTTCCATCCATTATCTATTATTTTGGTAATGGGGTAATCGAGTTCGATCCATAATTTATTCATTTGGTAATTGTTAATGGAATTCGATACATTCTTTATTATTTTGGCTATGGACAATTGAATTTGATGCATTATCCATTATTCTGGTAATGGATAATAAAGTTTCATCCATTATGCATTATTTTGGTAATTATTAATGGAATTCGATACATTCTTCATTATTTTGGTAATTGTTAATGGAGTTGGATACATTCTTCATTATTTTGACAATGGACAATTGAATTTTATGCATTATCCATTATTCTGGTAATGGGTAATGAAGTTTCATCCATTATCCATTATTTTGGTAATGGAGTAGTCGAGTTCGATCCATAATTCATTTATTTGGTAATTGTTAATGGAATTCGATACATTCTTCATTATTTTGGCAATGGACAATTCAATTTTATGCATTAACCATTATTCTGGTAATGGGTAATGAAGTTTCATCCATTATCCATTATTTTGGTAATGGAGTAATCGAGTTCGATCCGTAATTCATTCATTTGGTAATTGTTAATGGAATTCGATCCATTATTCATTATTTTGACAATGGACAATTGAATTTTACCCATTATCCATTATTTTGGTAATGAAGTTTTATCCAGTATCCATTATTTTGGTAATGAAGTAATCGAGTTCGATCCATAATTTATTAATTTGGTAATTGTTAATGGAATTCGATACATTCTTTATTATTTTGGCAATGGACAATTGAATTTGATGCATTATCCATTGTTCTGGTAATGGATAATAAAGTTTCATCCATTATGCATTATTTTGGTAATTATTAATGGAATTCGATACATTCTTCATTATTTTGGTAATTGTTAATGGAGTTGGATACATTCTTCATTATTTTGACAATGGACAATTGAATTTTATGCATTATCCATTATTCTGGTAATGGGTAATGAAGTTTCATCCATTATCCATTATTTTGGTAATGGAGTAATCGAGTTCGATCCATAATTCATTTATTTGGTAATTGTTAATGGAATTCGATACATTCTTCATTATTTTGGTAATGGACAATTCAATTTTATGCATTAACCATTATTCTGGTAATGGGTAGTGAAGTTTCATCCATTATCCATTATTTTGGTAATGGAGTAATCGAGTTCGATCCGTAATTCATTCATTTGGTAATTGTTAATGGAATTCGATACATTCTTCATTATTTTGACAATGGACAATTGAATTTTACCCATTATCCATTATTTTGGTGATGAAGTTTTATCCAGTATCCATTATTTTGGTAATGAAGTAATCGAGTTCGATCCATAATTTATTAATTTGGTAATTGTTAATGGAATTCGATACATTCTTTATTATTTTGGCAATGGACAATTGAATTTGATGCATTATCCATTGTTCTGGTAATGGATAATAAAGTTTCATCCATTATGCATTATTTTGGTAATTATTAATGGAATTCGATACATTCTTCATTATTTTGGTAATTGTTAATGGAGTTGGATACATTCTTCATTATTTTGACAATGGACAATTGAATTTTATGCATTATCCATTATTCTGGTAATGGGTAATGAAGTTTCATCCATTATCCATTATTTTGGTAATGGAGTAATCGAGTTCGATCCATAATTCATTTATTTGGTAATTGTTAATGGAATTCGATACATTCTTCATTATTTTGGTAATGGACAATTCAATTTTATGCATTAACCATTATTCTGGTAATGGGTAATGAAGTTTCATCCATTATCCATTATTTTGGTAATGGAGTAATCGAGTTCGATCCGTAATTCATTCATTTGGTAATTGTTAATGGAATTCGATACATTCTTCATTATTTTGACAATGGACAATTGAATTTTACCCATTATCCATTATTTTGGTGATGAAGTTTTATCCAGTATCCATTATTTTGGTAATGAAGTAATCGAGTTCGATCCATAATTTATTAATTTGGTAATTGTTAATGGAATTCGATACATTCTTTATTATTTTGGCAATGGACAATTGAATTTGATGCATTATCCATTGTTCTGGTAATGGATAATAAAGTTTCATCCATTATGTATTATTTTGGTAATTATTAATGGAATTCGATACATTCTTCATTATTTTGGTAATTGTTAATGGAGTTGGATACATTCTTCATTATTTTGACAATGGACAATTGAATTTTATGCATTATCCATTATTCTGGTAATGGGTAATGAAGTTTCATCCATTATCCATTATTTTGGTAATGGAGTAATCGAGTTCGATCCATAATTCATTCATTTGGTAATTGTTAATGGTATTCGATACATTTTTTATTATTTTGTCAATGGCCAATTGAATGTTATGTATTATCCATTATCCTGGTAATGGGTAATGAAGTTTCATCCATTATCCATTATTTTTGGTGATGGAGTAATCGAGTTCGATCCATAATTCATTCATTTGGTAATTGTTAATGGAATTCGTCACATTCTTCATTATTTTGGCAATGGACAATTGAATTTTATGCATTATCCATTATTCTGATAATGGATAATGAAGTTTCATCCATTATGCATTATTTTGGTAATGGAGTAATTGAGTTCGACGCACAATTCATTATTTTGGTAATTGTTAATGGAATACGACACATTCTTCATTATTTTGATAATGGACAATTGAATTTTATGCATTGTCCATTATTCTGGTAATGGTTAATGAAGTTTCATCCATTATCTATTATTTTGGTAATGGAGTAATCGAGTTCGATCCATAATTCATTGATTTGGTAATTATTAATGGAATTCGATACATTCTTTATTATTTTGGCAATGGACAATTGAATTTTATGCATTATTCATTATTCTAGTAATGGATAATGAAGTTTCATCCATTATCCATTATTCTGGTAATGGATAATAAAGTTTCATCCATTATGCATTATTTTGGTAATTATTAATGGAATTCGATACATTCTTCATTATTTTGGTAATTGTTAGTGGAATTGGATACATTCTTCATTATTTTGACAATGGAAAATTGAATTTTATGCATTATCCATTATTCTGGTAATGGGTAATGAAGTTTCATCCATTATCTATTATTTTGGTAATGGAGTAATCGAGTTCGATTCATAATTCATTCATTTGGTAATTGTTAATGGAATTTCATACATTCTTCATTATTTTGACAATGGACAATTGAAATTTACCCATTATCCATTATTTTGGTAATGAAGTTTTATCCAGTATCCATTATTTTGGTAATGAAGTAATCGGGTTCGATCCATAATTCATTATTTTAGTAAATGTTAATGGAATTCGATAAATTTTTCATTATTTTGGTAATGGACAATTGAATTTTATCCGTTATCAATTATTGCTACCTCATGTAAGATTTCGATCCATATTTCATTATTTTGGTAATTGTTAATGGAATTCGATGCATTCTTCATTATTTTGGTAATTGTTAATGGAATTTGATGTATTATCCAGTATTTTGGTAATGGGTAATGAAGTTTCATCCATTATCCATGATATTGGCAATGGAGTAATCGAGTTCGATCCATAATTCATTATTTTGGTAACTTGGTGCGATTATATTCGAAACTATGGTCACAAATGGTACATCAATCCCAATCGGATTTTCATTAATATTCATTAAATTCAGTGAACTTACCGGCGGTGTGCTGATGACTACCCGGTGATTGCGGAGGATTATCGAATTTCGAATCGGTCACATTGTCACCGGTCCTCACGATTCTGTCGTGTCGCAGTACCTCGACAGCCGCGCCGTCCAACTCCAACGGATGAATAATTTCCAATCGTGGCTTCGGTTGCGGAGTCGTTGGTATCTCGTCGTTTCTCGAGCCCGAACCACAACCATTTGTCATATCAACGTCCTTTCTCGAGCCCATTCTCAATAGTCTCTTCAGCGAGAATCGCGGTTTACTCTTTTTTTTCTCCTCATTCCTATCGACATTGGCGAGACTACCCTGCGACAGTGATATTATTCTACGGGGCGCCGGTTCGGGAACAATTTGTTTAACACACGGATCGGGCGTGTCGGAAATTGCTTTACGAAATTTTGGACTGCACGAGGAGGCTCGTTCTCTCTTCTCCTTTTCACGGACAACCGGCGAGTCGGACTTAAGATTTCCGGCAGCTGGATTTCTCGCGAATATCGAAGCGACCGGAAGTTCGTCGGTCGGTGTTGCCGGCGGTTTCGGCGCCATGCGTCGTTTGTTCGGCGAGCGTATCGATTCGGTAGTTACGTCCGGGGACATTTCTTCGCGCGAATCTTCCTCGGTACTCAAACTACCGTCCTCACTGTCGTTCGAACTCGTTCTCTCGAGTTTAAATGTCTCGGGCTTCTCTCTCGACGCTAGACCGGGCGCAATGCTATGGACGTTCGTCGTGAAATTCATGGAAACAAGATTGCCCGTGGAATTAAAAGATTTTTCCGTCGAAGCTCGATTGTAATGGATTTCTTTCGAATTCTGGAACGTCTTGTGTTCATCAATGTTTGCGATCAATGGTGTCTGAAGAATTGAATAATGGCTACCGAGTCCAGCGACGTGATCGTTGTTTTGATGTTTCTCGTTGATCACGAGTCTCCCGTTGCTTTGAACCTGGCTCGAAGCATTTTTTACCGAAGGAGGCGGAAGAACGTAACCGCCGTTTTGTGTCTTCGTTAAAGAAGTTACCACTGCGGAAGTTACGCTCTTCGGAGCAATAGCGGGTTTTGCCGGTAGGGAAATTGGTTTTTGTGGTATCGCGGGCTTCATTTTTGTTTCTCCATGAAGAAACGACGTTCTCGGCTCAGCGCCGATCATCGTTGATGTCGGCTCGTCCCCGGTGATCGACGTTTCGACGTTACGAAAATTTCTCGCGTCCATCGGCGGTAAACTTCTCGGTAGGGCCGGTGGTTCGGAAATTTCTTCCTCGTCCGCTTTGCCATCGGGTTCGCCAGCATTTTCGCGACTATCCTCGAAGGAAAATTTACGTGATGCCAGCAAAATCGGTTCCGGACAAGCCTCACCTTCCACCGTTCGCTCGTCCAGATTACTCTCGTTTTTCGATCGATCTCGAACACCCGATATCTCGATCTTATTCACCTCCTTTCCCTTCACTTTGTCCGCCGTTTTTGTCGAACTCTCAGTGAGATCGAGAACCGTATGTAAATCATTGGAATCGAGAGGCTCGAGTCTAGCATTCTCGAGTCCCGTAATCTTGCTTATTCTCGTAACCGTGTAATCCGATTTTGTCGCTAAACCCGATGTTTGCAATGTTATTTTTGGCTTTTCGCTGTCGGACTTTTTTATCGCCGGACAACGTGAGATCGTGGTTGTACGTTTTTCACAAATTTTCTGACATTGAAACTCCACGTTGGACGTTAGAGCATCGCTCTTCTGAATAACCGATATGAGATTGCTCGATGTTATCAGCGGCATATCAACGATCTTTTCCAATGCAGAATTCTCGTTGTCGAGTTTCGTATCGTTGGAATTTTTGTTGCTCGTTTTTGCCAAATTTTTCAGCGACAATTCCGACTTTTCGATTTCTTGTTTAAGCGACGACGAGGCAACGGGTTCGTCCTGTTTCGTTTTGGCATTGGTCGTCGAGGAATTCGCTGGCTTTTTGTCGGCAGGTCTTTTGGCTGTTGGCAGAGTATCGTCGGCACCGAATGGCGTTACGGTAACGAGAAGAGTTTTCTTCTTGCCGTCAGAATCTTTTTGCACTTTGCCGAGCATCAATGACGCGAAAGATTTTGTTGATTTAGCCTCGGAATTTCCGGTATCGGTGAGATTTGCCGTTATCGTATTGAAATTTGTGTTTGAACGAGTGAGATTTCCCAATGCGCGATCCTCCTCGCTATCCGGTACATCGTCATCAGCGGCATTGCCCGATTCCGCTAGTTCGAAACTGTCGGGATCGTCGGATTCGGTGTTGTCCTCGTTGTCGGAAAAATCATTGCCACCGTAACCGATTACCTCGGTGAGCGATTCCGGAAATGCGACGTTTTTTCTTTTAGCTGTTTGGCAGCTTGTCCTCGCGCGAAGGATACTCTGAAGCAGAAATTAAGGGGGAAAAAAAAAAACGTTCGTAATATCTTTTACGGCAAGATTTCAACGACGAGAGTAAGAAAGTAGCTTGTGCGGGGAATCGAGGACAAGCAAGTAAAAGCGTTAGCGTGTAAACATGATGTGTCGAGTATTTGGAAAGAGTTTTGAGTCTTTGGCGTCTGGACAATGGTGTTTCGAGGACACGAAGGAAATTGCATTATTGCTGTTGCATTGCAGGGTAAAAAAAAAAAGAAACGTCGGAAAAGCCTCGAGTCGCGAGACCGAACGTTGCTGATGTGGCTTCGTGCGTGGGGGAGGGGGCATTGTGATTGGTATCACGAGAGAGACAGAGAGAGAGAGAGAGAGAGACAGTGAGTTAGTAACATATCGCGGAAAGTGGGGAAAAACGGGAATGCCGAACAACTTTTTTCGCGATTGTTCGGTCTCTCGGCGAACTGTGACTTCTTTTATCGTCATTAAATCTTTCGTACCGTGTTCTGTCGTCGCCCTGAGGTTACATTGTCGCGGAGACTTTGTTTTTCACGTCTGAACGAGACAGCAAATTTCTTGGAACAATAATCAACGAGTTTCTCACGCGGTGACGATGGTAATCAGAAGGTAAAATACGTAGTAAGATCGTGTTTGTGTTAAACTTTATCCTTGAGCGAGAAGACTTCGCTATTAACCGATTCTGCTAATCACGCGAGGCCAGAAATACAAAGTGCTCGAGGGAAACGGGGCAATGCATATAGATGTAATCGGTAATTGTGGGAAAAAAAATTGTTTCTGGAAGAAACGAACGAATAATATCATTTCGATCGGTAATTTGTAATAATTAGAGAAAGTAAGTATCGCGATAGATCTCGGAATGGAGTAGGTAATACACATATATATCTCGAGGGAATTCAAATTCCGTAATTCAATATGGCGCAGTCAATATGGTCGAACAAAATGGAAATAATCAATCGAATGAACTGGAAATTGTTATCCATTAAGGATGGAAATAGGGTTAGACGGTTCACAAAATCGATGTTTTTTTATTTCATAAATTGTTAGTAAAACTATTGAAAAGTAAGTTCCCAAAATTTTAAATGAAAATTCCGACTCGTTCTATTGTTATAAGCCATTAAAGTGAGTAGCTCTCCTTCAGGGTGGGTAGGGTTTTTAAATTATTTTTTTTGCTTTTTTTTTTTAATTTTTTTTCTGAATGAACAATATGTCGAGAATATTGTGTATAAATTTTAAGTCAATCGGAGTAAAACTAAAGGAGTTACAGCGTTTCAAACGACCGGCCGTGATACCTGATTTTCGCGTATAAAAAACTTTAAATCGATTTTCCCGAAAACGTCATTTTTGAAGTTTGTGAACATTAGAACTCAAAATCTACTGAACCGATCCTTTTGAAAATTTAAACATTACTTCTTCACATAAATCAACAGGTAATCAGGAGTTTTTTTTTTTGTCAATTTTGTCAATTTTTTAATAACAAATTAAGCGCGATTTTTTGAGCTAAAATTGCGTTTTTCACTTCCAAGTGCTGCAAAAAATAGAAAAAAAAAAAAAAAAAAAAAAAATTCTTCCTGATTACCTCGAGAAATACATCACCTCTAAAATGCATATCAATTTTTTTGTTTCACATGATCCGGTAACGAGTTATAATGTTCACCGCAAAACCACTTTTTTTCAAGGCGCCTCTGGAGATTCAAAGTCACCGGCTTATTTATCAATATTTTTCATTGAAATTTTTTTCTGAGATACTTCAATAGTTGTACGATAATATGTAATTCTATTTAATAAAATTATATTACTCATGTCGCCGCAAAAAAATCATAAAAATATGCTTTTCTTTCGCCTTTAAAACCCTACCCCGCCGTTCAGGCCCCGAGCGCGCCAAGTGTATAACCGAGCGGTCACTCAGGTACCCATTTACTTACTACGCGTTTTTCTGAAAAAGACTTTTTTTGAACTTGCGTACACTCTAGTTTGAAAAGTTTTCAACCAATCGTTTTGAAAATTGACAGTTACTTTCTTCATAGTATTTCGCTCTATATGAACCTAAAATCAGAATATTATCATTATTTAAAATAATTTTTTTTTTGCAAATAAAGTTGTAAAAAATGGCGAAAAATCATGCTTCTTTGTTTTGACCCCTGTAAAAAATTCAATTTTCTATTTTTTTGATAGCATTTAGGTTCATATAGAAGAGAGACATACAATAAAAGTAAATTCCAACGTCGTTTAATTGCAGATGAAAATTGCGGCTTCCAGAATGTACGCAAAATGCTGAGTACGATTGTGACCTGCAATATGGGGTCGCTAATTTTTTCAGTGTTTTTCAAGGAAATTCTTCAGAAATTTTATAGTTTATACTTAAATATATGTAAAAAATATTCTCAAAGTTTCAATAAATTATATTAATTTTTTATACTATAAAAAAATTCATGAAAATCATTGAGTAATCGCTGTCCTAACCCTATTTCCTTCCTTAAAAGCCTCTTATGGCAATTCTATCTATTGGATCATTGCGGCCGTATCATGCGTTAGTTCCTGGACTTGGTCAGTGTCCTATTTCATTGATCCGCATTATGGACGAGATTTTGGCAATCCGAGAATTAACACGATTTCAACATCGGAATATCAATTTCAACGCGTAAACAAATCGGGCAATGTCTATTCCTGATAAACGCGATTACATGTAACGAATGAAACGTGCATGTTATCGGATTAAATCCTCTCAGAGACGTGATTCAACGGAATTACTCATTCGCGGATTAAGTATCTCACAGGATGAAAGATCGTCGCTTCGATCTTCATGCATCAGCGAACCGACCGTCAAGTTACATCAGCGCCGTATCCCTCTCGGTCTTTTACGATTCTCGAAAGAATTATTATCATCGAAGCCCGCGATAATCCTATCAACCGGGTGTTATAACACGAACTATGTCTTCGTGGCAAAATGTATACATCAGAATCTCTCGTACGCTTTCATCTCGGCGCCGTCGTCATTAACGATCCAATATTCATAATTGAGTCGAGACAGGTGCGGCGCGTGTAAACACGAGAGACTTTATAACCGAAAAGTGGGAGGGATGGTTCAAGACTTTACGAACGATCGTCGATTCTCGCGACTCGTTTTGCTCGCTTCCGCGTTTGTAAAGCTGTGTAACCCACTTCCGCGACGCGTCTGAGGCCTCAGGGTCATTGACCTTGATTAAATCATTGAACAAAACCGTAATTGGTGTTAAATCGGGCAACATTGGCTCGGGAAAGTTCAAATTTACGGTAAGTGAATGCGAACAATTTCGTTTAACGAGAAGAAACTATTTGAACAATTTTCCTGATTATCTTTCCGTTGCAAATAATTGAAAATTTCGCTAAGACAATGAATTAGACTGTATACGAAATTAATAGCAGCACGTGGTCAATTTTGGTTTGCCACTTCGTTTGGGTTTGTTTGTCTCTGTTATTTGTGTTAATTGTTGAAAAATTGTTAATTCTCGATTATGTCAATTGTCGAAAATTTCAATATCCATACGATGTCCCATTTTTTTTTTTCAAATTATAACCAATTTTACGTTAAGAAAATATATTGTACCTGTAGCTTTTGTACGTCAGTCTTCAAATTAGCGGATGCTTTGGCAACGCTTGGCCTCGAGGTTTCGGCATTGCCGAGATGTTCCTCGCGCGGTTTGAAGCAATTTGTACATATTTCTTTCTTCCACGCGTGCTGCTCGAAGTATCTACATTGTCCGGACATCGTCGTTGCACAGCCTCGTTCGAGCATCGATCGTATTTTCTTATATTTGTTCTTCCGTTATTACGCCTTCGAGACGGTCATTCTGTAACAGAGATCAGAGGGATGACGATGATGATAAATCACGTTCGGGAAAATTGTTCGTCGCGAATATTGTGCGGGAGAAGAAAAGAGAAGGAAAATCGGAACGTATAAGCATTGAGCTCGATCGACAACGGTCATTGAGAATACCGGATGGGCGTGACAACTTCCCATTAACGTAACGACCGTTGAGCCATTGTTCTTGAATGACAAGTACCTCCGGACACGTAACCGTGGAATTATTGGAAGTCCATACTGCCAGCGAAGAGTTCTTGGAGACTATCGTTCGATTTATCGCTGTTATACGTAACAATGTGTAATTTGATTATCGACAAAGTTAATTGGAATGATGTTGATAGAATTGATAAGTCTAAATGTCATTTTAGATATAGTTCGAAAGAATCGTTGCAAGGAAAAATATGTAATGCCGTAATATATCTATTTCACCCTTAATGGATTCATTACGGATAAGAGTAAGTGTAAGAAAAGGGTGGAAGGGACATAGAAAAAATTCACGTCGAAATTCAGTGCCGAATTTACGAAAAAAGAATTTTTTTGTAAGTACGGCACTAATTTAAGGAAGGAAATAGCGTTAGGACAGCGTTTTCTCAATGATTTTCATAATTTTTTTTATAGTATAAAAAATGAATATAATTTATTGAAACTCTGAGAATATTTTATACATATATTTAAGTATATACTATAAAATTTTTGAAGAATTTTCTTGAAAAACACCGAAAATATTAGCGACCCCATATTGCAGGTCACAATCAAACTCAGCATTTTGCGTACATTCTGGAAGCCGCAATTTTCATCTGAAATCAAACGAGGTTGGAATTTACTTTTATTATATGTCTCTCTTCTATATGAACCTAAATGCTATAAAAAATATATAAAATTGAATTTTTTACAGGGGTAAAAACAAAAAAGCATGATTTTTTGCCATTTTTTACAACTTTAGTTGCAAAAAAAAATTATTTTAATTAATGATAATATTTCGATTTTAGGTTCATATAGAGCGCAATACTATGAAGAAAGTAACTGCCAATTTTCAAAACGATTGGTTGAAAACTTTTCAAACTAGCGTGTACGCAAGTTAAAAAAAAGTCGTTTTCAGAAAAACGCGTTTGAAAAAATAGATGTTGCCAATTCGATGCTGAGTCTGATTGTGACCTGCAATATGGGGTCGCTAATATCTTCGGTGTTTTTCAAGGAAATTCTTCAAAAATTTTATAGTATAGACTTAAATATATGTATAAAATATTCTCAAAGTTTCAATAAATTATATTCATTTTTTATACTATAAAAAAATTCATGAAAAACATTGAGAAAACGCTGTCCTAACCCTATTTCCCCACTTAATGGCTTATAACAATAGAACGAGTCGGAATTTACATTTAAAATTTTGGGAACATATTTTTCAATAGTTTCACTAACAATTTATGAAATGAAAAAAAAAATAGATTTTTTGAACCGTCTAACCCTATTTCCACCTTTAAGGCGTTATACACGCGAAAAATTTGAAAATTTTAAATTAAAAAAATTTTTTATTCCATTAGCCTGAACGGTTAGGAATATTTTAAGCTTTACAGAACTGAAAAATTCCAAAAATTCCAAAAAATAAGATAAGATTGCATTTATAATAGATACCGCGCGGCTCGCACGACCGCCAACTTCAAAGCCCTTTTTCTACGATTCACATTTTTGAAACTTGTGAAAGTTCTAACTCTTGAACGAAAGTTCAGATCGCTTTGAAATTTTTACAACATATTCTGAGTATCATCACCTATCGTGTGAACCAAACCAAACAAAAATTTCAATGACACAAAAAAATAAAAAAAATAAAATACCGACAGAAAATTGAGTAAACAACTTTTAAGTTTCGAATTTTTATTATAATAATTTTTTTTTCAATATTGTTGGTTCACACTGAAGATACATTTATTATACAATTATAAATATATTCAATTTTTTTTTCAGACACCCACATCGATGCCGAGAACTTTCACCATCAACGCGCGCGCAAAAAAAATACAATGCTTCATTATGTTATATCTCCGCCATTTGTTAATATTTCTGATTTTTTTTTACATATACTTAACCATGTGCATAAATGATCTGTAAAAAAATGTTGTCAATATATGCGTCATTTTTGTTTAACCTCGTCTAGAAAAGTACCCTTGAAAATGGGCGAAATCGCGTATACAAGGCCTTAACCAAAGAGAATCCAGTGGTTTTAAATAATTTCCAAAAAGACTCACAGAAAACTCGTAACTTTAGTGATCGGTGTACATATATACATAGATATTGCCTCGATGTCTGGTTGTCCGCATGTCGTCGTTCGAACTATCGTGAACGAGCAATCGAGACGATTGACCGCTCGACCGGATAATTGCTTTGACTTCCGGTCTCGAGAGTCCGAGGATCGTAACTCGCGGGGCGGCTTTATTGGCGCTCTTTGTCTCGGGCATTGAAATTGAACGCTCTCGGAACGTCGGGCAAACTTCTCTCGAGAAATGCGAGAAGGTGATGCGGGGAAGGAGGAGCCGGGGTTGAGCGATAAAGAAACCGATAAACGAGGAAAATACGCGAGAAGAGAGAAGTTGGGAGTTTGGTATACACGTACATATACACGAAGACGGACGAAACATATACATCGTGATTTTCTATAGACTCTCTTATGGTGAATGTGCAACAGAGAAGGCCAAGAAGGTCAAGATCCATGAAAGCGCAGCATGCACATATATAAATCTATAAAATGCTCGTTCGCCTTCGTGATGCTGTTTCAACTCTCTCGCAATCACTTCCTCGCGTTACACACACACACACACACGTCTATTCGACGCACATATTGTTCCACATGAAGAAGAAGCCAAGTTTACTTTATCGCTCGACGGGAGAAACATGACGAATTCCCAGTGCGCACGTGCCAGCTCGAGATTTTTGTTGCCGTTCGTTTTTCCATTAATTCGACAACCGACAACGCAATACCAGTTTTTTAAAGCAATGTCGCACGTTCCAATTCTCGATATCCGGTAATGAATGAGAGATAAATGAGAGTCAAGATCGGTAACGGGCGGCGGAGCGAGTGGAATATTCAATGGCGAACGTGTGAGGAGAAGCTGGAACGCCACGGTGAAACGTTAAACGCGTTTGATTGTAAGCAATTCCGGTTTTACTGACGCACTCTTTCAATAACTGAGACACGTCCGTGTCCGAGAGATAAACAAGAAATTGCGCGAAGCAGTGAATTTCAGGTTTACCAAAATCCTGATGCCCGACCATTACTGAAAATTTCCGTTTCTTTTTCTTCAACTTCAATTGGACAAAGTGAAAATTTGTGCGGCTCTCACCCTAAAAGTTTTGACCTAATGGCACTTGAATTTTACGCTAAACCGCGATCGATCGGATTCAATGAACCGGACGATTGGAATTCTACGTTCTCGATCCTGGATACGCAAGCTCTTGGGACTTGAATTTTTCAAATTCGTCAAATTTTCGCGAAAAATCGGCGAAAATATTCCACTTCAAATGTCCAGCACTGTATCTGTAGCAAATTGTCGATTATGTGTATGAGTGTGTACTAGGGTGGTTATTAATTTGGTGATGTTGGATATTCTTTGGTATTGTTCCTCAAAAGTAATCAACATATCTAGAAAAAAAATTGGGCGCAAGCGGAACTTTGTCCAATAATTCTAACCCACCCCACCGAGCTGTCGAATTTTTATACGAAAAAATGCATGCATTCAAAATTTTGTTAAGAAAATTGTTTATTATTTCAAAACTATTCATGATAAAAGAATTTTATATAACGTTTTTGTAGGAAATATAATGCTCTACAAAAAAGGTATCTTGTGAAATTCTCGTGAATCTAATATTTATCACGTAATTAGCAAAAAACTGTCATTATTTATTCCAAAAGTCGATCATTATGGTCAAAACAGGAGTTTGACGTCGAATAGCTGCAATTTATTTTTCGTATGTATATAAGATTATGAAGAAATACGTAGCGCACTCAACTATGAAATGTAAACAATATTCAAATTTTCGATTTTATCAATTTTATTGTGAATTATAATGAATGATGTCATATATATTTTAAAAATCAACTTACAATAATGAATTACATCGGTTGGAGCAAAGTTGCTTTGTTAATAAAAGGATATTTTTTTTAATATTCTTCAATTATTTGTACAATGAATTGTTTCTGATCTTCATCATAAGTGAGACGATCATTGTACTCTGTAATAAGTTTCACTCCTCTTTCTGCAACATCGTTAACCACTTTAATTCCGTTAACTATTTTTAAGCCTTGTAAATAATTTTCATTAGAAATCCACTCGCTCACATCGATATCAAAAAATGAGGAGTTGATTTCAAATCTTTCGAAAAAAGCCATCGATTTGGAACTGATAAAGAAATCAATGTCCTTATCGATCAAAGAAGAAAAATTTATCATGAATGATAATAAAATTGATGAAATTGAAAATTTAAATATCGTTCACATACTGTTATTGAGTGCACTACGTATCTCTTCATATTTCTAATTGCATATGAAGTATACATTGCAGTTTTTCGACGTCAAACTCCTGTTTTGGCTATAATGATGGACTTTTGGAATAAATGATGACAGTTTTTTGCTAATAACGTGATAAATATTGGATTCACAAGAATTTTACAAGATACCTTTTTTGTAGGGCATTAAATTTCCTATAAAAACACAATATAACATTTTTTTATCATGAATAGTTTTGAAATAATAAACAATTTTCTTAACAAAATTTTGAATGCATGCATTTTTTCATATAAAAATTCGACAGCTCGGTGGGGTGGGTTAGAATTATTGGACAAAGTTCCGCTTGCGCCCAATTTTTTTTCTGGATAAGTTGATTACTTTCAAGGAACAATACTAAAGAATTTCCAACATCACCAAATTAAGAACCACCCTAGTGTGTACAGTATTACAGATGAAATCCAATGTATCGAGCCCCGGGCATAATAACGCGATCGCGAATTACGCTTCGGCACGCGTGACCCCTCATCGTCTCGGTGTTTATTTTGCGACGCTCACATCACCGGTGAGTGCGTGTGAGGAATAAGATGGGAAAAGAAGTACACATATCCACCCGTCCGCACGCTCGAGAATATACCGTTTTCGATCTCGGTACTTGATGTTTAGCTCCGTTATTTGTCCCGTACCGAGAGAACGAGAGAGAGAGGAAATTCTCTTCGCTGTATGAGATATCTTTCCATTTTTTTTGCCTCATCTCTTGTCACTCGAGAAATATCGATAGCCATTAATTACATATGTCATCTCGATGATTACAAAACGATCAAAAATCACAATTGTACAATCGTTAACGTTTACGAATCGTGTTTCGTGTCTCGAACTTCCATCGCTCTTAATCCCGACGTTTACGTCTCAAAATATGTTCGTGGAGATTCGATTTACTCGATCTACTCGAGCTACGAGAGATATTATAATTATAAATAGGACATTTCTCACTCAACTTCAATCGCGTTTAAACCTTCCGCCCCCTCAAATATCTTATACATGATTTTTTATGTCGTTTATAGAGTTCGAAAATGGTGAAAAAATCGTTTAGTATTGCAATAGCGGTTAAAAATATATTAACATATTGGAATGCCTTTTAAATCTGTGTAATTAATATTTAAAAAATTATGAAACACATTCGCCGAAGATCGAATTAACACGCAATCTCTTAAATACAATATTTCTTTTGGACATTCGAGCGAAATAGTTTTCACCTTTTACGATTTACAGTTCCGTATGCAGTTTAAAAATGCCCGTAAAACTAAACGAATTATTAGTTGAGTGATTGTTAAAAGAAAAATCAGGTAAAAATTGCTCGAAATTCCTAATGGAGTAGTACCCGAGCTATCACTAGATAGTTTATGTCGTTAGGCAAAATCCGAATGTTCCCACTGTATATCCGATCGATGATTAAGACGCCTCGACGATCTTACGGATCGATAAACGCTTCGGTACTCGAGCACAGCCGGAGCTCTTCGCTCCATGAATGTATCACGATAAACGAACCTCCTATATATATATATATATATATCGTATTATAACGGTTAACGGATGCACGATACGCGGTCAAGATCGTTAAAGAGCTTAACGTTGAAGTCAAGAGGATATTAATGATTTATGGTGTTTCGAAAAAATAAAAATACATTAACAAAGTCGTTTTTGATAAGTTTGCATTAGACGGACTCAATATTGCAAAATTTCAAGTTCATGAACAGACTGGTTTAATAAATATCTCCTTCTGAAGATTCTCGAGAATGTTTCGCTGGTGTAATTTATTTTTCCAAATATCATGTTTATTAAAAAAACAAGCTGACGCGGTGAACTTCGTACCGCCTAATGGTCAATGAATGTCGTGTTAACTTTTAGCTAAACTTAATTTAGGATTTTATTAACGTAATAAAATGAATACTAAAAATGTATTAAGTTAAATAGTTTATTAGGATAATATATATAAAGAAAATAAAAGTTCAATAAAAGTACAAAAATCAAGTATTTCAATGGCGTGTCAACGAGACATTTGCTTTATTGGAGCTATGTATTTTGCTGCATGGGTTGCACTCGGGTTGATTCTCTTCAGTGAAGTACCGGTAAACCTCAAGTTTAGGGGACCCCCGCCGATTCCTTTCGTAATAGGCTCATCCGACGCGTTTTCTCACGCGAAACAACTTTTTCCTTTGACAAAATTAGGGGACGTTATTTATTGAAAAGTTATTAACAATTAAAGTTAATAATTCATGTAGCTATTTTCCTTATAACAACCAGTCTCAATCATCTTGTCCTTCACATGTGTTGTTAACAATACTTCCTGAGTAACATACAAAAAGTTTTATCCGTCGCTCATTGTTTATTAAAAAGTTATTGACAAAAGAAGTTTCATAAATCAAACATGAAATACTTATACTCGTGTATGGTGACCAGTACAAGTATGAGCGGGTTGGCTGCGCCCCCCTGTACCCCCCACACGCCAGTCCAAAAACAATCCGAAATAACCCAGAACAACCCAAAAACGAACCAAAAACGACAAGTTTGTTTGTTGTTTGTTGTTTGTTGTTTGTTGTTTGTTGTTTGTTGTTTGTTGTTTGTTGTTTGTTGTTTGTTGTTTGTTGTTTGTTGTTTGTTGTTTGTTGTTTGTTGTTTGTTGTTTGTTGTTTGTTGTTTGTTGTTTGTTGTTTGTTGTTTGTTGTTTGTTGTTTGTTGTTTGTTGTTTGTTGTTTGTTGTTTGTTGTTTGTTGTTTGTTGTTTGTTGTTTGTTGTTTGTTGTTTGTTGTTTGTTGTTTGTTGTTTGTTGTTTGTTGTTTGTTGTTTGTTGTTTGTTGTTTGTTGTTTGTTGTTTGTTGTTTGTTGTTTGTTGTTTGTTGTTTGTTGTTTGTTGTTTGTTGTTTGTTGTTTGTTGTTTGTTGTTTGTTGTTTGTTGTTTGTTGTTTGTTGTTTGTTGTTTGTTGTTTGTTGTTTGTTGTTTGTTGTTTGTTGTTTGTTGTTTTCGGTCTGGTGTGTCGGGGATACAGGGGGGGCGCAGCCAACCCGCTCATACGTGTACTGTTCACCATACACTAGTATAAGTATTTCATGTTTGATTTATGAAACTTCTTTTGTTAATAACTTTTAAACAAACAATGAGCGACGGATAAAACCTTTTGTATGTTACCAGGGGGTATTCTTAACAACACATGTAAAGGACAAGATGATGGGACTGGCCAGTATAAGGAAAATGGCTATATGAATTATTAACTTAATTTATTAATAACTTTTAAATAAATAACGTCCCCCAATTTTGTCCGAAAAAAAGTTGTTTCGCGTGAGGAAACGCGTTTCCTGAGCCTATTACGAAAGGAATCGGAGGGGGGTCCCCTAAACCTGAGGTTTACCCTAAGATCCCCCCCCCCCTAGGTTAGATGCCAAACCTAACTTATTTAAAAACTCATTTTATTCATAATTTTTTTTCCGTGAATTTTTCAGATATTTTAATAGTTATTCTGCTTTCGAGGCGGAGACGAATCCAACAAATCAGAGATCATTAAAATTGGTCCAGCTATTCTTGAGTTATAAGTGGTGTAACTAACCCGACTTTGTTTCATATGTAATTATTTATTTATTAAAAAATAATAAAATTTCAGAGCAGCATTTTACGCAGGCAATTTTTCTTTTCCGGAAGATTTAGAATTTCTAATATGAGATATTAAAGTTAAACAAAATGAATTGAGCGTATGGACAATGATCAGCGATTAAAATTTCTTAAAAAAATATATTTTGCTGACAAACACTTTTTTCTACTTTTACCAATTTCGTGATGCCGTTGGCGTACGTTGTATATCAATATCGTATCTGGTATAAAATATACGCATCGGTGGTTCAGTGGTAGAATGCTCGCCTGCCACGCGGGCGGCCCGGGTTCGATTCCCGGCCGATGCAGTTTTTTTTTCTTTATTTGTTTAATTTAATTAATTTTAACTTACAGCAATCGTCTATACAAAGCAACTTTAAAGAACTTTTCAAATTTTTATAATATTTTAATGAATATTATTATTAAAACAATATTATTGAAAACGTAACGCTGCTAAAAGTATAATTGACATTAATATTCACTGTACAACTTGTAATACTCGGGCTCGTAATTCTTAATAAAACCGCTCGCCTTATCAGCGAAACGTTGTGATATATTATGTATTTAGAAAAACAGTGAAACACTGTGGAAAACACCAGTAGGGGTGTTTTCTCGTTAAAAAGTTTATCAATTAGGAATTTGAAAGAAAAAGAAAAAGAGTGAGAGAGGTTCGTCGACCTTGGAAAACCGTAATGTGAGATCGAAATTCTCGATGCGGCGCAACGGGACGTACGTTCCTTACTCGCGTCGGTTTCTTGAATCGCTCTCCTCTCATATATATATACGAGGCAACTCTCTCGACGTGAGCTTGAAATTTTCTTTTTGCTCTCGCTCTCGGGAGTCTAATTCTCGTAAATCTTCGAGAAGAGCGAGTTTGTTTTCTCGGTTGAACTCTGGTACAGTGATTAGCTCTTTAAATCTGTCGGTTATACCGAGCTATTTGTAACATGACGCCAAATGTATCAAGAAACGTTTTTTTTTTTAATTTAATTTTAGCAAAGTTTTATAGGGTTGAAAAAAAATATTACTAGTCGTTTGCTATATGGAAAAACAGATCTAATTCAGATAAAATTGATGAATTTACCACGGTCTAATGTCTTCAATTAAATGTATTAACAACTTTGTACACCAGATTTCGAAT